>JAVGVS010000005.1:6453214-6528214 GCA_032718565.1 Distichodus sexfasciatus
AGACTGATGTGACACGACTCCCAATGAGTTGTGTTTTTTCGCTCGACACGTTCGAGAGTCGTCGGCCTCTGAGTCAACTGAGCAAAGCCAATGAGTTTTGTCTGTGCTGAGAAAATAAGTTCTTTGTCTACAGCTCTTTTAAACAAGTCCAAATTCTCTCATTCTGACCTTGTATAGTATTCAAGGGAAAATCAGAGCTATGAAACACATGCAACTTTTGCTGTCGTCTGCAATTATAATGCGGTAAACATTTTATTCAGTGGCAGAGGGAAGACAGCGTATTCAATAGATTTGATTTAAGCAGGAAATTTGAACTAGCTGAGCAACTTCAGCTTCTCAACCAGGAGACCTTGAACGAATTTATCTCAGCTCAGCCTTATGCAAGCTGTGTTCTATTTGTCCCCTCGCCAATGCTGCTGTGAAAATAAAAATCTGAGTGGCACTTCTGGTCCTTTTGGACAAAAACTATAATCCTTTATTCCAGGATTCCAGGCATTGCTGTCATGTCAGTTTAACAAAAAAAATGATTTTTGCATTCATAGGATATTAGATATTATTGAATTGAAGATATAATAGAGATTTTTGAGCTGCCTATGTGGTCTGGCTGAGACAGATTCCCTTTGCGGCCTTAGTCAGAGTTCAGCTCTGCCCAGCACAGCAGGCTCTCGGCCTCCCAACCTCTCTATTACCAAGCTCCCGCTCTTATTAACCACCGCTGTGAGGGGAGCCTTCTGTGTGTGTGTGTTTAACAGTAACTGTAAATTGGTTCATATGTGATTGACAACCGGAGAACAGTGCATGTGTGTGTGTGTGTGTGTTGGCAAGTTTGTGAGGATCTAATTTTCCCTTCAACACTGTGATTTTGGGGCTTTTAAAGGACATGCTTGTATGTGAGGACCGGCCCTTATAGCAAAGTCTTTTAAAGAAATGTTGTAGGTTTTTATGAACTAAAAAGGTCAAAAGAATAGCCTTTGGTTCTGACCTTAAAGAGTGCATAGTGTGTATATGTGTGTTTTACAGAATCTATAACAGCATGATTCCATGTGGTGGTGGTCTAGTGGTTATAATGCTGGCCTCTGGACCAAGAGATCATTGGTTCGAAACCTCATGAACAAGGTACCGTCTCCAAGCACTACTCCCTCGGTGCTGTCCGTGTCAGCTGTCCACTGCTCCTTCGCAGATGGTTCAAATGCAGAGGTCACTTTTTGTTGTGGTGCACTGTGTGCCGTGCTCTGGTGTGTTCACAATAACAAATAATGGGCACTACCATCATTGGGTCTCTGAGCAAGACCCTTAACCCCAAGGTACTCCAGGGAAACTTCCCCTGAAATTAGGAAAATGGATGTTGCTGTGGACAACAGCATTTAAACAAAATGCTCTAAATGTAAATGTGTGAGTCTGTGTGTGTGAGTGTGTGTTTACAACATCTCTAACAGCATGATTATTTGTGTGACTGACATCAAGAATGCAAAGTATGTGTGTATATGTTTCACAGAATCTGTAACAGTATGGTTCTGTATTTGAGTGACGTCAGAGTGCATGGTGTGTGTGTGTGTATGTGAGAGTCTTTTAAACTGTATCAGTAACAGTGTGATTCTTATATAAGTGCACTGTATGTGTTTCCATCTGAGTCTGTGTGTTTATGCATACACACCTGTGCTCATTTTGCCCAGTTGCCATGGCTGCAGCGTTGATGGGCCAGTGTGTGGTCTCGGGTCAGTCGCCTGTTTTTAGACCTGGACATTAGATCTGCTCACTGGAGACCCATTAGCACAGCTTACAGAGGAGAGTGTAATTACAGTCTACATATCTGAACGCCTACTGACCACCTTATTAGGAACACATACTTAGTATCTACACTCACCAGCCACTTAATTAATCTCCCACCTTCTACCCCAATCAGCTCTGGTCACTCTCTTTCCTCAGCACCAGAGTTACCACCAACTTAATAAAGCACACCTGAAGCTCAACATGCACGCTAGCCCTGAAGGATTGCTGATAAAGTATACACTAAATGACCACGCGGTCAGAATGCCCGCTGGCATGAAACAGGCAATGGAGACACCGGTGCAAAACATGCATTTTATTGCTAACAGGCAAAACTGGGCATGATGGCCACAACAACTGAAATCTTCACTTTTATTCAGGCATCCAACACAGAGCACACCAACGAGACGGTTAGGGAGGTCGCCGCTTGGAATCCTGAACTGGTAAAGGTAGCACTGAGGTACTGATGAGCAAAGTACCGTCCCCAAGCACTGCTCTCAGGGTGCTGCTCATATCAGCTGCCTGCTGCTACTTCACGGATGGGGCAAAATTTGGAGGTCACATTTTGTTCTGGCTCACTGTGTGCTGTGCTGTGGTGTGCTCACAATGACAAAAAAAAATCACTCACTTTCACTATGATTCAACAGTGGGCTGACCAGAAGCATGCGGGGAACTAATATACACTAATATACAGTACATATAAAGGCAAACTAAAACCCCGTTTACACATAGGCGGGTATCTGGGAAAATGATGATATATCCAGGCGTTTTTGCCTTCCATTCACATGAAAACGGAGGTTTAATTAACTGAAAATGGTTATTTCTGAAACCTCCGGCCAAAGTGGAGATTTGGAAAAACTCACATCTGCATGTGTACAGAGGAAAAGAGAGTTTTAAGTTTCCAAACATGCATTAGCGTCAGGTGCGTGACAGTAACAGGAGGTTGTGACATTTGTTGTTTTGTTTTTTTCAGGATTATGATTGGTTAACATGGCTTTATGCTTCTCGTGACGCCTATAGGTTTGACATGCTCATAATAGCTCTTGACGGCATATTTATGCGGATTCGTGTAAATGAATATTTTGTGGAAACGATCCGGTGTGAACAATGTTAATATGATATTATTGACAATGGAGAGAGGGAAGTAGTATTTCTGTAAATACCCGGCTATGTGTAAATGTGGCCTAGTATACATGAAAGAAACGACAGGGCAGGGCAGAACCAAACGTGAAGACCAATGAAAACAACCAGAGAATGAATAACAAAA
Organism: Distichodus sexfasciatus; assembly: GCA_032718565.1. Classification (NCBI taxonomy): domain Eukaryota; kingdom Metazoa; phylum Chordata; class Actinopteri; order Characiformes; family Distichodontidae; genus Distichodus; species Distichodus sexfasciatus. The sequence continues at coordinate 6,456,249 of JAVGVS010000005.1, forward strand.
CAAGTGGAACCAATAGGCAAACTCAACTTAACAGGTACAACAGGATGCAGGAAATACAGATAACAGAGCCAGATTAATGGAAAGGACCAATCAGACACAAGGAGGGGGCAAGGCAAACAAGATGATTGACAGGACAAACACAAGCCAAACATATTATCGGTAAGATTACAAGATAATGAGTGGGTCACACAGATCAAAAGATAACACTGTCATGAGAGCTTTTTTATAAAATATGCAGCGTCACCAAGTAGCTGTTTACCCAATGTTGGTAATCTTTAGCCGGTAGTGACATAATGCTTACCTGCAAACTGAGAGGTTGTAGTAAAAAATCCAGGTCCACCCTTCTGCCAGAACTACCATTACTCAGAGCTTGGGTTCAAGCATTAATCCTGTGTTGCTCCAGGGAGACTGTCATAAATGTAACTGTAAATTTAAATATTATCTTAGTATAACAATAAAGTGCTAAACCGTGTTTTTCATTAACACAGAAAGAGCAACAATGGGTGGCACGGTGGCGCAGTGGTTAGCGCTGCCGCCTCACGGCGAGAAGGTCCTGGGTTCGAGCCCTGGGTTGGCCGTGGGCCTTTCTGTGTGGAGTTTGCATGTTCTCCCAGTGTTTGCGTGAGTTTCCTTTGGGTGCTCCAGTTTCCTCCCACAGTCTAAAAGCATGCGATATAGGTTAATTGGTGGATCAAATTTGGCCCCATAAGGTGTGAGTGTGTGTGTGCCCTTTGGTTTGTTGGCGCCTACCCAGGGCTGTTTCCCCCATAAGTTCCCGGGATAGGCTCCGGTCCCCCTGCGTCCATCAGTTTGGATAATGAATGAGAATCAGCAAAGTTTATGATCAGTGCACTCAGTAAATAAAAGCCCCAAATTAATAAATGTTGATTATGTATTTTAAAATGTTGCATTGTAGGCCATATATTTCATATTATATTAGCCCTTTCATGCACAGCTTCTTCTTGAGTGAACAACCATCCCTACGGGTGCATAATTCATGTAAAAATCTTGATTTCAATCCTGTGGTCAAAACGTTCTCCACAGTGTATTTATTCTGTCAGTGTATAGCTAATATCCATTTATCCATTTGTTGTCTGGAACAATTTAGAACAGCTCGACCTATTAGTGAAACTGACATGTCTTAAAAACTCCCAACAATGCAGCTGTGCCTGATGCACTTCCACCAGCGTGACATCTACTGCCATGACAGTGTCACTGTGGCAGTTAAAATGGTCAGCAACCCAAATAATATCCTGTCAGCAGTGTTCTTGTGGTCAGAAGCAGACAAGTACTGAAAGGAGTAGAGAGAGAATGTGTGCAGACAGCAGATGGACTATAGCTCATAACACTACAGCTATAAAGTGCAGCTATTTGGTAGTTATATATAATAAAGTGACCGATTACTGTGTGCAGGAGTGAGGTCCACATTATAAAGAGGACGTTGGGCATCATGCACCATTACTTTCTTAAGGCTTTTCTTACATTTTTAGGAAGTTTAAGGCATTTAATAGATAATACAGTAAGCTTACTACAGAAAAAGTGGAAGTTAGTCAAGGTGGTGCCTATTCCGGCCGCCTCTGGGAGTGCAAGGACCTGTTACAGGGCCGCACGGGGGCTGGGGGATAAATGGTGTAACGCTCCGACCGCTGCCACAAAATACCATCTTCGGTGTCTTTTTTCCAGCTGAAGTCACTTAGCGTTCTGGCGCTTAATGCTGTAGCTCACAGGATTTACATTCAAAATAGGCACGAAGCGTTCAAACGGTCAAACCATCACTTCCAATGCGCTTTCTCTGTGCTTGTTGTTGGTAAGTTACGAAAAGTGTCACTGGGCACTTCCGCATCTTATTTTATTAATTTATTCTGGGGGGTGTAGTCAAGGCAGGAAGCATTTGTTGTCAAGTCTGCCCCCTTAGCCATAAAGCGCTGCTGGAAACCCTGTAATATATGATGGTTGAACTGAAGAATTAATGTTTGGCACAAACATGCATGCAATAAAATTTGCATAACGATGCTCTTCTGCTGTTGTAGATTCTGTTTTGTTTGGCGTAAGTGGATTACAAAGACAAATTTCCTTATGAGAACGATTGATGAATGAGGTTCCTAGTTTATATTATCAGACTTGTCCACTACGAGCAGAACTTTATTCATTGCTGCTAATTTAATGATTCTCAGAGATCATTTTAAGTCTTACTTAGTTAGTGTTGCACAAGAAAAAGGCAACTTTACAAATTCAGGATGGTTTTATTGTTTCTAGTATATTAGTCCTTTTCTATTTTAATATTGGGCTATTTTTTGAGTCTTCACATCTTTAAAAATAATGTGTTCAAAGTATTAAACCAGAGACACCATTATCTAAAACCAGCTAGACCTTTTTCGGACCCGATGGACTTGAACTGAATCCTAATTTAATATTAAACTAATTTTAGCTTAAATTAATCTTAGCAAGCGGCACCAGCAACGACTCGGCATTCGAAAGCATCCTTTGAACTATTTTTATATCTTCCCTTCGGTTCATGCACTAAACGTTCAAGCACCTGGTCGCCCAGATGGGGTCATCTTCTGAGTCTTGGTCCCTCTCAAGGTTTCTTCCTGCTAGCGGGAGTTTTTCCTTGCCACTGTCGCCTCAGGCTTGCTTGTTGGGGGTTTGGGCCGGTTATATGTAAAGTGCTTTGGGAAAATGACTGTTGTTAAGAGCGCTACATAAATAAAATAGAATTGAATTGAATTCTATGGTGAAGAGAACCAGCACTTTTGGTGCAACAGAACTAGAGCTGTGTTTCTTACATTAATTTTCAAATTTCAAAAATTTAAATGGTTGGTTCTACAAATAAGCTGCCATGTATTCACTAAACACAAGCACGCCACAAAATAGTACAGACTTCAGGATGGATCCATGAACAAAAAGAAGAGTGACAGGCATTTATTGCAATTTTGTGTGAGAATGAGATCCAACAAGCGTTTGATGGAATTAACATGGCATTAACACAACAATGTGTTGTGGTGATATATTGTATGTAGGGGTGGGTCTCGATTAAAAAAATTAATCTAATTAATTAGAGGCTTTGTAATTAATTAATCTTGATTAATCGCATTTAATCGCACAAGAAAATTCGCTAACAGCTCCCACAGTTTCTGTGCTCGCTGCGACATGTTAGATGGTACCGTACGGTTGAAGTGCTTCGGTGGTATGAAAACTCCTTTTTTGCACAGTTTGCACAAAACCACGCTTTTATCAAGGCTTCCGTCAGGTAGTCTTTTGAAATGAAATTTGCCTCCGATCAGTCCTAGCAATGCGCTTTCTTCTGATTCTTCCATTTTTGCAGCTCGTGTAATCGGTGGACCAGGAAATCATGCATTGACAAAAGTTCTCCTTTGCTTGGAATGCAAAGTGTGATTAAATGCATTATTTTTTTTAACGCGTTTTTTTTTCAAATTAATTAATCGCAATTAACCCGTTAAATTTCCACCCCTAATTGTATGCCATCATTTCATTTCCATCACGACTGGAGGAAAAAGATCTAGATCCACTGCTTACAACTCTACATATCACCAGCTTGGACAACACATCAGTAAAATGCTTGTAGTAGGGAAATTATTAAGAATTATTACGCATATAAACACTCTCTTACAAAGATACAGCAACTCCCATCTTTACAGTGCTGTCAGGTTTCTCTGTGCCAACTTACCTCTGGCTGCATTATATGCTTAACTAGCAAGCGTTCCCATCAATCATTGTTAATCAAACCTGCTCCATCGTATCGTCTCAATCTCACCCAATCCGACGTTGCGGCGTGGCGTGGCGTGGCGCGGCAGGCGTAGTGTCGCGCTGTCTGACGTGGGGTGTCAGAAGTACTCTAACATCTTTTGGCAGCTCTAAATGTGTTTGGCCCGCTAGGACTGGAGTCTGACATCTCTGATCCATCCTGTAAGATTACATGAAAACCTCGACATGAAATGGGATTTAAGATGAAAATGCAGGACGCAGCAATTGCAGATGCTCCCTAAGCTTTCCTGACAGCCACAGTCGTGCCAGTCGTGCCATTATGCGCCGCTTATGTCATTGCCATTCACTGCTTTTTGTCGGCGGCTGTCAGCTCTTTCTTCCACCTCAGCCCATAACAAGCGCCTCGCAAATGATCCCAAACTCGTTGCTGCATCCCCGGCTCCCTAATTTGCTTCATTTGGATCCGTCTGGGTACTGGATAAAAAAACTGCCACCAGCCGCCTCTCTGACACTTCTGTGTCACGGCCTCAACACTCTGGACAAAATTGGAAAATGCAGTCTGACTTTTTAATGAGTGGCCGGATTCGTGTAGCAACATTGTGGAATATGATGCGTCCTTTCTGATGTCATATTCAGCTCATTTCTACATGTTTACACTTCTGTACACAAAATAAATACAGCTTGACTATGTCATTTGTGACATGCACATGTATTTATATTGCCAGTCAAATCTTTTTCTTCCTCCTCCTTATTTTTTCCATCCTCTTCTTCTTTTTGTTGTTGTTCACTATCCTCTTCGTCTTTCTTTTTTTACTCATCTTCTTTTTTCAGTTTTTCCTTCTGTTCTCTTTTTCTCTCTTTCTTCCTCCTCATCTTATTCTTCTTTTTATCTGCTTCTCTATTCTCTTCTTCTTCTATTACCTCATATTTTTCCTCCTCTTCGTCTTTTTGCTCTTCTTCTTCTTCTTCTTCTATTAAAACCGTTTTTTAAATGTGCAAACTTACTTCACAACTTCTGTAGAACTATTCAGTGACTAAAATATTTTATATGAATAAAACTTTTTGTTTGTATTAAAATCAATTTTGTCCTCTAGAATAACCTTAATTACAGCTTTGCCCACTCCTGCCGTCCTCTCCTCCAGCTTCATGAGGACATGCATTGGATGCATTTTTAAATTCTTAAAAATATATTTCATTTCAAATAATTTCATACCTGGTTGTCAAGTATTTTTATATATTCTTTTAATGAGCTGGTTTCCAACATTGCAGCATAAACCCTTGTTTTAAAATGTGCTAGTGAAATAAGTCTTCACTCAGTTGTGTCCAAACCTTTGAGTTATAAAGATTTTTTACTTAATGCTCCTCAGTGCTGCTACTGTTCCTGTATTTACATGTGAGTATATGCGTAGGCATGTGCTGTGAGTCATGTGATTGGTGCTGTGCCTGGTCCCATACACTGTGTAAAGGCTTTGTGTAGTTGGATGATGCTTTCTGGGCATGGGAATGATTGAGATGACAAAGCATAAACACACACTGGGGCACAAATTACAGAATTCAATGACAAAAGTAACAGAACTTCAGAAATTAATTTGAATAAAATTTTATTCATATAACACTCCTTACAACGGACATTGTCACAAAGTGCTTTACATATAACCGACCCAAGCCCCCAACAAGCAAACCTGAGGCGACAGTGGCAAAGAAACCTTGAGACGAACCAAGACTCATAAATGAAAGAAATGTTGGTTAGAAATAAATGAAATAACCAACATGGGCAAGATTATGTTTACTAGAGGTTCTGAATGTAGGTTTTTAATATTTTCTGATTAATTGTCTAACCCTATACTACACACACACACACACACACACTTTTTAAAAATGTGATCATTATCGGGACTGAGATTTCAAAGGGAGAAGTACAGCTTGAATAAAGATTTGGGGTTTTATGTCCCCATAGTGACACACATCTCCGTTTAATTCCTGTGCAATCAGGTCAAAGTCCCCATTATAGGAGTATACAAACAAACACATACACACACACTTGTGTTAGGTTATGGCCATGATGAAGACTTAGGGCCTGTGTCCACCAAACGGGTTTTTTTGCGCAGGCAGTGCCTAATTTTAATACAAATCTAATAAGCATCAGTGTTCAGAGTGCCAAACGTTTTTAGCAGGAAAAAAGCGCTGGTGGAGACTTTTAGAACAGCACTGCACTCGTCAATATCACGTCTCTCTTGCTAGCCAATCAAAATTGAGGAATACACAGTCAAGAACTCACTAACTACAATGGAGTATCTGTCACAGCTGGAGAAGCTTATTTTGGCTTTATTTACACGGTTTGCATTTGGCAAAAAGCTACAATTATGTGATCTAATCGGTGCCGTTCTCCCAGCTGTTTTTTTGCACCCAATCTCTACATCGCAAAGATAAGCTGATTTATGCTGATCGAAAAGGAACACGTTACAATGTTTACCTGAAATAGGAACGAACGCGGAAGTGCCCGATGATGCTTTTTGTAACTTGGCAACAACAAGCGCTGAGAGAAACGTCGAGATACCGCTCTGGAAGTGAGGTTTTGACAGCTCTCAGTGCAAAAAGCACGCTTGTTGAACACTGGCCCTTAATAGACTTTAAAAGGGAAGGTTAAGCTGAAAGAACTAGGGATGGTGCAGGAATTAACTTTGTGGTTTTACTTGGTTTTACCTCCCCACAATGATACAGGTCCCCACCTTGTTAGTAGGAAATCAGGTCAAAGTCCCTATTTTGGGAGGCTTACAAACACACGCACACACACACACACACACACACACACAGTCAAGTCTTACGATCTTTGTGAGGTCCTTCCATTGACGCCTGCATCCACACTTTTTCATTAATGTTCTCGTCCAACATAAGATCTGCCATGTGCATGAGAAGTAGGTGTGGGTGGGTGTGAGATAGAGAGTGGGAGTGTATATGTTTGTGCTAGTGCATGTTTGTGTGTATTATCCCCTTGGGGAAGATGTTATGAACAAGTGGAAAATGACAGGTTCCTTTCTGGCACTCACAAAGCTGCATGTCACTGTGCGGTCATCCGGAAGACGCCCTGGCACAGCAGACTGAGAGAGAGAAAGGGATGGAGGGAGATAAGAGGGGCAGAGGGAGGAAAAGTGTGTGTTCCAGCCCATTCTTTGTTCCCTGTCTGCTTTTCACTACGGGTCAGTGGTTCTGAAGTGTGGCCACATACCTGACACATCTCTCTCTCTCTCTGCTTTGCATTCTTTACATCCTCCACACGTTTTTCCCTCCCTCATATCTGTTTCTTAACAATACCTGTTTGACCTTAATTGTTGCTAGGGCTAAAACTAAATTATTTTGATAATCTTTTCTCCATTTTTTCTCAGTCAATTAGATAGTTGTTTAAAAATAGACAAAGAATGGGGGACATAACTGCAACATGTCTGTTTTACCAACATTATGTCTACTCACATGATAGTACATATGCTTTGTCTGTTTCTGTTTTTTAATTAAATTTAAGCTGTAAGTGCTGTAAGCTATAATCTTGCCAACAACATACAGTACGTAATGTATATATTATTGATCGTTAACTAATTGATTAGTACATTTTTGGCAAATTTGAGCAATTATTAAGTTAATTATTACATTTATTGGGTGGCGTAGTGGCTAACGCTGCCGCCTCACAGCGAGAAGGTCCTGGCTTTGAACGCCGAGGATGGCCGTAGGGCCTTTCTGTGTGGAGGTTGCATGCTCTCCCTGTGTTCGCATAGGTTTTCTCCAGGTGCTCCGGTTTCCTCCCACAGTCCAAAGGCATGTAATATAGGTTACCTGGCGACTCTAAATTGGCCCCCTAAGGTTTGAATGTCTGTATGATTGTTTGAGTGTGTGTGCCCTGCCGTGTGTAGGCGTCTGCCCAGGGTTGTACCCCACCTTGCGCCCGTAAGTTCCCGGGATAGGCTCCTGTCCCCCCGCGACCCCGATTGGGATTAAACGGCTTGGATAATGATTGAATGAAGGACATTTATTTTAATAATTGATTATATTGATTAGTTGTTGCAGCCCCAAATGTTACATATTGAGGCAGTTGGGAGTGTAGTGGTTAGGGAGTTGGCCCAGTGGTCGGAAGGTCGCCTATTCAAATCCTGGACCAGTAACGGTACCAGCAAGGTACTCATGAGAAAGGTACCATCCCCAAGCACTGCTCCTTCACAGATGGGTCAAATGCAATGGTCACATTTCACATTCACAGTTCACAAATTCACTACCAGTAGATTACTGGAAAAATGTACTCAAGTACAAATAAAATTACTTCTTTCAAAATTGACTTTAAAAGTAATAATTCCCATCAGAAAAACCAACTCATGTACAGTAAGACTAAAAAGTACTTTGTTATTAAGTTGCTCAAATTACAGATTTTATTTCATTTTGGTATATTTCAAGCACACAAATCAGTGATAAATAACAAAAATAGCATCTTTTTTTACATCAAGTAAGTCTGTTGCCTTTATAAAGTCACTCAAACCGAGTGATTCAATCTTAAAACTTTTCTTTTTAAATATTCCCCTGGAATCTTTAAAAGAAGCTATTTCAGCTAACATCAGGGGTTGTTTCCACAGGTAGTTCTAGCGGCTTCAGCATTCTCCATCACTATACATCTCCCAACGGTCATTTTAAATCTGCCCTGAAACTGCAACACTGTTGCAGCTTTGGGACCTACGTAGATGTTTTGATCCACAGTGTGGCCGAGACAGAGACGCGTTCTAAATGGAGCATTTTTCCCCTGATATGGACTAAAAAGTAGATTGCTTGCTCAAATATTTACTTTAAAATTTCAGCTTAGAAAAAAGGAATATGGAGAGTATGCGTTCCAAAAAACACTTTTTTACTCATCTGCCTTACTACCCCTGTTCACTACATTCACTAAATTCCTAAATTTAACTCTCGTCACCCATTTTCTTTCCCTGTCTTACATCTGTTTAACCCTAATCTGTGCATCTCTTTTTTCTCTGTGTTTACTTCGGGCTGTACGTCACCCTCTGAAGGATGCGCTGGAGGTCCTGGCTGATAACTGTGAGTTTAATGAGAGCAAGGGTCCGTGTCTGGGATTCCGAAGAGCTGCGTCAGTGCTGAAGAGCCTCTCCACTCCTCTGCGTTCCCTTCAGGGCACAGAGGGACTTCCCTGCCTGGGAGAGGAGACCAAGACTGTCATAGAGGTGCTGTGCTGCTCCATAGCTCTGAAATGCGTACCTGTTGTATATCTGTTTTTTTCCTTTTGACCTCTGTATAACCTTGCTGTCTCTGCCCTTTCACTGCCCTTTCAGACATCACATATATGACATTTATCGGATACTCTTATCCAGAGCGACCTCTAATTCACAATCTGAATCAAAATGAAGTTTATTGCCAAGTACGTCATGACATATGGGGAATTTGCTAATACAGTAAAAGTAAAATGTTTTTAAAACATGCGTAGAAATATGGATCATATTAAGTACAAGTAGAAAAATAGACATATTTAAAGAGAATGCAAACATACAGCAAGTCACAGAGTTTACCTGACACAAAATGTGACCCTCCATGGCAAAACCAGTCGCTTGTTGCAAATTTTCAAAATTGAGTTATGTTCTCATGAAAGGGCATAAATCAACCTTCAAAACGATACCTATATCAAATGAATCAAACGACATATGACTGAGATATCAGCATTGAAAGGAGTCGGGTTTCTCCTGTCACGCCAAGTGAGAAATGGAGAAATCTGCCTTTGAAGTTGACTATCGCCGTAGCACTCACAGACGCTTGGTGCGGTCGCAGCTACGTTTGTATTTACGGTAGCCTACGCTGCATTCACAGCCACACGGATAGCCTACCTGTGTTAGGTTAACTGAGCCGGAGAAATATCTTTACGCTAGTCAACCAGTGGATTTACCGTAAATATTGAAGTAGAGCGGTCAAAACAGAAACTTTTAACATTCTGCTGGAATTGAATTCCTCACCTCAAGAAAGTCTCGTTTTTAGGATGGAAAGGGTAAGTTTTTCAGCGAAATTTATTCACAACAGTACAGTATAGACCTTCCACTGTTTCAAAACACTAAAACACAGAGGTTTTTCTCGGAAACCTCCGTTGCGACAAGCGACTGGTTTTGCCGTGGAGGGTCACAAATGAGAAAGCTGTCAAATCGTTTCCTAATTACAGGGACAGCCTGCTAGAGCTGTAATATTCGGTTCCTTTTTAGGATTCGGCTCCCCCAGAGTCACTCACTAAACTGATCCGCTTGTGCGAGTCACTTGAGTCACTTGACTCAGTTTTGCCCAATCACCAGCTGAATTGTTTGTTTTTCATAGAAAAAAATAAACATGGCTTTTGGTGAGAATTAATGCACTTCCAAATAAATGACAAGTAACAAGACAAGGCTACCAGAGTGGAAAATATTTATTTTTTTAAGTGGCACTAGAAGAAGTTAACCGACAGATTTACTCATGAATGCGTGTGCTTCGCGCCGCGCTACTGATTCGATTGACAGGAGTCCTGTAGTCTACAAAGAGGATTCAACTCTGTAGGAAGTTCTTAGGATCCCTCTTTTGACTGTGGTGGTGCTAACAAACTAAGTTATGACATTTCTAGCAGCTATGCTTGCTACTATGGCTGTATTGATCTTGTAATGAGTTTGAAATGATTATAAGAGGTATGTATGTGATGGGGTTTATATTTTAGTCACAATGTAGTTAGAAATCGATGGATTCGGGTTAATGGAGACCTCAGATTTGTGACTCGAGTTATTTTATGGATCTGGGTGATTCACCCAGGTGACTAATGAATCACCCAGCTCTACCGTCTGCTTGGAAGAATTTAAGATTAAGTAGGATGGAAATTGATTTGAACCTGCAATCTCCTGGTTTGTGCGCAAGTTTCCTATCACTAATCCACTGCCATTCAGGCTGTTGGTAGTGTAACGGTTAGGGTGTTCAACCTTCGCTCGGAAGGTTGGCGGTTCGAATCCCAGACCAGTAAAAGTACCATGAGGTCCTCATGAGCAAGGTACCGTCCCCAAGTGCAGCTCCCCAGGCAATGTCCATGTCAACTGTCCACTGCTCCTTCACAGATGGGTCACATTTCATTGTGGTGGACTGTGTGCTCACTTGATCATAGAAAATGTCATTATATTAAAATCTGGTATTTTTCAAATCTTCTTTGGAAAAATACCTTCTTGGGTGGTGGTCTAATGGTGAGATATTTGACGCCGAACCAAAACATTGTGAGTTTGAATCTAGCTGTGTCCCAACTCACACACTACCATCATGCAACACCCTGATAATAATCTAAATATTTACATTTTAGCTCCTGGTGAATTATGATCTATTTACAAGTAGATACAGTATTATCAGCTTATTTCTCATTTCTTATACATTTCCACAAATGCCAAAAATGGCGGATTGGAGTCAGTGGCAGTGCACAGTAAATTGAAATGGAATGCTAGTGCAAATGCAGTGAGCAGGATACCAGTCCAAACCAATCACAGCCGTGAGGAGCAGCAATCTGGAAACACACTGGTGACAGTTGGGAAGAGCTGGGAGTGTGTGAGGTGTGAGAGAGTGAAGGGAAGTGTCAGTGTGGGTGGGTGTGTGGGAGTGTGTGTGTGTGCGCTTACATCAATGTGTGAGCTTGTGCATGTTTGTGTATGTATGTGTGTGTGTACGGACCACTGAGTTTGAAGCCCTGAAGGCATCTCTGGTAAGGTGAAAAAGGGTGCTGCATGTAGGGAGAAATGGAACAGGATTGCAATATAGAGCAGCATGTAAGCGCTCCAAAAACATTGAGAGAGTCTGTCTCTCTTAAGCATGTAGACTTTCAGTTTTGTTTTCAAAAGATTTTATAGAATGTAACCACAGAAAAAAATAAACCAAATAGACCTTAGGTCTAAATAACATGATTATTTGACTATAGGTACGTCAAGATACTGTAGATGGGTAGAAAATGTTTTGGCACAGCTTAAGCCCTTTTTGCCAAGCTGGTTTCCAACAAACATGGGATCAAGATGTCCTAAAAATAAAATGGATATTTATGCACCATCTTCAACGTATGTTAAACAATGGGTGTAAATTCAGAATAATTCAATATTATATCAATTCAACAGGGGCAGTTGGTAGCGTAACGGTAGGGCCTTCGCCCTGTGATCAGAAGGTTGCTGGTTCGAATTCATTGCCTTGTATTGAAAATAAGGTGCATACCAACATCACTCATGACAATATGTTGCATTAAGTTGGTTATCAGCAAAGTTCAGACCTTGTTTTTAAGTAGGGCAGTCTAAGCCGTGTAGCAGTAAAAACCTGACAATTGTGGCTTTGAGGAAATATTACAGCTTTAAAAAACTGTTTTTGCATTTATTACAGGAGATCTTGGACTGTGGCTCATCCTCGAAAGTGGAAGATGTATTAAATGATGAGCGTTTTCAAACGCTGAAGGTTAGTTGCGTTTTAGTAGAGAGATGAATTATCAAATATATTGACGATTTGTGAAGGGCATCAGAAAGATTCAGGGGAATCACAGCTGTTTTGTCGTTATGACTTAATGCTGAGCTGAAATAACCAACAGCTTTAACATGGCTTACCTAATAGCAAAACATAAATGTGCATAGATTTTTAGCTGTTTGCAAAATCTTTGCTTAAATAATTTAAGAAGGCGTTGTCATGAGTATTGTTTGTGTGTTATAACCCTAGGACATAACTTATATAAATATATATACTGTACACTATGTGTAGCTCTGAAAAATGTAGAACAGTAATACGACAATACAACACCACCTGTAATGTATTCAGTTTGTGTGTGTGTGTGTGTGTGTGTGTATGCAACACGCAGCTGTTCACCAGTGTGTTCGGAGTTGGACCCAAAACAGCAGAGAAGTGGTACCGCAAAGGCCTGCGTAGCCTGGAGCAGATCCTCTCAGACTCCAGCATCCATTTAAACAAGATGCAAGCAGCAGGTACCACATTGAGCTTCTTCACTCACACACACACACACACACACAAACACACACACACACACACACACACACACTTTCACCAGGTTGTCAATTTCATTTCTCTAAGTGTGTTATTTGTGCACAGTAGGTAGCAGCAGCACTTCCTGTACCTTTGCAGAGCTAAATGGGGGGTTGTGGGTAATTGGAGCCATAACAGGAAGTGGCTTGTGCATTAGGGTCTGTGTCCACCATCATTGGGTCCCTGGATAATGACATAAAAATGGCATAAATGTAAACGTAAAAACATTATACAAGGCTAAATAATTCAACTGATTTAAGTAAAGTAACTAAGATTTAATGTCTGTTTATTCAGGTATTGTAATGTTTTTTTTTCTCAGTGTGCCACATTGGTCAACATAATGTAACCCTCGTGAAGAATTTTAATGATGGAAACTATTGTAGATAAAAAAAAATATTTTGCAAATTCCATCTGATGATTTTTAAAATACCTAATGGAAAAACATCTCAAGCCCAATTCCTATTTGGGCTCCTCTATAGAAACTGTCCAACATTTCTCTGAAAGTTTTCAGTGTTTTTCATTTCAGACCTCATTGGTTTGACTACACATTTAAAAGTCTCCTCAGCCAGTTTCCTCTCCCAGTTTCTGTCTATGCAAAACTCTTCAGGTATTGCACTCCGCTCTTCGTCTTGGCAATATTGAAATGCCACCAGCTTGCTCTCCCAAAAGTTGAAACCATGACAGAGAAGTGATGAATGGTCCCATCAAAGTGGCAGTCATCATTTGGCTGTCATTGTGCTGTTCTAGCCCCTGCCACCTCCCTCTGATCGACTGTCGGCAGGCTGTTGTGGCAGGAGTGCTGCTGCTTCCTTGCCTGTCTAACTCACCCAAGCTCTACTTTGTTTTAGCTTAATTTGTTTTTGGATCTCTTGTCTGCTTTGGCTGTCTTTCTTTCCCCCATTCCCCCTTTCCCACAGATCCTCTCCTATTACGGCAAAGGTGCGCACAGCGTTCCGTGGACTATAAACACAACAGGTCTCCCGCCTCACGGGAGCTCGGATTCAGGTGGCACGAGAGAGACGAGCAGCAGAAGGGGGTGGGGTGGGGGGTGTAAAATGCCAGGGCTGTGCCACTGTGCCACATAAATGCACTGAGAACTCTCGCTCATCAATCAGGCTGCTAAAAAGGCCATGTAGCAAAAGGCCAGGCGCGCTTCCGCCCTGAAGTCTTTTGTGAGTTATGATCGGATCGTGTTATTGCATTTTTTAAAAATGTTACACTACCTGACCCTTTCAGAGCGGGCAGGGAGCTCAAGCGGTGTCCCTTCGCTCAAGTTCCTAATGGAGGATTGCGTTGTTAATTGCTGATTGTTATGAAAATCTGTTGCAGGGTGAAAGTTTAATGAGGATCAGGCTTTTACCACCGCTGTACGCCTGATATTTAATAGGCAGTGCTGCTAGTTTTATAGGACACCCTCTCTCTCTCACACAAATACACACACACACACACACTCATTTGCAACCTGCTGGCCTATAAACAAGCTTGCTCCTAAACAATTATGCAGATTGAGTTTGAGGAGCATTCCTGGAAATATGCAAGGTGCCCCAGGTGCACTGCACAGCAAAACACGTCAGCTTGCTTGAATAGTGGAAAGCTGTTTTTCCCCCTCAGCATATTTCTTTTTTTATAAATGCACATAGAGCTTCAGTTCTAAATTACATTTACTCTAGTCAAATAAGAGGAGAAGAGATGTATAGAAAGAAAGTAAGCTATACCAGTGAGGATTTATTCTTTATATAGTGTGGCATGCTGAATGTCAATAACGTAGTGGGTAAATGTCACTCTTGAAGTGATCCCAACAGTCAGGCTAAGGGCACGCATTCTAGCTATAAATAGCTTGGTAATATGAATAAATTGCTTACCCAACTCTACAGCAAAATCTGCATTAAATTGGAATTTCAAATCAGTGGTTTATTTTAATGTTAATCTTTATAGGGAAGCTGGTTTATATGTGTGCAGTGGGAGTTCGAGGCAGATTTTGAGGCTGAATCGTTAAATTCAAAACAGTTGTAATTAGTGAGGTAGATTTCACTGCATCTTATGGGAATGAATTTGGAGTAAACACTTAGGAACAAATGGGCTGAGCACTAATCTGGCTTGTATAGATTCTAGAGGTAATGTGAGTGAAGGTGAGTGAGGGAGTGTCTTCATGAATGCCACAGCACAGATTACAGGGCACCTCAACAAAATCTCAATATATACATTCATTCATTTTCTGAACCACTTAATCCCTAATAGAGTTGCGCAGACCGGAGCTTGTCCTGGAACAACGGGCGCAAGTTGGGGACCAACCAACCTTGGGCTGGGTTATATTGTATACCACCAGGTGTTTCTGTTTGGTGATGAACTTTTGGCTAAAGTGGTGTCTTATAGGCTACTGTGCCTTTGCGGTGCACGCTTATTGCATAGTTGACCCATGGTAGCTGTTAGATGCAGTCAGAGGAAGGCGAAGGTGGAAGTGAGATTTTGTAGCTGTGTTTACCAAAATATAGAGTCTGCAAGACAAAATAGATAGAACTTGTAAATTCAAATTAAATGAATTGCAATAAAAAATCTAAACACTCTCTACCCCAAAGCATCATTGAAACTTTAAGATTACATTACTAAAAATATAGCTCTGCGTATTACTTAAAACATCATGTTTCACATCTTTTAAAATGTATTTGGGGCAGTTGGTAGCGTAACGGTTAGGGCGTTCGCCCCGGGATTGGAAGGTTGCCAGTTCGAATCCCAGCACCGGTAAAGGTATCACTCATGAGCAAGGTTCTGTCCCCAAGCACTGCTCTCCTCGGGTGCTGCCCTCATTAGCTGCCCACTGCTCCTTCATGGATGGGTCAAATGCAGAGGTCACATTTCGTTGTGGTGCACTGTGGTGTGTTCACAATGACAAATAATCACTCACTTTCACTGAAGCACATATTAATTATTACTGGATGACGTAGCTCTATTTTTTCTCTGTATGGTATAACGTAGCTGACTACTATTTTAACATTAACTTGGTTATAGCTTAACTTAAGAAGTAGCTTTACAGCAGCTCTCCCACCACTGCCCAGGAGGCTCCTGGATTTGAACCGGTGCACCTCAGATCACTTCAAACCTTCTTTTTGCAGTCTTGAGATCTCAAGAGGAAGTTCATCCAATAAGGTGACGCTGTGGATCGGAAGCCAGTTTGGAGATGTTGGCAATACTGATGATTTCTTGGTTTAACTTGTGCACTGCAGTAATAGAGGTTAACAGCACTGAGACACTTGCAACCACATAGGAAAAGTAAAGGCATTAAATCATCAGCAGAGAAAAATGATCATTACCTGTCTTCACCCATAAACCACGACAGGCTCTCCTGAGCGGACTGCTTCTGTATGACAACTTATAGTGTTAGAGTGTTGGTAGTGTTTGTAATAGGAAATAGATCGTTAAAATGCTGTGGGTTGTGTAATTAAGCAGCTCTGCGTGGGAGTTAAAGTGTTTTATTTAGGCATTAGCAATCCCTGAAGCGAATGAAGGGTGTCTGTGGGTGTACAGTTCCACCTTGTGCAAGGCATTCATCAGGAAATTGGTAAGTGTGGCAATTTCCCCCCACAAATGCCCATCTGACCCACTTATTTTTAGATTTTGCTATGAGCAAACTGGCTGCACTCTAGTTTCCAAAATAAATGGTCTCCTGGTGCATTGCAACTGATGTAATATCTCTTGTTGTGCTTGTGTTCACTGGTTTAATTGTTTGAGGCCATGCACCGGATGTTGAATGTCCAAATGTATGCTCTTATGACATTCATTATGAGCCATCAAACTGGTTTATCTGACCATCTTGAGCTGTGTCCTGTCCTGGCACTGCCAAGAGGAGGATGGGGTCCCCTTCCGAGTTCCTCTCAAGATTTATTCCAATTAACTACAGAGAGAGAGAGAGTTTTTCTTTTCCACAGTCACCCTAGGCCTACTTGTTAGGGCTTGGAGCTGTAATAATGTAAAGCTGTTTTGTGACAGTGTCTATTGTAGGTGTGTCTTACAAGGCACTCTCCCATGGACCCCTCCCCCGGCCTGGCTCCAGGGTGGGGTTTTGGTGACCCTAGTCTGGTCTAGGGCAACAAGACCTTTAGATTTTTACTCATCAGGATTTTTTGGATTGTTCTTCGTCTGGCTGGAGGAGCAGCCAAAATTAGGTTCCTCTGCACAGTGTTGGGGCTCCACCTTAGAGATAGGGTGAGAAGTTTGAACATTCAGAAGAGTCTCAGAGTAGAAGTGCTGCTCCTCCACGTTGAGAGGAGCCAGTTGAGGTGGTTTGGACACCTGGTGTGGATGCCTCCTGGGCGGTTTTTAGGGGGAATGTCCTACAGGGAGGAGGCCCTGGGGCAGACCCAGGACACGCTGGAGGGATTATATCTTTTGGGTGGCCTGGGAATTCCTTGACATCCCCTCCAAAGAGCTAGTGGAGGTGGCTGGGGAGAAGGATGTCTGAGCATCTCCTCTGAAGCAGCTACCCCTGTGTCCCGGACCCCCAACAAGCGGGTGGTGATGGATGGATGGATTTCCCTCATGTGCATGTTGCATGTACTGTCCCCTTAAAAACATATTACCGTATGTCTTCACAGGTTACTCCACCTTCATCTGTGTATTTGCTTCTTTGAATCAGAAATGCACTCTTTCATTAGAAGAATTATCACAAAAAAATCCAAAAACAAAAAAAATTGTGATATAGAATTGAGGTGGTATCACCAAGCCCTAACTTGCAAAAAAATGATTTATGGCATAATAATATCACTGATGTCTTTCTTGCATTTATTTCCAGGTTTCCTTTACTATGAAGACATTTCAAAGCCACTGAACAGAGCCGAGGCCCGAGCGCTGAGGCTTATAATAGAGGAGGCTGTCAGCTGTTTCAGTTCCAACGTCACTGTCACTCTGACTGGAGGCTTTTGCAGGTAAACTATGGGACTTGACAGCCAAATGGCCCTATGTGTGGACATCAGCAGTTTAGACTTGTGAGGCTGGTACAGCGGTGTTGATTTTGTCTAATAGTATACAAAGATTTTACACCATTCATTTCAGCATCTGGTGTTCAGTGTCTCATTTGGCTTAAATAGTGCATAGTGACAAATCACAGTGTGCGTCACAGTTGTGTGGAGATTTAACAGTTACATGAAAGTCAAAATAAACTTTGTCATCTCTGCTATATACTATACAGATATGCTGAGAGACGAGACGACATGGCTCCAGTTTTCACAGTGCAACAAAAACAGGGAACAAAGAACAAATAGGGCATATAGAATAAACAATATATAAATACAATACAAAATATACATTTTAAACTAGAAATGGAATATTAAATATAAACTTTACACTAGAAATAGAAGTAGAAAGAGAGACAATTTGGATGCAGTATTAACCTACAAAAGTGGAAATTGACTTTTACACTGAATGTGCATGAGCTGATATTTATGAGAATAAGTATAACTGTATAGAAATTAATTATACACATAAATGCAGTAGCTTACTACTCTTACCCCCTACTGAAGAAAACACTTTAGTAAGAATAAACTCTTAATCTTAAAACATGTGGCATGTTAAGTTTACTTGTGACCACACTTTCTTTGTGGTGTTTTGGACTCCTACACTCTAACTTAGCTGACAAATTAACTTGACAACCCTAAAAGCAGTGTTTTGCAGTCATAAACATCCTGATCCATCAGACAAGGACCATCATCAGCAAATTTTGAATCTTTGCAGTTCTGTGCTTTTTCAGTGCTTTTTAGACATGTTTATGTGGAGTGACTTGGGACAGTTGGTAGTGTAAACGGTTAGGGCCCTGTGATCAGAAGGTTGCCGGTTCAAATCCTGGATCGCTAAAGGTACTACTGAGGTACTGATGAGCAAGGTAGCATCCCCAAGCACTGCTCCCCAGGTGCTGCCAAAAGCTGCTCCTTCATGGATAGGTCAATGGAAGAGGTCACATTTTGTTGTGGTTCAATGTGTGCTGTGCTGTAGTGTGTTCACAATGACTTCACTTAAATTTTGGAGCAACTTGATTTTTTACTGTCCTCAAAAGTGTTTGCTCAAGGTTTTTAGATTCATTTGGACCTGCATTGAACCATTTATTATGTTATGTTATGTATTTATGTATTAATTAAAAACAAATGAAGACAACCCAGTCATGATCCCACCCTTCCCAAGAATTATAGGCCTATTTCTATATTGTACTTTCTATCAAAGTCAGCTGAAAAAGTTTAAATGCAATCTGAAGACACAGCAATTTATACCAACACACCTGTTTGTGATATTTGTCTGTAAAATGTGTTATATAAATAAGCAATGCCTAAAATATTTTGAGGAATTTAATACAAGGTAGATGCTGAAGAATAGCAGGTGGTTAAATTAACTGAATCTGTTTTAGTTTTGCAAATGAATAATGAGACTTGGGAAAGGACTAAAGCTGTATAGCTTGTTTAGATGCTGTAATGAATATTGCCTTTATATTGCACAGCTGTCCTTGAGCCTTGTGCCTCATGGGATATTTCACACGAAATTGCATTTAGATTAACCTGTACAGCAGGGATTTGAAAGGAAGCTGGGATTTGAAACACATCTGTAGCTTATTGTACAGCGTTTTCTGCTTGTTACACTATAGAGTACTATTGGAACATGCTTTATGTTCATATGTGAGTGAATCAAATGGATTTTGAATCGTTGTGAATCAAAACATCTTTGCTCAATATAGTTTACTGGTCCATAAGTTCAACAGTAGTAGTAGTAAAACCAGGTGCACAAAGTAAAAAGTTTGATGAGGGATTTGCTTCAGCCATTAGAATTTTGCAGCTCCATGATATTGATATTGAGCTCAAATGATGTGTAACTGATGCCAAAGTCTCCCAACATCTTATTCCTGTTAACTGCTTTGTGTTTGGGCAGAGTGACCTTTTATTGAACAGGTAGAAGGACATTTTGGCAGGGGTTTTATTTTCTAAAATTGGACTGTTCCAGCCCCACTTGCAGTTGATTTAACTATTGTTCTAAACAAACAAACTCAATTGAGACTAAATTATCTACATGTCCATAACCTGAACACTGCCACCTGTTAGCAAATGAGTCCTTAACAAAAAAGGAAACTAATTAGTGGAAGCAGGTGTTGTGCTGGATGGAGTAAATCTATGTAGACGCATTTAGGATTTCAAGTGCAGGCACAAGTGATTTCCTGCTTCCAGCTTATTTTGGTTTGTATATGGATTTAAGTGCTGTAAATCAGTGAAGCGCTACAACCTTGCGAGTATTATATTGCTTCTCTGCTAATTATCCAGCCAAAAGCCCTGAGTGAGATGATGTTTTAAGAGAAAGGCATTAAACTAACATGTCAATTTTATCAGACCATCCTAAAGTGTGATTGAATTTTGAATGTGAAAAAGTTATCTTAAAGTGAATTACCAACAAAAAGAGTTGAAAACCAGTAATGGGAGCTGCAATATGATACTCATTGACAGGTGGCGACTAAAACCCTGTGTTGGTGATCATAAAATTAATAGTTTGCATGCCAGAAGCCAGCATTTGGTCCCAAGCAAAGTCCATACCATAACTAGGGATGTATTCTGATATTCTTCAGCTCCGAGATCGATGCCGATACTTGGGCTTCCGGTATTGGCCGATCCCGAGTATGTTCCGATCCCAGTTTTGTGTATTTCTCTGTGAGGAGGAGACTGAGATTATTCTGTATTGCTTAAGGTAATACTTGACTTAAATACTGTTTTCCTAACTAAAATGATGTAATAATTACACAATCATATGTATTTGCTCAATTATTCATTATTAAAATAACATCTCAAAAATTATTTGCTTAAACACAGTTCTGTAATCCAGTGATGGCCACTAATCCTGCGGCGCTAAAACCATCAGAAACAGACACTGTGAGCGAGAGCTGGTCTTGTTAAGGAAATTAAACAGTTTAATTGCATGATTTGCATTTAGTGTTGTAGTGTGTTGTGTTGCTTGTTCTGGTCATTGTCACACCAATTTATACAAATTAGCGCAAATGTCGAACAATAAACCAGATTTATCGCAGTGCCACTTCCCATGCATGACGGATTGTGCGTACATGCATAGGCAAGCATAGAAAAACCTATAATTTAATATAATTTAAGCTCGGCTCCATAGAGCGACACAATGCAACTGATCACCGATCCAGCTATTGAAGTCGTTATTGGACCGATATCCAATCCACATATCGGATTGGTTCATCTCTACCCATAACCCCAAGTTGCTCTAGGGATGTTGTCCCTTCGATTGCGAAATGTAATTTGC
Source organism: Distichodus sexfasciatus (assembly GCA_032718565.1). Lineage (NCBI taxonomy): Eukaryota > Metazoa > Chordata > Actinopteri > Characiformes > Distichodontidae > Distichodus > Distichodus sexfasciatus. The sequence goes on from JAVGVS010000005.1 coordinate 6,477,291, forward strand.
TCCGGATAAGAGCAGCTAACAAAATGTTGTGAATTTAAATGTAAAATGTGTCAATCAGGAGTTCATGAGTTTGAATGTGACTCTATACTAATTCTAGCACTACCACCATTAAGATCCTTAGCAAGGCTATTAACCCGAAGTTGCTCCAGGGAGACTGTCCTTTAATTAGAAAATGTAAGTCATGCCGCATGAGCGCTTTGGATAAATGCCGTAAATAGACATTATGCTTCCTCTGCATATAATACCCTTCAAAATTCATTTGCAACCTCTCTATTCTCTCTAAAATTGTTGTCAACCTCAGGTCCTGGAGGGCTACAGGCCTGCTGAGATCAGTGTTTTCCTCTGACACTCTGAATTCAACTCATGACGGTCTTGCTAATGAGCTTACCAGTTCACGAAGTGTGTGAAATAAGAAAGAATGCTGAAATCTGCAGCGAAGTGGCCTTCCAGGACTGCAGTCTGACACTGCTGCTGTAAATCTCACATTGCATGTACTGCTCTTTCTCACCCACTTCTTTCTATCTTTCTCTCCCTCCCTCCCTCACTCCTTCTGCACTGTCTGCATCGGGTGTGGAGGTGCTTTAGGTGCTTTCGGATTGGCTTTAAAGACATTTAGCCGTAACTGCTGTAGACTGCTGTAAATTATTAAGCAGCAAGCTGTCTTGAAGGACGGAGCAAGCAGCAGCGGTGACAAGCTTTCTGTTGTTTAGTGTGGACACACATCCTCTAAGATAGCGCAGTTACCTTCTCCTTGCTGAGAGTGACAATGGCACAGAGAATCGAGACACTCAATTGCCTTGAAACTCTTGGCGGTCTCAAGCAAGTGGCCAAGCGTGGACTCTCTGGAGCTTCACTCTCCCAGCCTGAGCATGTTACGCTCCAGGACATTTCTGTTTTTGTCCATGCCAGGTGGAGAAAGAAAGTGAGCAGAGCAGAGCAGGCCATGAGTAGGAGAGTTTGATGTATTAATATGGCAGTGCTCGTAAGGCTGTAAAATGCAGCTGTGACCCACTCTACTGCTTTGTGGTTTGTATCGATTGCAGTGCTATGACAGGAACATTCCTTTCCAATTCCAGAATTTCATATGTGTGTCTGCACAAGGTTCCAGTTCCACTATGAACACATTAGGAAGTCCAAGATTGTCATCTCAACTGTGTACTTCGTTAGGGAACTTTTAAACGTTAGCTTTTCAAGCCACAAGCTACTCATAATTAAAAGTAGCTAAACTACAGCCAAACTAGTGCTTTACTTTAGTAGTTAGCCACACTACAAGCTGCTGAGAACAAACTGTTTACTTAATCAAAGCTTTTATACAGTAATACTTAATATTTGTGTTGTATGATGAATTTAAAGCAAATTATTTAAAACGTTTAGAAACATAATGTTAAAAGTAATATCAAAATCTATATGCTGTATATCATTGATGTAATATCAAACCTAATAATAGTTAAGAGGTAGAAAGTCTTTTGATTTTTTCCTTAACTCAAATGTATAAATTCTTTCCATTTAACCTTTCAGAGTCATACAATACTGAAAAGCATGAAAGTAAGGAATTTTATCCAAATTTAGGAAAGTTACACATCCTGCCAAAGCAGTTGGGCAGATGGTAGCCTAACTGGAAGGGGAATTGGCCTTGTGATTGGTAAAGGTACCACTGAGGTACTGATGAGCAAGGTACTGTACCCAAGCACTGCTCCCCAGGTGCTGTCCATGTCAGCTGCCCACTGCTCCTTCACGGATGGGTCAAATGCAGAGGTCACATTTGGTTGTTGTGCACTGTGTGCTGTGGTGCGGTGTGTTCACAGTGACAAATAATCACTTGTGTTCACCTTGTTACCATGCTCTGAATGCTCATTCACATAAAATATTGAATGATATACTAGTTTAATAGATTTATTAATTTTTTTTGCCAGCAGCTACACTACCTGCAGTTTAGATCTGGTAATCTGAAGCTAAGCAGGTCTGTTCATGGTTAATACTTGGATGGGAAACTTGGAAATATTTCGATTAAAGTGAATTTTTGCTTCCATCTTTATCAATGTGACCTCCATCCTCTGACTCCATCTTACAGCTGCCAAAAGTGCACCGTGATGCAATAGTAGTTGAGTATAAGATACCTCAAATTCAACATCAGTAAAAAACTCTTGGTAGTTGGTAGAAAATATCTATCTTTGTAAAGCGAGAAAATTGAATAGAATTTTCGATGCATCATTCTTGGTAAAACGGCATAAATAATTACTGGAAAAGCTACAGCATTTTAAAAATAAAATAAAAAGTAGTAAAGTTAGTTGTGTTGCTAATTTAGGTAGCTACTCCCAACATTAACTGTTTTCATTATAGAGTGAGACTTTTAACAAGCTACAAATAGGCACTTTTGTGACAAATTTATAAACAGACTAAAATTATAACATAAACTCTAAGCTGCCTTGATGCTGATCAGTGGTTCAAAGCAGAACCGAAGCTTGTTTGGCACCAAAACTGTCATGAAATTGTTAAACAGTTAAAGATCTGTCTTTGCAGTGTTGTCTAGAATGTCTAAGATGTTAACTTGGAAGTGCTTGTGTCTGTGCCAGCTTCATTATTGCCGTGCCAAACCAGGCCTACTCTAAAGTACTTTTACTCATCACGTAGAAAGAAAGCTTTGCATTCTCTCGATCTCACCATATGTCTGCTTGTGTGTCAGGTTCAGGAGAGCGTGTCGAGGCTCTGTTGGCGGTGCTGACATTATTCTTATTGAAGGGACATCTGTGCAAGTGCGTCTTGCCGATGAGCCTGAAGAGGCTTAAAAATAGCTATCAAACTGTCTCTACCGTCAGCGCAGTGTGAAAAGACTGGCAGGCATCTTGTGGAAAAAAAAAATCCCCCCAGGTTTAATTCCACAATCAAATCTTTGCACGCCTTCCTTCATTCAGACACTTTGAAAATGTTCACGTCAGCTGTAGGATTCAGCAGGTCTGTGTATGACCCTCATGGCAGGAAAAGGAGGCTGCTTTTAGTAACTCAGCAAAAGTTTTTACTGCAGAGTAATTAGTCATGGCTGCAGAAGAATTGCTGCCTGCCTTTAGACACTTCTCACTATTTTCATCTGGAAGGCTGACAGAACAGCCACTACTTGTATTACTGCCGTTAAACCTTGAACAGATGGATCGGTAATTGTCCATGCCAACGTCTTTTAAAAGTTTAAACAGTGAGGTGGTAAAGTTTCAGGATTTCAACTGTAAATTTAAGTACCTCGCTTGAACGCTGCATGCCCCGTAGGCTCTTGGGTTTTATATACGGAACAGCTTACAGTAGACAATATTGAAAAGCATGTGTGCACAAATGAACATTCATTCATTATTCAAGCCACTTAATCCCAACCGGGGTCGCGGGTGCAGGGGACCGGAGCCTATCCCAGGAACTTACGGGCGTAAGGTGGGGAACAACCCTGGACAGGTGCCAACACACCGTAGGGCACACTCTCAGTCACACCATACAGTCTACCAATTTAGATTTGCCAAATAACCTGTATTGCACACTTTTAGACTGTGTGAGGAAACCGGAGCCCCGGGTGGAAACCCACGCAAACACGAGGAGAGCATGCAAACTCCACATAGAAAGGTCCTTATGGCTAAGACCCGGGAATTGAACCCAGGACCTTCTCACTGTGAGGCAGCAGCGCTAACCACTGTGCCACCATGCCGCCCCTTGAACGTGAACAATTTTGTCCAAATTTAGGATACAGAGGTGTGCTGTGGTGTGCACACAGTGACTAGCAATCATTCACTTTCACCTTATTACCATGCTCTGAATATTCCTTCACATAAAATATTTAATGACAGATTAGTTTGGTACATTTATTTAAATTCTTACCAGCAGCTACACCACCTGCACTTCAGGCCTGGTAATCTCTAGCTAAGCAGGGGTGTGTTTCCCAAAAGCATAGTTGCTAACATACTAGTTACATAGGGTGCATTAGCAACTAATGCAACTTTGGGAAATGCAGCCCAGGTCTGTTCCTGGCTAGTAATTGGATGGAAAACTAGGAAAGCCGGGTCAACAGACATAATCACAAAGCGCTTTACAAGTTACAAAGCAATCTGTAAATGAAAAAAATAATGTAACATTATTTTTTGTTTTGAAACAAATTGTTTTCAGCATGTGTGCATGGTATGTTTTTAGCGTTTCTGCAACAAAAAGAAAGTATTTCTTCATAAATATGCCAAGTATCTTGATTTACTTTTAATCTCTTAAAATCACATTAATTATTTACATTCTATCAACACAGCACAACAGGATGTTATTTCCTTACTGAGGTAATTAGATGTACCGACACCTGGAGAAAACCTCTAAATTTACATAAAGTACACAAAGCAAATCTTACGCATGTACAGTCTTGCGTAGCAACGGAGCCAACAAACATATATGTCACTTTCAGTATATTCTGGCCCTTAATGTGTGTAAATATCCAAAGAGTGATTTACTGGCAAAAGAAAAATGTTTTTTTCAGGGCCCCTGACTTGGAAAGTGTGTAAATCAGCGTTAAGTTGCAGGTGTTAATGGCAGTGCAAAAGGCTAAGCAGCTGAGCAAAGCAACAAAGCTTTCGTGGCAGTATTTCTGACTGAAGTGCCAAATGTGCAGTTCCATGGAGAACAAAGGTTCTGAGCTGTATTATTCATCTGTTTTTACCTTGTCATTGGCTTGTAAATATGCATGTATATTTCATGTGTGTGGTACAGGAAACGCTGAATTATTTATGATTTGTCCTCACGCAGCAGCAGCAACCCCGTGCCTAAGAAAGCAGCCTCCTGGTTAGGTAGGGGCTCTGGGTGTGTGTGTGTGTGTGTGTGTATGTGTGTGAGTCAGGTCTCCTTGTGTTTTGTTTGGCTTTTGAACCATCCATCCCCATCACGTCATTGTCTTGGAAGTGTGCTGGATGTGTAATTTGAAATAATACTGCATTGTCAGTTCATACCAGTGGCTGAAATGGTTCAGAGGCTGGGAGGAATCATGACAGATGATGTTATCTTTGCTTGTTTTTCTTGCTGGTTAGGGCTGATGTTAAAGCTACACACAGCACAGGCTCAACAAAAGAGATGGCATTGGCCTCTTTGCAAAGCTGCTTTACTTTGCTGAAACTGACCTTACTCTAAAATCGGCCTTAGTAACTCAACTGTAAGCCTTCCTTTTGGAGCAGATTAAAGGTGCAATATCTGAAACTGAGCCTTGACAACATCTTAAGAAGTGAGATTTGATCTCAAGATTCGATCTAGACTCAGACTTGGAGCAAGCCGCTGACAAATCAAACATAACAACTTTAAAGTCTGGAACGGGAGACTGGACTTTTTTTCAGTGGCCAGGCACACTTATCTATCCAAAGACACTAGGCTAGGCTATCTAATCAGATTTGATTAGATAAAATAAGATTAGATTAGATTATATCCCAACCAATATAGGATTTTCAAGACAGATACTGATTTTTATAATTAAAGACTTTAAATACGGCCGCAAACGGCAACAAGCGGGCTCCAAGCAAAAGTTGCAAAAAGCAGTACAAAAGCAGTGCATGCCAAGGAAAGGAGTCAGTGAATCAGAAGTAAGAATTAGCTAAAAAAATCACATAAAACTCTGTTATGACATTAGGACAAGTCCACAGATTCTTTTGACACCTCACTTCACTGACGCCTCACAGTCAATCAGCCTAGAAGGAGTTTGTTTTGCAAATTACACAAATTAGATAGGAAGATCACTGCGCCTTTTATTAAATGCTAAGCAGTACATCATTCCTACTTACTGACCAAGTTTCAGCTTCGTGCAACTTACGTTTTAGGCTGCTTAAATGTATGTATCTTTTTTAGCGCCCCCTATTGTTCAGATAGCAGCATTGTATAATTAGCGCCTCAGTGAAGCAGACATTCAAAATGCATTTTCAAAATGTATTAATGTTTTTGATAATGTTCTGATTGCTTTAATAACCATCTCATAAAACATTAATGTATTCTGTGAAGTTTTAATGATTTGTTCTCTAAACAAAATGAAACTCACTTAAGAAGTGAGGCTGATCTTGACTGATCTTGAGCCACTGACAAATCAAACATAGCAAATAAAAAAAATCTGGGGCTGGAGATAACACATCAATCTAGTGGCACAGTACCCAAAAACATTAGATTAGACTGGATTAGATTAGATTATAGCAGAGCCCAACCAACAGATTTAAATATTTAAAGGGTTTAAAATCTGATAGATATATTATCCAATACTGAAACTTAAGATTGTCCTAAATATCTGTGTGTAGATTTTTTTTTTTCGAAATATATTTTCACTTTGTTACTTTTGTTCACAGTGCTATTTATGCAAATCTTACAAGGCATAGATAGATTTTGCGATATTTGATCTAGACTCAAACATGGACTTGGAGTGGGTCGCTGACAAATCAAACATAGCAACTTTTTGCTCCACGGGTGGCTGTCGAAAGCAAATAAAAGTCCTTTTCCCGGGTTGCTGACCGGAGAGCGTGACACGAGTTTTGCCAACACAGCAGGCGTTCAAGAGGAAGCTTGTCCACACGCTTCTCCGTCTTACGGTCTCAGAGAGAATGAGGAGGCTGGAGTTTGAACCCGTCTCGCCGTCTCGGCGCAGCTATTTGGAAACAGTCGAGACTTTTGCAACGTCAGCGCATTTGAGAATGGAGCTCGTGCTGGCCTGCAGTTCTGTCTCAGAAAATACGGCCTAATAGGAGGTACGAGACGCCCCCCTGAGTGCAGTGTTAAGTGCAGGTCTGAGGAATGAATAAATGCACTGTGTTCAGGGCCGAAAACGGGACTTTTTCATTATTATATATTATATTATATTATATTATATTATATTATATTATATTATATTATATTATATTATTATATTATATATTATATTATATTATATCTGACCAGTATAGGATTTTGATTTCTGTAATTGAAGGCTTTAAAATTTTTATTTAAATAATGATATTTAAGCCAGTATTGACTTGTTTTTTAAGACACAACCCAGAAACATTACTTTTAATAGTAACACTAATAGATTTAATAGTAACACTTAATGCAATTGGATTTTTTGACAGTATTCACATAATAAATGAATGTTTTGTGAAACTTTGTTCAGAGTACTCTTCATGAAAAAATCACAAAAGAATTATATATTTTGGTGTAATAATATATTAAATAATATTTTTTCATAATAGTGCAAATGTACCACAAAATATTTTAATGGCCATTTTTCAAGTTTTCTTCTTAAATTATTTCGTAAGGTTAAGAAATTTAAATGGCATAGTATCATGCAAATGTAGAATTTAGGAAAACCCAATAAGCTAATTCTTTGCACAAATATTTCTGAATCATTGTGAAAAATGTGTGAGTTTTAAGAACAAATTTCTTCATAAGAACAGTTGGCGAATGTGTGAAAACCTCTTGTGGACAAACTACCTAATGACAACATTTGTAGTATGGATGGATCATCATCATCATCATCATCCATTTGTTAATGGATCCTTCATCCATCTTTGATTTTGTTATTTAATAGTGCACAGTGTTCAGGGCTGGAGGCTGGAATTTTTCCAGAGGCCAGGCACTTACATCCAGAGGCTCAGTACCCAAAGACACTGAAGTGGCTAATGATGCGTGAAAGCTAATAAGTTGATTAGGCAATTACCCAAAGAAGGCTATTTTGCAAACAGTGAGTGAAAGCTAATGGTCTTTAGATTAGCCTATTAACCTAATTCATTCATCGTTAGCCACTTCGATTCTGACATTCACCATTGTTTTCTTATTTAAGATTTGTACCTAGGCAAAAACAGAATTTACGACTACGCACAAGAGTAAATTTAAGACAAATATAATAAAAATAAGAAGATATTGGTGAATAAGGCCTAGTGTCGTTTATTCATTGTTATCTGCAATACCATTTTTTGGGTGGAATAACGTTGTAAAAGAAGGCTGTACTGAAATGGCCAGTTCCTCTAGTGACCCAGGGTTAATGTTTTGTTCTAAAAATGTCGGATCGAAGCCAAGTTTATGATTCATAATGTATGGCTGACTCGCATAAGCTTCTTCTAATGTGGATAATCTACTTCGAGGCCTTTAGGTTGGCAGGAGATAGATTCAACAGATTCGACTCTGCCAGGCAGTTGATGGATTGCACTGATAGATGTGATTTACCATAAAGGAAGCGCAGAGCTCTGATGTACGGGAAAATGCAGTGACGCCACGTTTGGATTGAGGCACTGAGCCACAAGCGCTGGACTACAAGGGTGCAGTTATCTTTCAAAGCCATTTGTGTTTAGGCTGAAGATGTCTGCAGTAGACTGATAATGACATCATTCGTGTTCTTTCAAGCCTTTCAGCTGTGTGTGTGTGTGTGCGGGTGTGTGAGAGATTTCTAGCTCTTTATTTTCCAGGGTTTTGACAGTCGTGTGCTAGGTCTGCTTTAGCCTTACTCAAGCAGAAAGCTTGTCAGCTTTTGCTTCTTCAGGAGGCGGTTTTGTATCTGTGCAGCCGTCTGCTTTTCCGGAGTCAGGGCTTTTATATTTTGGCGCAGCCCTGTTTGGACAGACAAAGTGTAACGTCCCAGTGGCTGGAGGCCAGCACAAGGAGCGTGCTGAGTCACATATCACTGTTTAATGTGGCCATCGCGTGCTGTGCTGATGCTGTACAGATCCCCATGTTCCACTTTACTCCATATTCAGCCGCTAATGATCTGAGAGCTGTATGTGAGCTGTGTGCAGTGTAACATCTACAGTACAAAAGCCTTATAGTGTATCTTCACAATGGATGGATGGGTGAATGGAAGGGCGGGGGCCGATAGGGGATCTGAAAAGTGATAGATCAATCAATCAATTAATCTATCTATCTGTCTATCTATCCTTCTATCTGTCTATCTGTCTGGCCATCCATTCATCCATCCATCCATATCTCTCTCTCACACACAATTACACGCCTCTGTCAAAACACAATATCTCTCTCTCTTTCATACACACACACATACACACACACACCAATCTTTCACACACAAGCCCACACACACTGTCTCTCACTCACTTTCACACACATGAGCACCAGTCTCTCTCACACATATCTCTCTCTCTTTCAACTTTCACTCTTTTTCCCGTTCCCTCCTGCCACTAGCCTGTCAGAGGCAGATGAGATCAAGAGCAGCAGCCGGTGCTGTGAGATACAAGCTTCATTTGTTCTACTTTATCTGCCTGCTTTGCTGCTGGATGTGCGGCTTTGCATCTGTTCCTTCATCAGATCTCCATCAAAGGCCGATGTGTGCTGGTGAGGATGAGACGATGAGACAGAGGCCTTCACTGCCACCTGGCCAAAAAATAGAGAGAACTTCATCCAAAAAGGCCACACTTCTGACAGGAGAGTGAGGCTCTCGCTGCGTGCTGCCCGCACACCAAAACCAGATCTGAAACTCCAGCACAGAACAGCACTGGAATTAAAGTGTGTTCACTCTTTTCTTTCATGTCAGTCAACCTCTCGTCCCCCTCAGCGCTACAGATGCCTGCAGATTCACCTTTTCCTGCAAAACGCTTAGCATCAATTTCATTGCGGCGCTCCACCATATTTCAGGGGGATACTATTTGGTTGGATTCCTTTTTACACTCCTGTAGCTTGAGCCTTTTTTCTGGACCACTGAAGGCAAATCTGTGCCTTAAATGGGCCTGGCTCACTGCACAAACGCTGGTATCAGCCCGTGTGTGAAGCTGTCAGTGCTCTGGCTGGTGTGTTGACCTGTTGAATCAGGGTCAGAAAAGCTGGGTGAATCAGGAAAGCTGGTAAAAATAGCAGGACAAGGCAAGTGTATTTATACAGTGCTGTGCCAACAATTTGGAGCTGTATTTAATTCGGTTGTGCATAAAAATTGACTCGAATTATGAATTTTGCTCTGTCGATTCAAAATCGATTCATGCGTTCCAAAAAATAGATTCATATTTGTCAACTAACCTAATGACACTAGTTTACTTTTTCCCCCGACACGAGTTCAGCTCGCCAATCTTATAGATGGTGCAATGTCGAAATCTGCCCAGATAGATCTTCTTCGCGTGAGCATGAAAGTGAAAGTGAGTGATTACTTGTCATCGTGAACACACCACAGCACACAGTGCACTACCATGAAATGTGACCTCTGCATTTGATCCATCCGTGAAGGAGCAGTGGGCAGCTAACAAGGGCAGCGTCCGGGGAGCAGTGCTTGGGTACAGTACCTTGCTCATGAGTACCTTAGTGGTAATCTTACCATTTGCAGAAAATGCAACTGTTTGGGCACATTTCTAATTTTACAACTTTGATGGGAAAAAGGAGCTCAATAAGAGGCATTGTAGACACGGATTGCAAAGCGAAGGTGAAGCACAACAAACTTGAGGACTCATATGACACGGCATCATCCAGAGATTAAAGACGCAGACAAATATCCACCTAGTGGATGTAAAAAACATTCCAGCCGACCAACGCACTCTGCATCTATGTATTGAATTGTGAATCATTGAAATGAAATGTGAATTGTTTATGAATATCAGTTTTGAATTGAATCGTGAGTCCAAGAATCTGAATCAAATCAAATCGTGAAATGTTTTGAATCGTGTACCCCTAATATTTAAGGCCCAAACCACTGAGTAACTAGTTAACAACACTAGTAGTAATACTAGTAATGGGGTGTAACAATTAGGGAGTTGGCCCCATGGGTCACGGTTCAAGTCCCAGTCCGGTAAAGATTTGAAAGTGAGTGATCATTTATCATTGTGAACACACCACAGCACAGCACACGCGGTGCACCAGAACGAAATGTGACCTCTGTATTTAACCCATCTGAGAAGAAGCAGTGGGCAGCTAATAAGCGCCCGGGGAGCAGTGCTTGGGGACGGTACCTTGCTCATGAGTCCCTCAGTGGTAACTTTACCGGCCCTGGATTTGAACCTGCGACCTTCTGATCACAGGGCGAACACCGTACCGTTATGCCACCAATTGCCCCAAATACCACTGAGGTACTCATGAGCAAGGCACCGTCCCCAAGCACTGCTCCCCCGTGTTGCCCACTGCTCACATTTTGTTGAGGTGCACTGAGTGCTGTACTATGGTGTGTTCACAATGGCAAATAATCTCGCTTAACTTCACCTTAATTCTGTACCTGAATCTAGGACAGTCTAAAAACTGGGGAAATGGAGTAACTTGAATTTCTAACAGCAGCATTTTTGTTAAGCTACAAATGTCTAATATTCTTCTAGGAAATCCCAGTGAAAAGAGCATTGCATTAGTCAAGCTTGCAGGATATAAAGGCATAAATAGGTTTCCCTAATTCTTGTTTTGACCTAAAATCTCTAACTTTAGCCGTGCTGGTCATGTGGGAATGCAACATGCCATACTGGACTGTCCCTTTACACTGCATTTCTTACAGTCCGAGTCACATCACTAAAGCTTTCAATTGTAACATGCATCTTATATTTTTGGTATTCCACCCCTGGAGTTTTCTTTATCTGTCCGCCTGACAAGGCAGGCATAAACTCATGCATCGAGGCAGTTTTAGAGCCTCAGAACTCGTGAGCGTTAGATGCTTCTTTTTATTTGGTGTTGGTGTTGCTGTGAGGCAAGTGTGATATCTTTGATTCATTGTAGCCTTCAGGTGTTTGGTGCAGAATTCTGATTCGGCGGTAGATATTCGCTGGGATAAAGCCTCGATGAAAAGTCGTTTTTATGTTACGGCACAACTTTTGTTCCTCGGAGTGTGGCTTGCTTCGCTCGATGCCCACAGGGACTCAGTGTAACTGTTCCTCATTTCCATAATCCAGAAACAGTGACGCTCTGAAAGGAAACGAGAAACAATGCGGAGAGGAGGAGAGAGCTGCGGGGTGTAATGATGCATTACAAATAGCTTGTTTGAATTATGGGAAGATACTAAAGATATTAAACATACTGCATTTTTACGTAATGCACAGCAAGCTTCTCCAGAAGATATAGTGTGTGTCCTGGAGGTGTAAAAATACCTTGTATTCCATTGCTTTATTTAACATAAAGTCTCTTAATATAATATAGTGCAAAAGGTAAGTCGGTAGTACACCAGAAAATAATTCCAAAAATAAATGAAATAACTTCACACAGCAAGCGGTTTATGTAATTAGATTTTAATTTAACCAGCCCGAAATCGGGGAGAGCATGCAAACTCCACAGAGAAAGGCTCTACGGCCGACCCGGGGATCGAACCCAGGGTATTCTCGCTGTGAGGCAGCCACTGTGCCGCCCATGCACTAATATTATATTATGACTAGTCTGTTTACTGTTGGGCCTCAATAAATGGTCTTTTGTCAGTATAATAGATTTGAAAGCTGATGTGATAAACCTGTGTGTGTGTATGACTGTGTTTAATTAAACAGGGGGAAAGAGTTTGGACATGACGTTGACTTTATCCTTTCCACACCTGAGCCGGGTAAAGATGATGGTCTGCTGCCTGAAGTGATGGACACACTCAAGAGCCAGGTACAGTTTAAAGTTTCTAGTTCTTAAGCATATTAACCCTACATCATACACACTGGAGTAATGTTTGGAGCAATTGGTAATGTAACAGGAAGGAGTTGGTCCCATGATCAGAAGGTTGCTGGTTCAGGTCCCAGACTGGTAAAGGTACCACACGTACTCATGAGCAAGGTACTGTCCACAAGCACTGTTACTTGGGCACTACCAAAAAGCTGCCCACTGCTCCTTCATGCATGGACATTTCATTGTGGCGCACTGTGTTCTGTGCTGTGGTGTGTTTGCAATAACAAATAATCTCTCACTTAAATTCACTAATGTCTGGATTCAGTTCGGGTCCACTCTGGAAACACTGAGAGCCACATGTGTGTTAATTTATGAGAAAGATTATAATTTGTAAAGATGGTTCATGACAGTCAATGAATGATAATTAATTCCAGTTTATTGCTGGCCAAGATGGTTCACAACTCAAGTGGCTTTGCCAAACTTTTCAGTAAAATAGATTAAAGCCTAAGCTGATCATGAGTCTTCATGGTCATGAGTCATCTTAACCCTGTGAACAATCAGGCTGATGATGGCGTTGGTTGTATTTGAGTCAAATGTTTTAAGTAAGGAAAGGTCTGGTTCCACAGTCTTGGCAAGAAATCAAAGCTGTGTTAAAAGATATTTAGCTGAGAGTAAATTTTGCTAATGGGCTCACTTGTTTTCACTCATTGTTAGCATCTTCAGAAGGTGTTTCTGTTCAAAGCTAATTGTGTTGTTCATGAGCATTCTTCATAGTAAAAATAGCCATGCATTCCCTGCATTGCGGTACTTATGAAGTTATATTGATGTTAAGGTCCTTTTTCATCCGGAATCTGGAATATTTCCTAATCAGCAGGTCTTGAAATGGAGTTAGAAAATACATGTCACACAAGTACCTCATTACCAAAACATTACCAGGATCATTGTGTTCCAACACACAGTAAAAATCATAGGAGAATGAAAACTACACATTTCACTAGCTTACTGGTAGAGAAAACTACTTTTAAAAAGCTTTCCCATAACTATTTTTAACATTGTAACAAATTAGTTAACATTGTTAGCTAACAGGTGTTTCTGATGATGTTGAATTTGCATAAGTGGTATCTGATATACGACGGCTCCCACATGGTGCCCCCTCATTGCATCACAGTGTGCTCTTGGCAGCTGCAAGATGGAGTCTTGGTGAAGATGGAAGTGACTTGGTAAAGATGGAAGGAAAAATAAATGAAGTTGCAATTTTCCCCATTGAGTTATTTTTTAAGGTAAATCTGAGGCGTTTTTATCACATGTTTCCAGAGCGACTTTATCCAGAGCTACTTAGATTTCCCAAGTAAAGGGATAGTCTCGCTGGAGAAATTTCTATTAAGGATCTTCCTCAGTGGCCCAACAGTGGCTTTTATGCTCTTGTAAGATTAAAAACCCCAATCATATGGTTATTAACACAATACTTAAGTCACTCAGACCACTTCACCACCACCACTAATGTATGTAAAACTCAGATCATGACCATATGGAGTCCTAAAAGACTCCATGACATATGAGAAAGTCAGAGTTTTATCTCAGTGTACTGGCTAAATGCCCTGCTAATGCCCATTTAAATGTGGCCTTTCAATCACTAAAGTCTCTCTTGACTGTTCAGCTTCACAGAGCTAAAGTGTGTTTTACATTAGTGGTGGTTAAAGTGGCTCCCCGTTGTCTATGCAAAGTGCTGGGTGCCTATAAAGGCCCTTAATAAATGTAACTGTCCCCCTAACTATCTGTTGATAAGTAAAGTAGCTGGTGTTGGCTCGTTAGGAAAGACTGATAAGTAGAGATTAGGGACTCATTAATGTGAATATTAAGAGCGATATGTTGCTCTTGTTGGCGGCATGATCAGAAGCTCTTTGGGGCTAGAAATCTAAATCAACTCATTCCAGCCTCATGAAGGGAAGTGGGGATACATTTAAGACTTTCATAATGTTTTCAATGAACAAACATAACGCACACTCCACAATAAAGAGAATGATAGAACTTGCTCACTCTGACCACCAAGGCCAACTGTATTGACAGTATGTGTGAAGTGTACACTGCACGTACTTTTGCAAGTTCATGTGATTTGTTAAGCCAGTTATTTTACTCTTAATGTTGTGAATGAAAGAGCTCTGCTCTGAAAAGAAAGCTTTCCAAGTTCCTTGTGACCTTTTGAGCAAACGAGTAAAACAACCCATCTGTTCACCCCTTAATATATTTATTTTGTGGCTGAGGGCCTTCAAATGTGCTCACTTTGCTTCTGGCCAAAAGAATTGAACAAGAGGCTGGACGTACGTACTGTATTTCGGTTCCCACACCAAATAAAAAAAGATCAATTCCCCATATTCCTTGTAAAAATGGGTCAGGACTTCAAACAAATCTGTTAAGGATTGTGTTGGACTCAGGGGGTAAAATTCACACTGCAGGGAACAAGAACAGGAAAAAGAACAAATCTGTACTTTATGCCCCAGTGACACCTTCACTGAAATCTCTTGCCCTCTTCACCATCATGAGATCCCCCATCTCTCCTGCGCTTACTGTATCTCTCTGGAGCTCAAATGAGTTTCTTAGAGCAGGATCCTTCCGCTTAAAACTGTACGGTTACTGTGTAAAACTTCAAGACCTGAAAAAAGAGCATCAGAATTGCTTCTAAATGTAACACACACATTGCACATTCAAGGTATTGGATGGATAATTAAAAAGATTGATGGATGGATAAGTGGAGGAATTTCACGAATAAATAAATTTAGTGTTTAAAAATGGCAGTATAAATGATGCATTGCTGGTACTGGATGGATTGACAGGTGGTTAGACGGATGGATGTGTGGTAGTTTGATAGATGGATGGATTTATGAATGGATGAATGGCTGAGTGGATGAATAGATGCATGAATGGATAGTAGATGAATTCCAGAATGGGTAGAATGATAGATGGATAAATGAATATGTAGAAAGGTAGGTGGATGGTTAGTTTCAATGATAGATGAATAGATGTATCCATGAAGGGGTGGGTAAGTTTGACTGTGTTTGGGTAGATGGATGGAAGTGTGTGTGTGGGGGGGGGTTAGGGTTAATGTATATGATGGATGGATTAATGTATGAATGAGTAGTAGGTTGTGTAGGTGGACGGAAAAAAAAAATCGTGCATAGTTGGGTAGGTGGACAGATGTATGGCCAAATTAAAGAGTAAAAGGGAGCGTGAGAGTGTAGATTGCTGAAAGGCTGGGTGAATGGATAGAGATCCATTGACTAATAGAATAATTAAAGAAAAGCTGGATGGATAAATATGTAAATGAATGAGTGTTGTGTGTGTTGAATGGATGAATGAGTCAGTGGGTGTGTTGGTTAATGGATGGATGAGTGTATTGTTGAGTGATAGTAATGGATTTACAGGTTGATGGATGGATAGATGGATGGACGGATGGATGGATGGTAAGGGTGTAACGGTTCTGAAACCAAACTGAAAACTGCAATATAAACCTAATATAAATCATACTGTATAGGTTCATTGGTGACTCTAAATTTTCCCATTTTTATGTATGTGAATGTGTTTGAGTGAGTGTGTGTTCTGCGGTGAGTTTACCGTCAAGTGTTGGTCCCCGGCTTGCGCCAATAGTCCCCAAGATAGGCTCCGGTCCCCTCAACCCCAATAGGGATTAGAGTATTACCATTTGACGTTTAATTCTTGAGCTCAAAAAGTGTGATCATTTGTCATTGTGAACACACCACAGCATAGCACATGCGGTGCACCAGAATGAAATGTGACCTCTGCATTGACCCATCTATGAAAGAGCAGTGCTTGGGAACAGTACCTTGCTCATGAGTAACTCAGTGGTAACCTTACCTGTCTGGGATTTAAACTGGTGAACCTTCGGATCATGTGGCGAACACCCTAATCATTACACTACCAACTGCCCCAAGACATCTGAATGAAAAACAATCTTCTCTTTGAATAAATTAAAGAGTTTGTTGAATATAAAAGGACAGTGTTTCCATTTAGGGTCAATGCTATGGGCTTTTTGATCAATGAATTGCTGTATCAATGTAGATTGAAGTATCGTTACACCCCCAGTTACCAAAAACCAAGATCCGAACCAAACCCTAGTGAATATCAAGGCTGAGTAAGGTGGAATTTAAGACTACTGCAAAGAAAAACCTGCAACTGCACGTTTCTCAAGCCTCACATGTTTTAATGTGACTCCTCAGCTAAATTGTCAGTATGAGTTCAGACATCTCCAAACCCTTTGGTCAGAGCGTAGGCCTTAAGGGCAGGCAAGTGGACGATGGGAGAGATCAATTCCATCCAAAAAAACCCCCAAAAAAACGCACGGCTTACACTGGTCTGCTCAGCACCCAGGAGGAAGCTCTCCATCAGCGGCTTTATTATTAAAATCTGGAGGTCACCCAGGTCTTATTAGAAGCTGTTTTTGGAACGAGACACAGAGGAGGAGGAGGGATGGATGAAAGGAAAGGGAGGAGGGGGGAGGGAAGGAGCGAGTAAATAGAAGATAGTGAAAAGGAAGAGGACTGGAGGTGTGACAGAGACGGCGAACATGAGCCAGAGCGAATGAGAGTTAACGGTGGAGATGGAGAGAGAAGGATGGAGCAGGGCTGGAGAGGGACCAAGTTAGCAGGAGAGGGAGTGATGGAGTGATGGAGAGAGATGGAGAGAGATGGAGAGAGAGAGAGAGACTTGTCAGCACCTGGCTCCTGTGCGTAGTGTGTAGTGGGGGTAATGAGTGGGAGGCATTTGATAAAGCACAGTCAGTGGCACTCACTGGCTACTGCTTCCGCTCTCTCTCTCTCTCCTTCTCTCTCTCTCTCTCTCTCTCTCTCTCTCTCTCTGTTCCTTTCTTTCTCTCTGCCATCTCTCAGTTTAAAAATAACTCGGTGCTAAACCATTTCTCTCTCACACACACACAGTCTTTTCTTGTGATTTCTGTCTCTTTCTTTTCCAATCTCTCTCTCTCCTTTATTTTCTTGTTTTTCTATCTGCTTCTTTCTCGTTTTTCTCTCTATCATTTCTGTCTTGCTTCATATATCTCTTTTTTTCTTATACAGTTTTTCTTTTGCTCTTTCCATCTGATTCTCTTACTCTCACTCGCTTCATGCTTTTCTGTCTGCTTCTCTCTCTGTCTCTTTCTCCCTTTTTTCTTCCATCTCTTGCTCACTCCTCTTTTCTTACTGTCTCTTCCTGCTTTCTTCTCCTGTTTCTCCCTCTTCCTCTTTTTCTTGCATTTGCTTCTCTCTCTTTCTCTCTCTCTCTTTTTACTTTTCCATTTGCCTCTGTCTTATTGTCTTTCTTTCTCTCTCTTTCTGTCTCTTTCTCATTTCTTTTCCTGCTTCTCTCTCTCTTCCGTCTCTTACTCGCTGCTCTTTTTCTTTAGTCTCTTCCTTTTCTTGCTTTTTTCTCTTCCACCTCTCTCTCTGTTCCTCTCTTTCCTATATTTGCTTCTCTCTCTTGGTGCTTTTCTATTTGCTTCTCTCTCTTCCGTCTTTCTCCTCTTTCTCTCTACCGTCTCTCTCTTCTTTCTTTTCTTTCTCTTTACTATCTCTTTTTTACTTCCTTTTCTTGCTTCTTTCTCTTCCATCTCTCTCTCTCCCTTCCTCTTTTTCTTAGATCTGCTTCTTTCTCTATGTTCCTCTGTCTTTTTTTTTTACCTTTCTATTTGTTCTTTCCTGCTCTTACTGTCTCTTTCTCCTTTTTTTCATGCTTCTCTTTCTGTCTTCCGTCTTTCCCTCTTTCTACTTTGTTTCTTGCTTCCTTTCTTTCTTGCATCTGCTTCTTTCTCACCTTCTCTCTTCATACTTTTCTGTTTGCTTCTCTCTCTTACTGTCTTTTTTTCTCGCTCTTGTCTCTAATTCCTGATTCTTTTCTTGCTTCTCTCTCTCTTCCATCTCTTTCTCACTCTTTCTCCCTTTCTTCTATCTTCTCCTCACTCTCTCCCTCTCTCTCTCTCACTCTCACTCTCTCTCTCTCTCTCTCTCTCTCCCTCCCTCCCTCCCTACCTCTCGCCGCTCGCTGGTAATTAGCCCCTGCGTTAGCCAGTTAGAGTGGGCTGGCAGCAGTTTTCTTTGTGGTTGGCGCTGCCCGTGTTTCCTGCAGGGGGTGTGTGTTTTGGATCTCAGCCCCCGCAGGCGTCCCCTGGGCAGGCAGTAGCGGTGGCGGTGCCGGAGCCGCTGATTAAGTGGCGGTAGCTCCGGGTCGCCACCAGACGTGTAACCTTGTCACGGCTGATCTGCGCCCCCCGGGGTCCGCGCCGTCGCCCGGCCTCAATATCACGCGCCCACCTTTCATTCTCTCAGCCCGCGGGGAGGTAAAAATATCCGCAGCCGGGGAAAAAAAAGTGTCCTTGTGAAAATGGGCTTCATCATCTTTCATTATTTTTTCCCTGCAGCTGGATATAAAAGCATAAGCGAGGGGCAGTAGAAAGGGCAGGCAGTCGCTCACGCCGAGACGGATGAGAGGAAACGCTGGCCTAGAATTGGGCGAGGAGAGAAACACGCTCACTTCTCTGCTCTTCGTCCACGCTGCGTATCCGTTTGATCGGTTTGCTCATTGTGATGACGGATTTGTGCTCAGTTTAACAGTGTAGTGCAGCCGACCTTCTTAATTCTGCCTGTTGATGTCAGGGAGCAGCGTGACCTGTGAGTGTGTGTGTGTTTTATTTATTCGTAATTCTGTAGCACCATGTTCCTTGAGCAGCAGTCTGCTGCTGTTACAAGGAAACACGGTGACGTGTGTAAATGTGAGGTCAGGACAACTCGAACCCCAAATCTCTCATGTGGACATGTGTTACTACTGAATATAGTACAAAATAAATTACAATTGCAAATAGGTTGAGGTGTGTTATTTTACTCATTAATTGTGACTAACTACTCACACACACTCCCAAACACACAGAATAATTTAAGATCTGTATATTATGAATTATAGTCCTCTAATGCCACTAAGGTCCTCATGAGGTACGCATGAGTACCAACCCTAAACATCTTCCCCAGGTGCTGCCCATGTCAGCTGCCCACTGCTCCTTCACGGATGGGTCAAATGCAGAGGTCACATTTCATTGTTGTGTGCTGTGTTCACAATGACAAATAATGACTCCCTCACCCATGCATTACAAAAATCACACACACACACACACACACACACACACACACACACACACACACACACACACACACAGAGTTATACAATATGCTTATACTCTTATAAAATACATTGTAAATGTTATAGCATCGCTGTGTTTCATTTTCCTACTTTTCTAAGCAGTAAAATGTGTAAAAGTGAGGTCAGGACAACATGAACCTCAAATCTCTCATATGGTCACATAGTTCATGGTACCGGTGTTACTCCTGAATACAGTACAACATAAATTACAATTGCAAATGAGACAAGGTTTGTCTACAGAGTTTGTTTTGTCATAAATTGTGCGTGTTAACTATGACCTGTCTGACCTTGTATACATTGTAGCACCTTCACACACATGCGCCCAAACACACAGGGTAATTTAAGACCTATATATTAGAAATTATAATGCTATATTATATAATAAATAACATAATTAAATGCATTCATAATAAAATATTTTAAATATTTAGGGGCAGTTGGAAGCGTAACAGTTAGGAAGTTCGCAGTATAATCGTAAGGTTTGAATCCCAGACCGGTGAAGGTACATTTACAGCAGTTAGCAGATGCGCTTATACAGAGCGACTTCCATGTCCTAATTACAAGGACAGCATCTCTGGAGCAACTTGGGGTTAAGGGCTTTGCCGCCACCACCCCATTATAGCAATCATTGTTTTGAACACAGTAATTGTAAAATGTTAACTCAGAACTGCTGAGTTTCTTGCTCTCTTCAAATGCTGTCTGAAAACCCACCTCTTCAGGGAGCACTTAGTGGGGGACTAACTAGTCACCCCTTAACATTGTTTACTCATTTTGCTTGAAAACATTGGTACTTACTCATTATATGACATTTTCAGTATACATCAGATACTCTTATGTAGAGCAAACTCCATTTTCTAATTATAGAGACAGTTTCCCCAAAGCAACTTGGGATTAAGGGCGTTGCTCCGGGACTGACTGGAGTCTGGAGTGCTGGAGGTGCCACAACCAACCTCTTGGTCCGAACGCAAGACCACACCCCATTTATATTTACATATAAATATCCAGGGGTGCGTTTCCCAAAAGCATAGTTGCTGATGTATTGCTAACTACAGAACTGTGCAAAAGTTTTAGGCAGGTGTGAAAACATGCTGTCAACAAAGAATGCTTTCAAAAATGGAAGTGTTAATCATTTATTTTCATCAATCAACAAAATGCAGTGAATGAACAAAAGAGAAATCTAAATCAAATCAATATTTGGTGTGACCGTTTGCCTTCAAAACAGCATCAGTTCTTCTAGGTTCACTTGCACACAGTTTTTGAAGGAACTCAGCTAATAGGTTGTTCCAAACATCTTGGAGAACTAACCACAGATCTATAATCCTATAATCCTACAAAATAATATAACGACTACAAAATAATATAATGACTACAATCCTACAAAATCCCTGACTTTGTGCAAGTGTACCTGTAAGAATTGATGCTGGTTTGAAGGCAAAAGGTAGTAACACCAAATATTGATTTGATTTAGATTTTTCTTTTGTTTGCTCACTTTGCATTTTGTAAATTGATCAAAATAAACAATAATTATTTATATTTCTGAAAGCATTCTTTGTTTACAGCATTTTTTCACACCTGCCTAAAACTTTTGCACAGTACTGTATGTTAGCAACACTATGTTAGTTGCTAATGTAGTTAGCAACTAAGCTTTTGGGAAACGCACCCCTGAGCCACTTCCATCTACTAATATCAGGGACATGCTCCCTCGAGCAGCTCGGGGTTAAGAGCTTTGCTAAGGGGCTCAGTGGTGGTTACTGGGGTCTCCAATCTTATGATCGTACTGATGGATGAGAGCTTCTGCTAAATGCCATAAATGGTAATATAAACATGACCTGCTAATTCTCACATATTCATGTAGTTCATGGAAGCAGGGGTATACTCCTGAATGTGGTAGACAATAAACTGCAAATGCTCAAGGGTTTTGTTGTTAATTGTGCAGGTCTGTTGTGACCCATAACTGTCAATCGTTTAATCCTATGGGCCAGTCATACCCATTAACACACCATTAAAAACTGTAATATGTCTATAATGCAACTAAATGAAAAACATGGGGTGGAAATTCAAGTCAAACCAGTCTGCACTTGATGAGCATTTTGCACATAGAGCACTGGCATTACAGTTTGTAATGTTATCCAGCATTGGGTCAGTGCTCTGTTCATGTGGATGGTTAAAAATTGTACTCTACACAGCTGCCAGACAGCCTCAGGGACACTCTGGCCTCACATTTCAACTCCTGTCCACCCCAGTTTGTGATGTCCTTGGTCTTCCCTGAGCCAAAAACTGCAGGGCATCTCGTATTGCCCAGAGTGGCAGGAGGGAGGAGGAGGCTGCAGTCTGCCACACGAGGAGCCGATGATTAGTTAGGATTGCACTGGTCTCAGGAAAGTGATCGAATCTAAAAATGATGAGAAAGGAATTCAAACAGACATTGAAGTCTTAAACAAATGTTAGTCAACTACACTACAAAACTACTCTCTCAAACATTCGCCCCAAGTTCATTTCGAACGAATGACAGGACTAAACCAGTCTACATGGCTAATTTGGAGAGTATATTGCTGCATAATTCAGAGAATGTTGCCTTAGGGTGCAATCTCAGAAGCGTTAAGCTTCAAAATGAAACCAGTCATTTACTAACAGCATATCTAATGCCCCAAGACAGTTGAAGAGCCCAGATATGCTAACATTTACCACTTGTGCATGGTAAACTCAGCCACTGCCTGTTCACTGAAATTTGGCGTCACTGTGGAGTTTGGTGTTTTGTGTGGAGTTTGGCATTTGTTAGGACCCAAAAACAGTATACTCTCATTAATAAGAAAACCTGAGAATTATTAGAATTGTTAGAATTGGGCATTTTTGTAGCACTCTGATAGAAAAGTTTTATCCTTTGTTTAACTTGAGATGTGCTTTTAGTTACTGAGGCTGAGGTTTGGTTTAATTACTGAAAAGTACATACCAATGATACTAAAACATAAATTAAATAAAGTCAAAAGTATAATTGGGAAGTCATTTTTCATATTTGGTTATATTCATAAATATGGCTTTTAACAGACATAAAACTAATATATTGGAGTTTTGTGGTAACAGCTATTCTATCTTCAATTAGCTTTTTTAAACAGCCATAAACAGTAATACTTCACCTTACATCGCTTCGACATGCGTCACTTTCAATGTTACGTACTAATTCTAGGGGTAGTTGGTGGCTTAACGGTATGGCGTTTGCCCTGTGATCAGAAGGTCGCAGGTTTGAATCCAGGACCGATAATGTTACCACTGAGGTACTCATGAGCAAAGTACCGTCCCCAAGCACTGCCCACTACTGCTTCATGGATGGGTCAAATGCAGAGGTCACATTTTGTTACGGTGACTGTGCTGTGGTGTGTTCACAAGTGCATAAAAGTGTAAATCACCAATAACAAGCCTAATATATCATAAAATGAAACGTTTAATACATTAAATACTGTAAAGTGTGTATACTTTTGATGGGGATGCATTCCAATGACCCCATCGTAACTTGGAAATATCGTAACTTGAGACATTGAGATTTGAAACACAGAAAAATTATGTGCTCTTACACCAAGACAACTGAACTCGATTGCTGGTGGGCGTGAGGAATCTCAGAAGGCAGGAGATCCCGCGTACATGCCATCAATGTCCCAATGTGTCATACTGCATACTGTGCACAACTTTGTTGACATGACAAAAGTTTCATTACTGAATGACTTATATTTCTATGTGATGGTGGGTATAGGTCACCTTTTTAGGTTTTAGGGTTATTTATTCGAGTGTTATGTGACAGCATAAGGTGAGGTATTACTGTACTCACCTTTACTGGCGCCAACATTGACTTTTATCTGCAGTCCGTTCAAATCAGCTGATATTGGCACTCTGATTTATCGGACATGCTCAACTGTCAACGTTCCTGAACCAATGTGACTTTCTAATTATGACATTTAGTTGTATCTGACTGATGTTAAAGTTTAATTTGTGGTTGTAGCTCTATAATAAGGTGTTGTGAAACAGAACAAAGGTGTTTCATTTATGACAGATTTGAGATACTTGTTCACTCCTTGGATAGTTCATTGTTGGTAAATTTCACTGACTAAGTTCTCTTTACTCACAAGTAGTTTGTAGATATTCGGCAGTTGGGTCTTTCACATTTTGTCGAGCATTTTATTCATTTTAGCCTCTTTTTTCTTTTATATATTGCATTTTGTGGCCTGTAATATTGTGTTGTACTTCTTAGTCAGCTCTGAACCACAACCAGTTTTCATATGTGTGTAAAAAATACTCGCAGTGGTCCATTATGGATTCTCTCACCGTGACTCTGAAATCCTGCCCACATCTTCAGAAATGTCAAGGTTTCAAAACAACCTTAACTTGGTTTGGCACCAAAAACAGCTTGAGGCGAGATCAAATCTGACGCAAAAAAATGAGTGTTTATTGACCAGCTTTAGTTGGTGACCAGCTTATGGCCCAAGCAGCTTTTTCCAGTACGAGGTGTGAATTCCTGCTCCTTTATAAGGTCACAGCCGAGCAGAGATGAATGTTCTTCCTTCTTCTAACATTCTGAATTCAAGTCATGGAGGTCTTGTTAATTAGCTAATGAGTTGAGCTGGGTGAGTTAAATGAGCTAGAATGCTAAACCCTGCTGAGCTGTTTCTGGAACTGGAGTTTGAAGTCAGCAGCGCAGCACTGTTGCTCAAATGCTGCTGCCCCTGGACAAATCCCAAAAATACAAGCCAAAGTCTTCACCCAGTGACAAACAAACTCTGCAAATAACAAAGCAAAAACAGAGTTAAGTTAGTTAAACTACTCATTGGTGATGACGCATAAATACAAGTACAAGAGCATGTCAATTACAGATTCAACCAAAATGGGATTGCTTAGAGCGATATGCTGAATTTTCCCCTTGTCTTATATAACTATACACATATAAACTTTTAAATGATTTCCTCAAACATTAACTTTTCATAAACAGGACAATAAAAAATCTTAGTTTAAATACATGGTAGTCAAATAAAAAAACAAAAAAGCAGAATCTGTAATGTTTTGCCTTTTAGCACCTTTTTATGGACAGCGAATTTGGATTTATCTGCATTTTGTTAATACTGGTACTTTGATGTATCTGTCAAGCTGTTCTGTCAAAGGTGCTAAGCAAGTGTGACCTCACATTTATGACATGTAGTTGAAGCTGTCGGGGGTTAAAGCTTAATTCATGGCTGTAGCTCCGCATTACGGTGGAGTGAAACGCTGTATGTAATTAGGTGTGATGTGACGCGACGTTGGAATTCTGTCTTCACTTGTGTTGCTGTCCCACTGCTTCATTAGAAGACTGTGTGTGTGGCGTCTTCACCTTACACTGATGAGTGGAAGGACAGAAGGAAGAGTGATAGACTCTTCCACATTTGACGAGCCACATTTACTTGGAGTGCCTCTTACTAGGGAGAGAGAGAGAGAGAGAGCATATGTTCATGGCTACAGATGGGTTCTGAAACCTGGTACTAAATGGGTCCTGGGCGAAATTATTAAAGATGGGAGTATGGATAAGATCTGATGTGAACGGTATTGTCTTTGGTACTGGCAAAATTAATAAATTATAATTTTTGTTTCTATATAACAGTAATCTTTCCCAGGTATCTGACCAGCTGCCTTACTGATTAAGATGTTAATCTAGAGTGTTCTCCCGTGTGAACAGGGAAACTCTCGTACTCTCTATCTGCGTACCATATGTATGCGGAAAGTTCTGTTCTGCTTATGGCTGTATGTGATTTGTACTTGAAATTACATTTTACTACATGGTAAGAAATATAAAAGCAACGTACACAATCACATGATTTTTTTATTTGGTGTGATATTGTAAAACACTTAAATAAATGCACATGAACTCGCTGTGAACTGAGAAGTCATTAGAAAGAATTAAAGCTAACAAAAACGATTTGTTGAGGGTTTGTTGAATGATAAAAGTGATTCGTTAAATAAAGCAATGTTAATTATATATACACTGCCCTCCAAAAGTTTGGAAATGCCCCTGGCAAAGTGGGGTTTTGGACGATATCAGCATAAATCCTCATCATTTTTTGGTGCAAATACATTAAAGTAACTTGATATTATCTTTGGATACCAGCAATAATAATTTTTATTCTGATTACATAATAATGGCAATATATACATGTCCCAGGTTTTTAAAAGATTTTGGGTCAGCACACCGTAATAGCTTCAACAATTGATTGGTTCATTGACAGCTCGGATGCCCAGATTATGCAGAACTGCTAATGGTGGATGTTTTGATGAATCCAAAATTTAAGTATTTTCTATGTATAAACTGTTTAATAAAGTGTTTATTAATAAATATGTTTTTGTAATTTGTCTTGTCCCTTATCAGTGCAACATTATCACAAATTAAAAAGAATTCATGGCAATACTGTCCAAAACCCCACTTTGCCTGGGGTGTTTCCAGACTTTTGGAGGGCAGTGTAATTACCGATAAGAATACAGTTTAAGTACTGGATGGATAAGCACTAACGGTAAGAGTAGTAATATGAACTCCAAATTTTAGCTTGTAGTACGAACTAAAATCTTGGAAGATGATTCGAGCACTGCGTCATGTTATAAATGGGAAATTGCAATTGCAGTTGGACAATTTGTCACTTAAACAGTATTTTTGATCATAAAAGTCAGAATTCGTAATTTACGTCGTCTCGTCTCTCTGTATACTTGTACAGTATATAGCAATATATATCTGCACAAACTTAAATGTTAGTCAGACTTTTTAAGAAGATACTTTTATTAATAGACTGGATTTAGAATTTTTCTGGATTAATGGATTAATTTTTAAAATATTGATTCTTATGGGGACACAACTTGCAACTGTCTTCCGTTTACTCAGATGAAGTTTGAGTACTGAGGTACCACAGTATTTGTGTGTAAAAGAGAGTGAAGTAGAATGAGTGTATGTCACTATGGAGTTTTATGAGGTGTTTGTGGAGACTCGTCCTCTAAAAGACTTGACAGATTTGTGTGACAGTTTTGTACATGAGGAACAGTTTTCTATAAACACTTTTATGGCACAGTTGCAGTATTTATCCGACAAACGAAAAGAGTGCAAAACGTTACTGATCTTGAGATTTGGATGAGGATCGAATTTGGATAGAATTATGTAGAGCTGCTAATTATGGAAGTCAGTGGAAGTAGCTGAGACTAGTTGGATGTGGCTGAGTTTGTGCGTGTGTGTGTGTGTGTGTGTGTGTCTCCTGGTGATTATGGCTGTGTAGTGAGCGGGCTGCAGATTTATGGGCTGTGAGAGCTGTACAGTAACTCAACAGTTATTGCGGCTGCTGGAATTAAAGTGATAATTTGTAATGTTAATCGCCTCACTGCTGCCCTCATCACGAGCTCAATAACCAGAGTCAAGCCACAGCACATCAATCTCCCTCCTCCATACTGACCAGCCCTCTCTCGCTCTCTCTCTCTCTCTCTCTCTCTCTCTCTCTCTCGTCCTCTTTCTTTCTCCTCTTCTCTCTGCCTCTCCCCTTCTCTTTCACACAACCATTCACTCTATTATTCTCTATCTCTCCTTCTACAATCTCTTTCCCTCTCCTTTTCTCTCTGCAATTTTGGCCATCTCTTTCTGCACCCCCTCCATCTCTCCTCTTCTTTTTCCACATCTATCTATCTATCTATCTATCTATCTATCTATCTATCTATCTATCTATCTATCTATCCATCCATCCATCCATCCATCCATCCATCATTCTGTCAATTTCTCCCATCTATCTATCTATCTATCTATCTATCTATCTATCTATCTATCTATCTATCTATCTATCTATGTCCTCTCCCTCTGTGTCTGTTACTCTCCATCTATCTGTTTTTCCTTTTCTCTCTGGCATTCTGCCCTTCTCTCTCCTCTGTTCTCCTTCTATCTATCGGTCACTTTTTTCTCCTTTTCTGTCTATCTTTTCTTCCCCATTCTGTTCACCTCTCACACCCTCTCCATCTCTACACCTCTCTTTCTCTCTCATCCTCTCCTGTCCATCTGTCTTCCCCACTTTTCTCCCTCTCCTCGGTCTTTCTCTCCATCTATCTCTCTTTTTCCTCTCCTTGTCTGTCTGCCATTCTGTCCATCTGTCTTTCTCTCTCTCTCGTCTCCCCCTCTTTC
The DNA here is from genome assembly GCA_032718565.1 of Distichodus sexfasciatus. NCBI lineage: Eukaryota > Metazoa > Chordata > Actinopteri > Characiformes > Distichodontidae > Distichodus > Distichodus sexfasciatus. The sequence continues at coordinate 6,505,126 of JAVGVS010000005.1, forward strand.
TTCTCTTCCTCTGTACCTGTGCTGTTTCCTGGCCGCCTGCATCCTCTCTGTGGTAAAGTCTGAAATTGATTCCATTTCCTATGGAGTGGAATCATTTAGGGCAGATTGAGAACGGTGTCCTGCTGCTGCTGCTGCATTAAGGCTTACGATTTAGCAGCGATTTGTGTACAGAGAAAATGTAACCCGCTAGCAGCCACCGTTCTTTAACCAAATTGGCCGCGACTGGAGGTGGTCAATTCAGTTCATCATTAGTGCAATAACCTTAGCGCAGTTTTCATAAACCATTCAATCAGATTTACTTAGATAATCATACCTCTTTGTGTTTTATTTCAATAATTCTGACGTGTTTACATGAATCATGGCCTGTAAGCTGGTGAAACGGTGACATTATTGTTACACGTCGTCTGAAAATACCTGAGCACATTACATAAAAATGAAGCTGACTTTATTAAGATATGACATCTCACAGCAATATTAACCATTTTTTAAAAATTGAAGTAATTTTTTATCAAATCAGGACCGGAGTGGAGCTGTTTTTCAGATCAGGAGTTTCATGTTTCCCCTGACTTTTTCAGCATGGAGAAAATGTGAGCGATTGTTTGTCATTGTGAACACACCACAGCACTGTACACATTCACTCATTTGCCCACCCATGAAGGAGCAGTGGGCAGCTGACATGGGCAACACCCAGGGAGCAGTGCTTGGGGACGGTACCTTCCTCATGAATACTTAAGTGGTGCCTTTACCAGTCCAGGTTTCGAACCGGTGACCATTTGATCATGGGGCAAATGCCCTTACCGTTATGCTACCAACTGCCCCAGCTAGATATATGAGCATTCCAGTTCTTACTATTCTGTAGTTTCAGCAAATATGAACATAACACAGCTCAAATAAATGAAAATTAAACAAAACATATCTCATGCTTCTTTATATAAGGTAACCAAAAAGCTTTTGCCATTTTTGACCTTGCATTGGAAGAAGCCATCACTGAGATGGGAATAAGTGTGTCACCTCCTGGATAAGTGGTCGAGATGGGATTTTCTTATGCAAACATTTTGTGCACTTACATACAACAGTCATAGCTCGAGTAGGGGCGAAGAACAATGGAGGTGTCGAAGCAGTTCGTTCAGAGTTAATGACTTTAAGGTGGGCCTGTCCGCAGTCAAATCAAGTCACCAAATTCGCCAGACATTGGTTCCAGAGGTTCAGGTCGGGAGATCTGTCCCTTTGTGATGAAAACAAAAAACGGCAAGAACTTTTGTGGTTTCCTTGTAGAAGGTACCTTTCATAAATACATAAATGGCATCAACAACATCTAGAACATTAAGTTTATTTTTCAAATGACATTCATTCATTCACTCGTTCATTATCCAAGCCGCTTAAACCCCCCGCGACCACAGAGCCTATCCCGGGAGCTTATGGGCACAAGCCGATCACACCTTATTGGGCCAATTTAGAGTTGCCAGTTTATCTACAGCGCATGCTTTTGGACTGTGGGAGGAAACCAGAGCACCCGGAGGAAACCCACGCGAACATGGGGAGAGCAGGGAACTTCACGCAGAAAGGCTCTACAGCCGACCCAGGGGTGACCCAGGACTCGACCCAGGACCTTCTTGCTGTGAGGCAAGCCACTGCGCCACTGTGCTGCCATCTTCAAATTCATTTGCAAACTCATATTGGGCTATACAAGTAGACTAATACTTTAAAAAATTTGATATTTTGCTTTGCAATAGGTTAACAATATAATGTTTGCCTATTTGCCTAGTAATGACCAATACGTTATCTCTCTCTTCACCTGTTGCCAGTTCCTCTCTGTGATTTTGGCATCTTAAAATAGCCTGACTGTTGGTAAAAGGCAGTTGCTTTTGGTGGTTGGAGGGTTGCCTTTTAAAGTCCCAAACTGGTAAGGTACTACTGAGGTACTCATGAGCAAGATAGCGTCTGCAAGCACTGCTCCCCGGGATTAAATGCGGAGGTCACATTTTGTTGTGGTGCACTGTGTGCTGTGCTGTGTTTACAATGACAAATAATCACTCACTTAAAATCACTGAAACTCCATTAGATATTAGTGCCCATGTAGTCTGTAAGCTTGTGCAGCTTGCTGCAGAATGTGGGATCTTTAGGCCACTGTTAGAGATTAACTACTTTTGCTAGATCTGGTGCATGTAACTTCAGAGTTGAAATGACTGGCAACACACAATGTTAAAGTGCAAAAGTAAAGTCGCCCTTTATTGATGTTACAGTAGTAAAAACCTATGAATATTTCCCGTAATGTTCCATTAAGGATGGGCATTTAAGTCTGTGCCAAATGAAAGAAGGCAGTCTCGACCCTCCCGATTAGCCATTCCACCTATGCGTCATGCTGTAACCTGTCTCTTTCAGGGTCTTCTCTTATACTCAGACTATCAAGAGTCTACATTTGACATCAGCAAGCTGCCGAGTCGCTGCTTCGAGGCCATGGACCACTTCGAGAAGTGCTTCCTGATACTGAAGCTGAGGCTGAGGCTGGTGGAGGGCCAGCAGGGCGGCTGCGGCGGTGGAAGAGACTGGAAGGCGGCACGTGTGGACCTGGTGGTGCCCCCTGCAGACCGCTTTGCCTTTGCCCTGCTGGGGTGGAGCGGCTCCACGGTAAGAACCAATGGGTGGGAAGTTTTGAATAAGTTTTTGTACAGCACAGCATACAGTGCACCACAACGAAATGTGACCACTGCATTTGACCCATCCATGAAGGAGAAGTGGGCAGCTGTTTGACAGCACCCAGGGAGCAGCGCTTTGCTCATGACCATCTCAGTCATAATTTTACTGTGACTTAAACCGACGACCTTCCGATCATGGGGCTAACTCCCGATCTGTTACGCTGCCAACTGCCCCCAAATGTATTATACTGCATTAGTTTCATCTGACAGTAGGTGCAGTGATATAAAATGGATTCTTATGTTAAATGGCAAAAAAAATTGCTAGAAGGTTAAACGTGCAGTTTTGTAGATTACCTATGTAAGTCACAGCAACGATTACTGTAAAACTCAACACACTAATTGCATCAATCTTGAAACTCATCACTTCGAAATCTGAATTGAATCGGGACTTTGTGAAATGAATGTGGAATAATGTAGCGATACCTGGCCCTAAATAACTTTCCGAATTTGTAGCTTGAGGTAAGAGCAGAAGACAGGTACTGTCTAATTCGAGCCTTCAAGAAGTGTGCCACTTTTACCCCCTGTCCTGACTTGACATGTCACGCATCTCTGGCCATCAACTGTAATTACGTTCTCCATTTTTTCACTCCTCCCAAGAGAGCCGTCCCATAATGCAGTGCAGTGCCAGGGGCTTCTATAAAGACTGTGTCACTTTTACTGAGAGAAAGACAACACAAAGAATGGCAGGGTTTCTAACACGGTTTGGTGTGCTACCAGAAATATGTTTCATAATGCATGAAAGCTGCATATCTTGCATGTTTCATGTGCCGCTTTTAGATTGGAATGTGTGGTCTTTCCTTATTTTTATTTCCTGATAAAATTGTTCATTTGCTTCACCATCCTTTCTCTGCATCGCTGCTTTGTTCTGTTGTGAACTTGACAATGTTACATGGCCTTGACTTATATTCCTGTCTGATAAACAATGCTAAAATGGATGTGACCTTTAGGAGATTAGCATAATGCAAAAAGCATTAGAGTTTAGACGAGATTAATAGAATGCAATTTAAATAAGTCTGCTGGCCATGATAAGGCTTTCTAAAGAGATTAATGTCAAACGGCGCTCTTAACACGGCCTATCAGCACAGAACTGCATTTAGATAGCTGAGTCAGATTAGACACACTCGTGACCAAAGCACTGGAATAAATCTTAAATAACTCTTTACTCTTTATTTGTTCTTGATAAACAGAAAGGAAAACAAACTGGCTTTATGAAAGAGTGGTGAGATCGGCAGCTCAGTGCCACAGCTTGTTGTTGGGGCTTGTTTAATATGTGTGCAGATAAAGGTATGAACTACTAGGCCTTGACACTAGGGGTGTTGAAATTAATCACATAATCGATGTCTCGCGATGCAGATTGCTTAGTCTAAGTGGTAGTGCGGGGGACAGGAGCTGTTGAAAACCCCTGAATTGCATTTTCTGGCTACGGCATAAAAATTCAAGTTAAATGGAACGTCCCAGGAGCAACTATGGCTGCCCAATCTGCGTGCAGTGTGAAGTAATGTAGAAAAAATGATGGCATGCATCGTCATGCATGGAGATATCATAACGTATGGAATCGTTGACCTAATAATTGTAATCGAATCGAATCGTGAGACCAGTGAAGGTTCACACCTCTACTGGACAGTATATTGAGTGCAATGATGTTAACCATATTTTTAATTTATCCTTTTAAAATAAAGCTGTTGTGATACAATAATAGAACATTCGTCATTGTGAATAAAGCCCACCTCCTGCTTGCATCAAGTCAAAAGCAGTAAATAGACAGATATTTCTTGAACAAAGTTCTGTAATAAGTCTGTAACTGCATCTGTGTTTATTTTGAAATGGGAACAGACAAGTGGGCAAGGGGAGCCACTGACTGCGTGCTTATTAAACGTGTAAGACCTAACTATTAAATTATTAATTAAAAGGTCGATAAACTATAACCTGCGTTTAACCTACCTGGGCCCCGTTCCTCTTCCTCCATCATCTTTGTTTTTTCTGTAGAAAAACAGTTTGCGCACAATATTATCACAACCGCGCACTCGATTATTAATTTTGTGCTTTGAGTTTCACATTTGCGCTTGCGACTTTGAAATTTACGCCTGCGAAATTTTGCGGCAAAATCTTCTTGTGTTTGCGTGGGTTTCCAGGGCTCCCACAATTCAAAAGCATGCACTAAAGGTTGATTGACGACTCTAAATTGGCCCCGTAAGGTGTGACTGAGAGTGTGTTTGTGTGAGTGTGTGCCCTGCGATGTGTTGGCGCCTGCCCAGGGTTGATCCCTGCCTCGTGCCCGTAGACTCCGGTCCCCATGACACAGATAGGGTTTAAGTGGTTCGGATAATGAATGAATGAATGAATGAATGTCCAACCAGGACAAGCAAATTTCAGCCCAAATACAGGAAGTCTCAGCTAATAAGGGAAAGTTGCCTACCTTAGTGTGTGTGAGTGTTTGTGTTTCAGTGTCTGCAAGGTTTAAGATTCAGGTTTCTAAGTTACTGTATTGTCATCAGCAGCTGTGTTGTAACATAACGTACATAGTGAGATGACATAAATTTTCTACTGTGATACAATACGAGATTCCACAAAGTGCATGGTGCGGCAGAAACAATACAATAAATAGGCAATGCAACAGTGTAACAGTACAGTATGTGTGGGATAAAAACCTTGAAGAAAGATTTATTTTGCACCATAACTATGAAATTGTTCAAGAGGCAATTAGCAGCATTGAACCCCACTGAGTGAGTGGTAAATTATAGGGTTATCAAATAACAGGATGCCTGTTGTGGCAATAAACGGAAGGTACCATGCAGGTGCTATTGGAAAGTAATATGAGGAGTGTAATATGAGAGGTATATAAAGCATAAAAGTGAAAGTGAGGGATTATTTGTCATTGTGAACACACCACAGCACAACAAAACATGACTTCCGTTTGACCTATCTGTGAAGGAGCAGTGGGCAGCTGACATGGACAGTGTTTGGGGACAGTTCCTTGCTCATGAGTACCTCAATATTACTTTTACCGGTCTGGGATTCAAACCGGTGACCTTCTGATAACAGGGCAAATGCCCTAATCGTTACGCTACCAACTGCCCCGACTGGAATAATGGCACAGTGGTCTAAGTGATTGAAACTCTGGATTGTTGACCAAAAGATTGGGGGTTCAAAGCCCCTGAGTAAGGCCATACTGTTTGCCAGATGGTAGATGAAAGAAGAGTCCATATAGCAGCTGGGAATGGTCTTTCACAATGTTATTGGTCCTGTTATAGCAGTGGGTTTGCTAAATGTCTTTCAGGGGAGGTAGAGGCACATCGATAAGCTTCTGCAGCGTGTTTCAGTCCATAACATTACAGTTCCTATGAGTTTGAGAGTTTGTGTGTGTGTTTTTCTATGTGTGCAGCAGTTTGAGAGAGATCTGAGGAGGTATGCACGGCTTGAGCGTGGGATGCTGCTGGATAACCATGCCCTCTATGACAAGGCTACGGTATGTCACTCGTTCCCTCTCGCAGTTATCACTCACACGCTCACTAACACAGCTTCTCATTTGCTTTCACACTCACTCAGTCTGTCTTATAAGCACACATCTTTTGTTTCACTCAGCCAATTATGCGCTCACTCACTCATTCTCTCACTCAGGCACTCACAGTTATAAAAATAAACATTCAATCATTTGTACTGCACTCATTAACGTATTTTCTCACACACCCACTCACCCACTCACTCACTCACTCATTTTCTTTTTTAATCACTCATCACTCACACATACTCCCTATAACACACCCACTTAGTCACTCTCCTACCGTCTCAGTCGTTCTCTCACTCCCATGCTCGCTAACACACCACTTTTTCACTCACGGACATACATACACACTCTCTCTCTCTTTCTCTCTCTCTCTCTCTCTCTTCCGTACTCCTCGTCTCTCACCGTTTCAGCCTCTCTAGCTTCAACTCACTCACTTTCTAACTCTCTTCCATTTTCCATGTGTGCCTGTCACATTCAGCAAACTTTCACTACTTCTGTCAAATCCGTAGCACCACACACCAAAAGAACAGACTCCAAAACATTGTCAGAGTCACAAAAATGATATATTTTGTCTTTTATTTTTATTTACCTTTCTGCATGACCTTGTTTCATATTTTTTTGATATACCATATCTTATTTTGAGTCTTCCCGAAGTGACATTACCTCTAAATGAAAACTTCCTGATTCAGGAAAACTTAGTTGATTCTGACTGTAAACCATACGAGCTGCATTGTTAATTCTCAGACATGACAAACCCCTCTCCAGCTTGGTGAGCTCTCAGTGAAAGGTCTACTGGAGTCCTAAGAAGCTCTGACTTCTCCAGTCTCTGACAGTCAGGGTTTGTTGTGAATGTAAAAAGTTATTTTGTTCAGTCTTTCATGCCTGGGCAGAAGGATCAGGGTGCTTGTAGGGGAACCTCCTCCTCGGGGGAATTCACAAAGCTGTTCAAACGCTTTCTCCTTTGCTGGGAAAACTTAATGTCAGCGCACAAAAATCACTGCTTTTCCTCTGTGTGTGTGTGTGTGTATGGTGAAGTCAGAGGTGTTGTTTTCTCTTTGAGTTGTAATGACGTGAATCAGCACGTTTCTACAGAGAGGGTAAAAGCAGCGAATAGTTTCTTTTGTTATGTGGATTGATGCTTCGCCGTGTCTAATTGATATGGGAGACACGAGATTCATTAACACAGGTTTTAAAAAAATCAAATAAATTGCTTCTCTCAGTACACTCTGATGAAACTTGACTCATTACAGTAATGTGGTTAACGCGGACCTGTTAGTTGATGTGCATAAACAAATACACAAAGGCACGCATATGGTACACACTCTCACACTAATGGAAGACGCCTTGCATATTAGGTACATCACTGTGTGCAAAATGATTCTAATTGACTAATTAACTTCACTGACAACCTCTCAGATTTCTGCTTAAATGCAAATAACGGTTCTCTTCTCCACAAAGTGCATGATCAACCCAGTTCGCAAACTTTTCTTTTTTCCCACCCATCAAGTTCCTAATCAAGTTTCACTTCCTTTGGGAGCTGAATGAAATGAAACCAAGTTTGGTTAAAATATTTCTCCTGATAACCGCCCCCCGCTTTTAACATGTAATGACCGCCACACTGTTTCTCCGTAACGCAGCAATCCATCAACGTCTCTTCACAATGGCTCGCCGTGACAGCCTGGCTCGGACCACACTGACAGCCAATCAGAACTGACACCTCGGGAGGTTTCCTCCAATGAGGCCACGATAATATAATGTGTCCTGTCATAGCTGTCACATACGGTGGCAGTCTTATCAACGAGCAGCTCACATCAGTCAATTTATGACCCACACCCAGGAAGACTGATGAAGGAAGCTGTGGTTACCTCTCTCAATCTCTTTCACATGTCCTCTGTGCTTTCCTCCGTTCTCTTTGTACTCTCTTTCCTTCTCGGTGGACATTTTCATTGGCACAGTCACAGTGCTATCAGTGCCATTGCTATTCTTTAGTAAGTCCTGAATATTATCGCTTGATATGGTTCATTAGAGAATCATCAGAAAGGTCTTGTCCCATGTCCTGTTTGGCGGAGTTGGCCGTATTTGTACTCGTCACTCGTCTCATCATGGACTCGGACAAAGAGGACTCAGATTTTATTTCAAAACCACAACTCTGAGAATATTAATATTAAAACTCTTTCATATATATATATATATATATATATATATACATATATATATATATATATATAATATATAGATAGATAGATAGATAGATAGATAGATAGATAGATAGATATAGATATAGATATAGATATGAAAGAGTTTTAATGGTATGTATAATATTCCAGAGACTTTATTCAAAACGATGGGTTTGGACGAAAGGACGAAATCATAGTCGAGTCAAAGCACAGGCCAGAAGTCAGGAAACAGTTATAACATGGAGGAACCAAAAGACACAGAGGTCAAAACACAGGAGCAAATATCAGTTTAGAGAAGGCAAAAATTATGGTCCAGTGGAATCCCAAATTTCAAACCAGGAATTCAAAGAGAACAAGGAAGAAAGCTTAGTTTAGCAACAATGTTTGCACCCTCTGCTTCTTCTTCTTCCTCTTTTGGCTGCTTTTGTTAGAGGTTGCCACAGCATATTTTCACTGATTTGATAAATTCTTGGGAAAGATTTGACTCTATAATACTAACATTGACATTTATAGCATTTAGCAGGTGCTAATTTCTAATTACATAGCTATGTGGGGCAGTTGGTTATGTAACAGTTAGGGTGTTCGCCCCATGATTGGAAGATTGCTGCTTTGAATCCCAGATTGATAAAAGTACAGCGAGGTACAGTCCCCAAGCACTGTTCCCCGAAATCTGGCCATGTCAGCTGCCCACTGTTTCTTCACGGATGGGTCAAATGCAGATGTCACATTTCGTTGTGGTGTGTTCACACTGACAAATAATCACTCACTTACCTTGAGGTAAAGGGCCTTAGTCAGAGACCCAATGATGGTTTTAATGCTCTCCCATGACTCAAACCCCTAACTTTATCGCCAGCACAGGGTTTGAATCACTCACTCAAGAGTCACCACCAAGCTTTGGTGGACATAAAACCATCTTTCTGCAGATTTTTGTCTTGGTTAAGAAACAAGAATTTTATTCCTGTGCAAAAGTGTTTTTATTGGTGTTATTGGTATTATTTAATTTTGACTCCTCTCCTCTTTTAAGTTTCCTGCACTTAAGTACAATTTATATTCTAATCAGATGTTGGTGACCAAATGATGGACAGAATGCTGAGCCAATTCTTATTCTTAGCCTCTTGCCACTTTGGACCCCCGGGTCCTCATTTGCATCGTGTGGTTGTCGAGAGGCAGAAGCAACCATCTTTCAGGGCAACATGGGGCTTCCAAACATGTCAGTGGAGTGACGGACGGGGAGACGTCCTGTCAGTGTCATTCTACAGGGAGCAAAGAGGTTCAAAGTTCTCGCAGACGGGCAGAACAGAATTACATATTTACGAAGTTGACTCAGAATCGGGAGCGGCAAGGACCTGTTGTTGTTGTTGTTGTGCAGCGATGGCACGATGACACCGCCAATGTTTATTCAGTCGCGAGGACCTCTGGAGGTTACGGGGACGGACACACACACACATCTACACACTCCTCCTTCATCTGTCAGCTCTGGCACTGTCCTCAACGTAACATCTTGCGTGAAGGTCAGGTGTGGTAGGAGATAGACGGCTTGTTTCAGCGTAGAGATCGGTGTGATCTTCGTCTCCTACTCCACTGTGCTATTAGACTTTTAATCACCCTAATGAAGATCAATTAGGTGTCTCCTTCTGCAGCCCATCGCCTGCACACATCACTGAGCCTCTCCTTTTGTTCCACTGCCCAAAGGGTTGTGCGAGCGCCCTGACGTCTGCTGCCGTGAAGGCTTAATTAATTGGAAGAACGTATGGCCGGCACTGCGGAGATAATGATACTTTTATCTTTGTGAAGTGCTCTAATTGACCCTCCTCCCTCTCAGGAGATGGAATGAACTATGTCTTATTCCTGCCTAATGGGCGTAGACAGAGTAGTAAGGGCCGGAGGTGGAGTTTTTGGTGTTGCCAGCTCATCACGGCATGAACAGAGACTCGACAAGGTCGTCCCAAGTTGCTTTGGGGTCTCTCTTTACTCATCGTTGGCCATCGCCGCTCCTGATGGGAGATGAATTTGTCTTGTTCACATCATGGCCCGAAGTAAAGGTCACAGCCGAATACTGGACTGGGCAATTAATCGAAAATGAATCAGAACCAACATTCAGGGTCCCCAATCGACCCCTAATCTTGGCCGTGTCAGTTATTTCAAATATTTTTTACATTTCTTGCCTTGTCCCATAAAGCCATACTTCTGTAGGTGTTGTCATGTGACTCTGCTATCAAATCAGATTGGATAACGAATCCTGGACCGGTAATGGTACCACTGTGGTACTCATGAGCAAGTTACCGTCAAGGAGCAAGGTATTCATGAGCAAGGTACCGATGGGTCAAAAGCAGAGGTCACAATACGTCGTGGTGCACTGTTTGATGTACTGTGATGTGCTGTGTTCACAATGACAAATAATCACTCACTTTCACTACATCTGTGTGTGTTTAATTCAGTTATTTCAAAATCACAAAGATATGCGCTCTTTCATTTGAAACAACATCCCGTTTACAAACTTTAACAAACCTAGTCGGTGAACTAAAATCATTCATAATCGAGGTGAAGCATTCAATTAATCATGATTTTCATTTGAGGTCATATCACCCAGCCCTAGCCCAACATGCGCAAATGATTCCACTCAAAACTCAACGCTTACGCAAATAACCCCAGCGCCTCTGCTGAAGATGTAGCAGTTTTAGGAGGGTGGTAATTATTTGACTGATAGAAGTCTGTGCCTTAGTGTTTCTTAACATCTGAGTTCACAGCGCCGTGCCACCACGCACTTGTCAGAGTGTTGAATCACACGGTTTTTCAAAGTGTTGTTCCAATGTGCCCCGTCAAGGCTGCCGCCCTCACAGCACTTCTGACAAGTTTAAGTTGGATATGAAAGAAAATTCATCACCCTTTTTCCACTTTTCCAGGGTTGTATATAACGGTGCGATGTAAATGAGAGGATGTAACAATACCTCGATTCAATAATCAACACGCCCATAATGATCCAAAATGAAAACATCAATCATACATCATACGTATTGTAATGCCCCACTTTATATTGAACGTGAGGCCTATTTTATATTAAAAGAGAAGATTTTGGTTTATTTAAATGTTCAGTTGAACTTGAGATAAAAACGTCGAATAATATTTTAGTTGCTTTTTGTGATTTCAGATGAATGGAAGTGATTGTGTTTAATCAGCTTGTGATATTGTCTCATTGAGATAGAACTGAACCGAAACCACATTGTAGCAGACCTTGTGATATCTCCAGACATCGAATTGTTATCCACTGAATTGATATAATACTATATCATGACCAACATCACACCCCTAGTAAATTTGTGGTACGTTTGAGTCCTTTATGAAAGCGTCGTCGTCTATTATGTCAGGAACGTGTGGGCGAGTGTTTTGTTCCTCATGTACAGTGTTTGTGTAAGTGTGTATGAGTGTGTGTGTGTGTCTTGTGTGGCTAACGGTGTCCTCTGCTGTAGTGCTGAAGGTGGACGATAATTAATATGTGGTCTAGGCTTTGATGAATGAGGACATTGGAGGATTTCATCAGCACCAGACAATCCTGCTCCCTCCCCAAACAGGAGGGCTGTGTGACCCCACTAACACCTCCTCACACACTCACTTTGGCGGTCAGCACCAAACTTTTCATCCATGTGCATGGGTCTACACGGAGCTGTGGGTGAACCGCAGAGTCAATTTAGACACTTTTTTATATTGTTACGTTTGTTTTAACTCTCATCGATTCGGCTCATAACAGCTTCTGGTACATTTTGCCTTGTGTGAATGCTAGTTGCAGTTTTGTAAGTATTGAATTCACAGTTTTCATAGTGGAAAAAAGTACTTTTAGTTCCAGGTTTCATTTGATAAAATTAAGAGGTGAAAGATTTGATTGGTCACTAAGGTAAAGGTTATATTCAGGGAAAGCTGTAGTTTGAACATCTAGATCTAGTAGTTATGGGCAGCAGTAGAAGTACCTCACAAAGATAGCAAGACACGACTATGTGTGTGTGGGTGTGTGTGTGGGTGTGTGTGTGTGTGTGTGTGTGAGAGAGAGTGTGTGTATCCTCCCTGGTAGAGTAATTACTCAAAGCCAGGTGTAAGTGTATGATTAATAACCCAGTAACATGCAGGCTTTGAGGCCGGATGTCCTGGCAGCGAGGCTGTGGACGTGTCTGTCATATAACAGAGCAAAATTAATATCTTCTCACCCGTACTAGTAACGCTCCAATCTCCTGCACTCAGGACTCATAGTGGGGGCAAAAAATGTCGAAGCCAACTCCTCAGCCGAGTTGCAGTTTCAATTTCATTCTTCACTTTAATTACAAATTAACATCAGCAGTTTCTGCTGTACTGCTACCATGCTCGTTCTTTTGTAGAATCATAGTTTTTGTGCCACGTTCACGTTGTTAATGGATGCTTTTTTTATGCTGAGATCTCCAGCTCGGCGTCTTCCTTTGCGCCCATCTGTCTCTGTGAAGCAAGTGTTTATTTCCCCCGGAGAGTCAAACAGCCCAGATAGCTCTGCAAGAAAGATGCTGCACTAAAAATGTGATCCCGGTTTAGAACGGGCTGAATTAAGCATGTTAGTAATCACATTTATCAGTTCGGCTAAGCATGACCTGTTTATTTTAAGGTGGTAAAGGATCTCCAAAGCTGCGATGGCCATGTTTACCGAGTGGAACACTGAAAGGTCACACTCCACAAAGATCAGGGAATGGAACTTAATAAGCAAGGTGTGTGCACAACCAGGGGATAAATTGGGCCCAAATGGGGCAGGACGAAAGGTGAACAAAGGATTGATTTTTCTAGTGGTTTTGATGACTTGTCCTGCTGTTTTATTAGCGGCGAGAACCATGTTTGCCATCACTATGACCAAAAAGGGATTTGAAAATTCTATTTGCTTTGCCAGAGAGGATCGTGCTCGGTGCTCAGTTTGTTATCAGAGTAAAATGAAGCCGAGATAAGAGGAATCAAAGGAGAAAGTTGCTGACTAATGATTGTGGCCAGCATATCCAACATTTCTCACTTTAGTCCTAGGCGGAATGTCGTTTACAGAAATCGAGCTCTCTCCAGCTTCCACTTTCCAAAGTTATAGGGTTTATGTCCAAGTTGTGTGATTTTTGTTCGTCTCTGTGTGCCCAGGTTAATGTGATTGCAGTGAGGGAGTGAGAGCCTGCTGAAACTGTTAGAACCCATCAGGCAGGCAGAGCTGGAGATGGTGGCTATAAATGGACATGACCATCTACTTACCACATTAAGACTGACTCATTCCTTCTGCTGTCACCTTCTTAGTCACTTGTGAGCACATTTGCCCTTTTTCTCTCTCTCAAACACACACAGGCACACAGATGCATGTGTATTGCCATCTTTGTGAGGTCCTTCCATTAACACCCATACTACAACATCTACATCTATCCATAACCTCGACTTGAGTGATCAAAATTAAATGTTCTGACCGCGTTGAGACAGAGAGCGGACCAATGCACGTTTTACACCACATGAGAAATAAGTGGAATATGCAAAGTCTAAGCAATATTAAACACACACACATGATAAAAGAGGCTTTTAAGGCATGGCGGCATAGGCAGCTCTGATTCATATATTCACATCCATTCGAGCTTGGCAAATTTCACATCACTGCACCGTATGCAAAATGTACACATGCATGCACTCTGTCTGATAAATTCTGCCTCTCATTCTTCTCACCCTCTTTGTTAAGCACATACACATTCACACACAGACACACACACACACACACATACACACATACACTTCTGAGTGGCGGATGAGTGGACAATAAGAGGGCAATTGCGCTGGGCTTTAGGGAGTGACGCTTTTGAAAACTCCCAGCTGGTGTGATTGGTGTGTATGTGTGTGTATACACACTTGGGTGTATGATGATGAGATGTGTCCACCATAAGGGGAGCAAATAGGATGAAGGAGGAGGATAAGCATGGTTTAATTTAGTCTCACATTACACCATGGTTCCCCTTCTGTCCCCCCATCCCCCCCCCCAACACACACACGGAATAGACACAGTTTGTAAACGAATGCACTAGTGCAGTCATGTTGTCACACTGCATATGTGATAAAAACAGGCTGGTATCATCGCCACCCTTAATTAGAACTGTTGACGCATGTGTTGCAGAGGAAAATTGCAAAATGTTTCTCTGTCTTCGGCTCATCACCCTCTGCAGCTATGACTTGCTTTTCGACTGCAAAGACGTGTGTGTGTGTTTGTGTGTGCGCTGCCTGGTTGCTACCTGGGTCACAGTAGAGGAGTGTGCAGTTTCTTTTTCCCCCTTAAATGATTAGTGAAGCTGCTCTAGCGAGGTGTCCTCGTTGGGGTGAGCTCTCGGAGGAGCTGGCCAGGACAACGTGCTGCTTTTGTACACGAGGTCAGCTTCTCCGACACATGATCGGCTGGAAGAGTGAATCGGCCTCCTTTGATAAACGGCTGAGTTTATTCAGAGTGATTCTAGAAAGTGCTGCTCTGTGAGCTGTGCAGTGTGGTGTGCTAAGAGCCTTTTATTGTTCTTGGTGAAAAAAAAAGTGGATGTAGGTGGATCAAACATCAGAGGGAGAGGAAATTAGACTTACAGTGGGGATTGAACGCAATAAAAGATATTCACATTAAAGACACTCGTGCATTCAGAAAACATTCCTCCACAGATGTGTTGTAAATGCAGGTATAGAATAATGCCATGGTAATAGCAACATCAACTTTGGGGCAGTTGGTAGCATTACGTATAGGGAGTTGGCCCAGGAGCCGGAGCCTATCCCAGGAACCTACAGGAACAATCCGGAGAACAACTCTGGGGAGGCGCCAACACACCGCAGGGCACAATCACACTCTCACTCACACCTTACAGGGCTAATTTAGGGTCGCCAATTAGCACCCGGAGGAAACCCACGCGAACACGGGGACAGCATGCAAACTCCACACAGAAAGGACCCTTTTTGGTGTGAGGCGGCAGCGCTAACCACTGTGACGCCCTAGAGATTACATTTGTAATTTATTTGTATATTTCATGTGTATTTGTGCTCAGCAAAAACTTCATCACTTAATGGGTTTTAAAAATAAATGTGGTTTATGTGGTTCTAAAAATAATGCAGCAGTTAGAAATGCAAAACAAAAATATTTCTGCTAATAGGATTAGCTTTTCATCATTCAGAACCGTCAACTTTTTTGGTATTGTCCTATCTAATGGCAAACATCTAGTACATGTAGAGCAACTGCCGTTTTCTAACTAGTGTTGCGCGGGTCGGCTTTTTTTAACACCCGCCCCAAACCGACCCGTCAGGAGATCCAGACCGCCCGCCCAACCCGCAAAAATACGCGTGGATAATGATCCAAAACCCGACCCGACCCGAGGAAAAAAAAAAAAACACCAGTGAGCCTGGATTGCCATGGAACCTACCAATTAAGTGTCATTTGTGACACTGTAACCCATAGATGACATAGATTTGTGCTAGATTCGCATTGAAGATGATGACACAAGATTAACTGTGTACCAAACAACAACAAAGAAACCGAAAGATCGATTTTTACGTCGTTATTTATTGAAGGGTTGCGGAAAATTGCACGAAAGACATCTCTCTCGCACACACACAAACACACACAAGCGCGCATGTATGCAAAACACACTAGTTGTCAAAACTGTAACATCTGATGTAACGTCAGATCTGAGAACTCTATCAGATTTGAATGAACTTAGTAGAACTTAGGTCTTGTTTTAACTTAATTTTGTCTAAAATGAAGTACAGCAGAGCATACTTGACCGTGATATTTCACCAAACTAGTATCTTATCCTACAAACTGAAAACTCCAAAATTGAAAAATATACGCCGACTGCATTTATGACAGCTGTTTGGAAGCACTGTGGAGAAACAGGATGGAATCCACCGTGCCGGGGTTTAGCCTATTTCGATGCGCTTCTAGCACGCGACCTGCTGAACTGAACGCAAAGCACCGCTCTTGCCAGCATCGAGAGGAGAGGTAATTCGAACCCCATTTACAACACGTTTTGATCGATAATGAAATGCGTTTTGTAACTTTTTGACCCGCCCGCTCGCACCCACAGGTCATTAGTAGGAACAGTTTCCCTGGAGCAATTTGGGTTCATGCATCTTGCTTAGGGACACAATGTGGTGGTAGTTCTGGAGGTAGGATTTGAACCCAGAACCTCTTATCAAATGACCAGCTAGTTGATGGTTCTAAAAGATCAAAAGCAAAACCTATTAGCAATAATATTTTCATGATGAATTTCTAACTACGGCATTATTTTTACTACGAGCATAAAATGATTAAAAGCTATTAAGTGATCAAAGCCAGAATCCGCTTGAGAAGACAGTTGATGTTGGTGTCTGCTTGTGATTTATGCCAGAGGAATGATGGCCATCTGCTGTCTCCAGGGCTATCATAATGTACCGGTCCAGTAAATATTAGTAAACTGACATTTTTAAAGAGCAGATAACATTTTTTACCACCGTCTGCAGCATATGAATAGGCCTATGGGAAGTAACGGAAAGACGTCTTTAGCTTTCTATTTCCATTTCCCTGTAGTGCATACAGATGTTCAGGGAAGACATGACCATCACCACGGGAGTGAACTCCAGACCAGCTACTGAGGGAGTGTGAGTGTGTGTGTATTACCATTACTGACTCACTCACTATACATTACACAGTTGGGAACGTGGCTTCTTGGTCCATCAGATTACTATTATTAATGTCATTTCTTGGAACACTTCATAATTTGTTATTAAGGATAATATAAGAAATGTGAACACGGTGGTGCAGTGGTTAACGCTGTTGCCGCACAATGAGTAGGTCCTGAATTTGAACCCCAGCTCGGCCATAGGGCCTTTCTGTGTGGAGTTTGCATGCTCTACCCGTGTTGGCATGGGTTTTCGGTTCAAACTGTAGAACCTGGAGCCACGTCGTCTCGTCTCTCTATATACATGTACATAGTTGAGATGACAAAGTTTACGTTGACTTTGACTTGACTTAAGGACTTCATGAAACCTTGTAATTAAATTTATGCTATGTTTAAGTTAAGTATTGTGTTGCAGTGTTTATTATTGCAAATTATGACATCAGAACTGTAATCAGACATCTTATTTGTCAATGAAATTTGGCTAAGCTGGCCTTTGCATAGCTTACTCACTGACTGTGTTACTCCATAAAGGTCGTAGTACTCTGTGGTTCCAGCGGTTTGTTTGTGCAGTTGTGAACACATCACAGCACAGCACACGGTGCACCTCAACAAAATGTGACCTCTGCTTTTGAACCATCCGTGAAAGAGCAGTGGGCAGCTGACATGGCCAGCGCCCATGGAGCAGTGCTTGGGGACGGTACCCTGCTCATGAGTACCTCAGTGGTACCTTTATGGGATTCAAACCAGCAACCTTTTGATCATGAGACGACCACCTTAAGTGTTACACTACCAACTGCCCCCCAAGAAAGCGTAAAGTTTCGAATAAATGTAACACTAAAATGTACAATTCATTTTGATATATTACAGTAGATACCATGAGGTAACTTATGTTTTCACCCTATAGATAAGAACGTGAATTTATTTCCTCAAAGATAAGCAAGTCTTAAATTCCTTCTCTGTCTCAGACTGTGAAAACCACAATGGAAAACTGGAGACAGCCATGTTTTTCCCACACTTTGTACATCAAACGTGTAGGCCTTAAATAAAGTGATTTCAAGTTCTCACTTCCCATTTTCCGAGGTCTGTCGACTACAGTGTAAATCACAACCTAGTCTCCGGCTCCGTCCAGAAAAACCCCCCTCAAAAATTCAAACACATGGACACTGTCTTTTCTCTTCCCCAGCTCTCTTCGTTGCCTGCTAGCCCTGAGGATCAGCAGACAAACCCACCACATTAGCCATGTTAAATTTAGACCAAAGACAGCAGGCCTGCTCCTCTCCAACCTGCTACACATCACAGGGGATAAAAAGAATGATTGCCCGCAATATCTCCCCAAAAATGGCTGTTTTTCAGAACAACGGCATACTGCGAGTGTATGCTAATGTCTCTCGGCAGGAGGCGAAGCTGTTCTTGCCGCAGCTATCTGCCTTCATCCTGTAACACGAAGAGAAGAATTCCGGGGGTGCGTCGTCAGACATTATGCGCCGTGCTATCCACTTTCTCTGTACGCTAATCGCTGTACTGAGGTTCTGTCGGCGCGGTGGCGAGATCTCAGTGTGTGTCTAGCTTAGAGGAGGAAAAACACTGATCTTCAGAGCCGTAAGTCTCACAAGCCCGCCGCCCAGCTCAGTTCCTAAGAAGGAGTCTGCAGAGCGCTGGCTGCTGAGACATTCGCGAGCATGAACTGTTTAAATGGAGGATGACACTCGTCTCTGCCATGTGTCTCTTTACCAAAATCGGTTCAGGGACCGCAGTGTCGTCCTATGTAATGTACAAAACATATGAGCCATTTATTTGCTATACATTTATATTTTATGTTTACAACATTTAGGGCGGCACGGTGGCACAGTGCTTAGTGCTGCCACCTCACAGCATTTCTGTGAGAGTTTGCAGGGGTTTGCTCTGGTTTCCTCCGATTTTAGGATAGAGCTGGATTTGAACCAATGACCTTTTATTCCATAAGACGACTGAACAACCACAAGCCCAGTACCATCATTAAATAAACAATACAGTGCAACAATTCTTGAGCCATCCCTCAGTTTTTCAGATTTTGCTTCCAAAGAGCCAGACTTTCTGATTTATTTAATGTACAGTATTCTCCTGCAGTAGTATTTTCATGTGTTTTTACAAGTTGCAATAAATCTTTTTAACCATTTTTTCATTTTCCTAGCAAAATATAAAGTGACGAGGGATGGCTCAAAACTTCTGCACAGGACTGTAGATGATACTCCTTTAATACAGATGTTAGTAAGTGAGTACGTGAACGTAGTGTGAACACAGCACAGAACGCGCACCACAACAAAATGTTACGTCTTCATTTGACCCATCCTTGAAGGATCTCTTTGGTAGCACCCAGGAAGCAGAGCTTAAGGAAAGTACTTTATTCTTGAGTACCTCAGTGGTACTTTTACCGGTCTGAAACTTGAACCGCCGACCCTCCGATCACAGGGCTAACTCCTTATTAGTTACACTACCAACTGGTCCTGTCTAGGGGTGTTGAAATGAATCGTATAATCCATGCATTGTGATGCAGACGTGGACGATTCTGCATCAATGCAGTGGCAGACCATAATCGGTTATAATGGAGCTTTTCAACTGGCTGTCCGCTGCCCGCTAGTGGTCCGCGGTGGCATTACAGGTGGTCTGTGACGTGCAGTCCAGTTTCTCTACTGAAATCACTTAAAAAAAAATATTTATTTGTTTCATTTTTCAAAACATCTCAAGATGATTTGGGCATCTTTATGAATAATTACTTTAATGCAAATATCTAAAAAGTAATAATATTCCACCCCACACTCATACTCCTTAGTTCGAGTAGTGGTCCCTAGGACAGACATTGAAAACCCCTGAATTACATCATAATGACATTGCTTGATGATTTTCTGGCTACAGCATAAAGAACATCACCGTAGCAACTATGGCTGCACGATCTGCATGCAGTGTGAAGTAATGTAGAAAATTGATCGGAAGCTTCATGATGCATTGAAATATCATTCATTTATTCATTCATTTTCCGAACTGCTGTAATCCCAACTGGGGTCGCGGGGGGACCGGAGCCTATCCCGGCAACTTTTGGGCGCAAGGCAGGGACCAGATATGAAATATCATATTGAATTGAATTGTTGACCTGATAATCATAATGTAATCAAACCATGAGACCAGTGGAGGTTCACACCTCTACCCCTGCCCCTGAGTAAGGCCATTATTAATGATATACATTGTAATAGTAATCTGTATACTGGCTTCTAAATGTGACTGTGTGTTGTGTAGGGAGGTCATTGTTTACTTTAGACAGGCTATGATACACTCAGCTGACTCATGACATGCTGTTCAACTCTAACGCTGGAAAGCCTCCAGAGAATTCTGCCATTTTTAAGCCCCCCTAAAGTCAAGTTAATTTATTTAAATAGGATTTTAACTCTCAATAACAGGGAAAAAGAGCAATGGACAATTGCCCACTTAAGTGAATGGTGTGCACTTACATTTACTGCATTTATCAGAAGCTTAGATTTACATTTTCTGTAGCACCCTGGATCTAAAGGCCTTACTAAATGTTTGAAGCACTAAAAGGAACACACTTATCAAAAGCTTTAAAATATATCTCATGCCAAATGCTGTAAATGTAAATGAATGAACATAATACAACAATTGAAGCACTTTGAAAAGTGATTATTAATTTGAATTATGTCTGAATTTTTGACCGTCACAGTGGTTTTTAAGATAACTGAGAAAATCAGAAAATCTAATTTGTATTACATTAATTATGATGGTCATATGGGTAAAAAACCTTATACATAAAACTGTTCACATTCCAGTTTTGTACAAGTAAACAATCTTCAAAAAGGATTCAATGAGTGAGTCAGATTCTGAGGACAAAAATATAAATCCTGCAGACCTTTATGCCAACCCATGTTGTGTGTGTTAGTTTATCCTTCACCTCTTGTGGGAGCTGGATCTTATACTTTACTGAGGTTTATGATCTATGCTATTGACTGAAAAGTACAACACACTCATGCTCACAAAAACCAGCAGATTCTGCTAAAAGCCTCCCCCCATGGCCAGTAGAACAGAGTTATAAGACGTGAGATTGGGCTTTCATTTCAAGCCCGACTCATTTTGTGAGCCTTTATTCCGTAGAGGTCAGAAAAACAATTAAAGGAGCTGTAAAAAAAGGGTTGAGGAGGAGAGGAGGAGGATGTAAAATTGATGACGCACGAGTGCCAGGAGACAGGACGGGGCGTTAAAGTGGTGTGAGATGGGTCGGTAATGTGGAGGTGTCAACCACTGTATGTCACTCAGACTCTTCAGGTAATGTGTGCGTGTGTGTATTAGAGAGAGAGAGAGAGAGAGAGAGAGAGAGAGAGAGAATTGTGTAGTTACTAGAATATGAAATCTCATTAAATTTGCTTGTCTGTGAACAAATGAGCTTCATTAGTTCCAATCTGTAGTGGATTGTAGTGTTGAGAACAAAACTCTAGCCAGGAATTTGACTGAATAAAGCTGGATGTCAAGTAGCTGCATCTTAACTCTGTTTGATTTCACAGATACTGTAAAAATGTGATGGCCTTCCAGTTCTGTTCTGATCCTCACTTCTGTTCTTGAATTCTGAGTGAAGTAGCCTTTCAGAGGAGAGATGACGTGTCTTCAAGAACCTTAAAAGAAGTCCAGCTGCTTTCAGTTCAAGCTCTCAAGAGTACCATGTCCTGGACGACTGAGAACCTACACAGACACACCTGTCCACATCACTAGTTCTCTTATTCAGCAATAAAAAGATCAAGGCATTGTAAAGTTGAAGAAAGCAGCAAATCTTGGTGTCACACTTAGACTAAGAACTGTAGCTCTCTTCTCACGTTCATAATCTTTTACAATATCAGAGGGATCTGACCACCGATCATAAGAAGAATCATTTCTCACCACTACTGTTACTCAGTTACTCATCTAGTGTCTAGTCATGTCTAAATTGAACTACTGCAACTCTCTACTGACTGGACCTGCAGTTAGTTTACAATTCTCACAAACCACTACTAATTCCACTTGCTCCCTGTGGTCATATGCCTCAGGGTCAAACCATCATGTTTGAATTGCACCTCCCAACTTCTGGCTCTTCAGTGGTGAAGAACTTAGTCCTGCAGTCAGAACTGCTAAGTCCCTTGCTCTCTTCAAACATCATCCGAAGACCCACCTCATCAAGAAGTATCAGGGGAACTAGTTACTCCTTGCACTTATCAAAAACATGTCAAATTAATTTCCACACTTACCATTTGGCTTGCATGCATGTATTTTTGTTGACAATGTAGATAATAACTTTTAAGATGTTAAACAGTAACTGTGTCTAGGTTTACAGGTTTGAAGAAGAGATATGGACTACAAAGCACTGATGTATGTTATTCTAGATAAGAGCATCTGTGATTATGAGAATATGTGATTACGTGAATGTCATTGTGAACACAGCACAGCACACTGCACCACAACAAAATATCTGTAAATCTGTATTTGACCCATCCTTGAAGGAGCAGTGGGCAGCTGACATGCAGCACCAGGGGAGCTATACTTGGGGACGGTACCTTGCTCATGACTACCCTAGTGGTACCTTTGCCGATTCAGTACTTGAGCCGGTCACCCTCCCATCATGGGTCCATCTCTCTAACGTTGCACTGCCTGAATTTGGTGTGGAGGAACTCAAGTTGCTCAAGGTCTCCACCTCATCCGTGCTGAACAGCTTTGGGTTGAATTG
Source organism: Distichodus sexfasciatus (assembly GCA_032718565.1). NCBI lineage: Eukaryota > Metazoa > Chordata > Actinopteri > Characiformes > Distichodontidae > Distichodus > Distichodus sexfasciatus. The sequence continues at coordinate 6,527,883 of JAVGVS010000005.1, forward strand.
AGATGATGCTTACCTACAGATCCTTGTGAAAACCTTTTCCAGAAAAGTGGCTTTGTTATGTATAAGACATTCCTTCAGGCCTTTATAGAGAATCACACTCTCAGTCACACCTTACATCTTAATGTCACAATTAACCTATATATTTCACGTTTTTGAACTATGGGAGGAAACCGGAGCCCCCGACGGAAACCCACGCAAACACGAGGAAAGCACACAAACTCCACACAGAAAGACCCTGCGGCCGACCCGGGGATTGAACCCAGCCACTTTGCTGCCCTCCTATAGGCTTTTTTTCCTCATAACTTGGCTAAACTCTGGGTTGGAGCTCTGTA
>JAVGVS010000005.1:6530714-6630714 GCA_032718565.1 Distichodus sexfasciatus
GATGGACCGCAGAGTGAAGGCAAAAGGGCCAACAAGTGCTCAGCATCTCTGGGAACTCCTTCTCGCTCTCTCTTCTTTTAAGAGACTCCAGTTCTGGCAACTTACGTTAAATGGACGTTTACATTAGAATCGTTGCTTGCATGTTCTGAAGGGCTTCTGGATATGAATGGAATTGCTGTAGTTTATTAGAGAGAGGATAAACATGTGAAACAGAAAAATACTGTCATGTAATCCATTATTTTTAACAATGTAACTGAATTCCGATTACCATCTATTTACCATCTATTTTGTTTGCACTGTACTTCAATTTTTGCTTTTTGCACATTTCACTGTTTTTTGGCATTCGTGTGGACAGCAGAGAAAGAATTTCATTGTGCAAAGAAACAGGTTTTCTACTGTACATATGACAATAAAACTTGATTGGTTGATTGATTGATTGATTGATTTAAACTGTAACTATAACAGTCACAGTCACCCATCATTTGTAATCTGAATATGTAATGTCAGAACCTGTTACGTTAGTCCCCAACGCTGCTTGTGAGCAAGGTAACATCCCTAAACACGACCCTCGTGATACTAAACCGTGACATTTCTTGCGGTATTTCTCATCAAGGTGAAAGGCGGTTTTGTGAAATAGTATGGTGTTATTTTTGTGGCAAAATCCTGAGTGCAATATTTAACTTTAAAATCTGGCATTAGTACGCATACAACTCTGCTTCATGCTCACAACTCCACCCTCACGCTCGCTCCACTTGGTACTGCGTTATAAATGTGCCTAAAAACCAACCAATCACAGGCTGGTAGAGAGCTGATTGACCAGGGGCCAACACACCGCAGGGCACACACACACACTCACACTCTCATTCACATCTTACGCGGCCAATTTAGAGTCGCCAGTTAACCTATATTGCATGCTTTTGGACTGTGGGAGGAAACCAGAGCACCCAGAGGAAACCCACGAGAACACGGGGAGAGCATGCAAACTCCACACAGAAAGACCCTACGGTCGACCCGGGGATCAAACCCAGGAGCTTCTCGCTGTGAGGCATCAGCGCCAACCACTGCGCCACCATGCCGTCCCATTATTTAAATTGTGCAGGGATTAGACCTCTAACGTGTTTGAATGAACATGTTAATTTTATAATGTATAATCTGATGATTTAATCTAATTATTTAAACCTCAATTTGGAGTTAGAAGCTGATGCACAGTAATGGTGTAAATGGTTTCATACAAGAGAGAGTCCAGTCAGTTAAGGTTCTAAACCCACTTTTTATATCTTTCAGTCAAATAAAAGGCCGTATTCCGGTCATATGTGACCCTCCACGGCAAAACCAGTCGCAACGGAGGTTTCCGAGAAAAACGACCGTTTATGTTGCGTGGGGTAAAATTTTAGATTTTTTGTTTTTAGTGTTTTAAAACAGTGGAAGGTCTATACTGTACTGTTGTGAATAAATTTCGCTGAAAAACTTACCCTTTCCATCCTAAAAACGTGACTTTCTTGAGGTGAGGAATTCAATTCCAGCAGAATGTTAAAAGTTTCTGTTTTGACCGCTCTGCTTCAATATTTAAATACGCTCGTTGACTAGCGTGAAGATATTTCTCCGGAATGGAGATTTCTCCGTTTCTCACTTGGCGTGACAGGAGAAACCCTGACTCATTGGAATGTTGATATCTCAGTCATATGTCGTCCGATTCATTCGATTGATTGATTTATGCCCTTTCATGAAAACATAATAACTCAATTTTGAAAATTTGCAACAAGCAACTGGTTTTGCCGTGCAGAGTCACGTTTCACCACTGAAGTTTTCTTAAAAATAGTGTTGAAATCTCGTCTCGTCCTCGTGAATCCAAATCTCGTGTTTTATCTCGTCTCGTGAACCCAAATCTCATTTTTCTTCTCGTCTCGTGAACCCAAATCTTGTGTTTCATCTCGTCTCGTGAATCTAAGTCTTGTGTTTCATCTCGTCTCGCGAACCTAAATCTCGTGTTTCATCTCGTCTCATGAACCCAAATCTCGTGTTTCGTCTCGTCTCATGAACCCAAATCTCGTGTTTCGTCTCGTCTCATGAATCTAAGTCTTGTGTTTCATCTCGTCTCATGAACCCAAATCTCGTGTTTCATCTCGTCTCATGAGCCCAAATCTCGTGTTTCATCTCGTCTCGCGAACCCAAATCTCGTGTTTCATCTCGTCTCGCGAACCCAAATCTTGTGTTTCATCTCGTCTCATGAATCTAAGTCTTGTGTTTCATCTCGTCTCGTGAACCCAAATCTCGTGTTTCATCTCGTGAGCCCAAATCTCATCTCGTGACATGAGTGTCTTGTCACAGGCCTACAAACAGTCACTCACTTTTAATCTTGGACTGAAATGGTTGTTATTTCAAGCACTTTTTTTCCCATTATGTTTATTCATTTGGGCAGGGGCAGTTGGTAGCGTAACTGTTCACCCCGTTCACCCCGTGATCAGAAGGTTACCGGTTCAAATCCCTGACCGGTAAAGGTACCACTGTGGTACTCATGAGCAGGGTACCGTCCCCAAGCACTGCTCCCATGTCAGCTGCCCACTGCTCCTTCACAGGTAGGTCAATTGGAGAGGTCATATATCGTTGTGGTGCACTGTGTGCTGTGCTGTGGTGTGTTCACAATGACAAATAATCACTCACCTTCACTTTCGTTTATCTGCTTGATTATTAAATCCAAAGGTCCTGAAATGCCCAACTGGTTTATGTGAACACTCACTCACATGCGTGCCACTTTTACACGAACCGCTCTGTAACGTATGAGCATGTTTATTCTGAGAGAGAACGCAGCTGAAATGGAGTTACTGTGCGTGTCTCGCTGCACTGCATCTTGGGATTGTATTGGACAGGACAGCACTGCCTCTGTGGAATTGGATTCGGAGCAGACATCAAACCGTACGGCTTAATTAGAGCTTTTACTCTCCCTCTCATTACACACACACACACACACACACACACACACTCCTCCTGCAGACGTGCTTATTGCAGATATAGCTATTATCATTAGTGCCCTCATTACCGCTCCTCGTCTCCCTCTCTTCCTCTCTAACGCTCCCTCTTTCCCCTTCACGCTATCTGCATTCTCTCTCTCTCTCTCTCTCCAGCTCTGCTCTTCTCCGTTCTTTCGTCCCACGTTTATTTTCTTTTTAAACAAACACGTCTGATGCACTTTCTGTCCTAATGATGTTTTTTAACATCTTTATCTTTATCAGTTTAATATCAGTCTTATTTCACACACATTCTTACACTCTTTCACCCTCTCTCTTTCTCTTTATCACATTCTCTCTTACTCATTCTCTTTCCTTTTGTCTTTCTCACTCGCTCACAATCTTTCTCTCACTCTCTTACGCATGTTTGTTTCTCTCCCTCCCCTCACACTTTCTTCCTGCCTCTCTTCGTCATTTTCTCTCACATTTTCTCCCCCTCTCTCACCCATTCTCTCTTTATTTTTCTCTTTCTCACTCTCTCACTCTCTTCTGCATGTCCACGTCCCTCCCCATTTATCTTTCTCTCTCACCCTTTCTTACTTTCTCTCTCTCTCTCTCTCTCTCTCTCTCCATCCACCGTCTCTCTTTCTTCCTCCCTCCCTGTCTTGATCACTTTCTTTCCCATTCTTTTTTCTCATTCGCTCTCTTCTGCTTGTCTATCTACAGTATCTTCGCCCATTTTCTCTCCCTCCCTCTCTTTTCTCTTTCTTGCTATCTCATTCTCACTCTTTTGCATGTGTCCCTCTCTCCCTCCCTCCTCCCGCTCCCTTCCTCCCTCTCTTCATCACTTTCTCTCCCCTTCTCTCCCTCGCTCATTCTCTTTATTTTTCTCTTTCTCACTCTGTCACTTTCTCTCCATTCATCCTCTCTCTCACTCACTCCCTCTCTTTATTTTTCTCACACACTCTCTTTTACATGTCTATATGAAACAGTGAGAACATTTTCTCGCATTCTCTCTATCTTTCTTTCTCTCCTTTCACGCTCTCCTGCTTTCTCCCTCCTTCTATCACTTTTTATCCCATTGTCCCCCTCGCTCACTCATTCTCTTTTCTCTTTCTCACTGTCTTTTGCATGTCTACCTCCCTCCCTCCCTCCTCTCTTCCTCTCTTTCTTTTCCTCCCTCCCTCTTTCGTACTCTCTCACTCTCTTTCTCCCTCCCTTCTCTCTGTTTCTCTCTCCTTTCCTCCCTCTCATCACTTTCTCTCCATTCATCCTCCCTCTCACTCATTCCCTCTCTTTACTTTTCTTTGTTCTCACTCACTGTCTTTTGCATGTCTATCTCCCCACTCTCTCTTTCTCTCTCATTCTCTACCTGTCTTTCCTCCTCTCCGTCTCACTCTCTCCTTCAAACTCTATCTCTCTCCCTCTTTCCTCTTTCTCTATCACTTTCTCTCCCGTTGTCTCCTTCGCTCACCAATTCTCGCTCTTTATTTTTCTCTTTCCCATTCTCTCGCTGTTTTTACACGTCTACCTCCCTCTCTCCTCTCATCTTAGTGAACATCTTAATGACAGCAGGTAGGCCTTCTCTTCTCTTTCCATCCTCCTTTACGTCCTGTTGCCTGCTCACCTTAATAACTCGGGCTTCTGTAAGGAGTGTGTGTCTGGCGGCGAGTGATGGTGTAACGCTGCTGTGTGGCGTCTAGGGGCAGGACGGTGAGTTTGTCATGCAAAACCAGCCACTTTTCAAACAAGCCAATTAATTATTTACAGGCTTCAGCAGAGCAGAGAAACTTAATTTATTGTTATCATAAGAGACCTGCACTCTCTCCGCCTAGAGAGGGAGAGAAACAGAAGAGACAGAGTCTTATCTCTCTTAAGAGAACGTCTCGGCACAACAAAGCGGGAAGGCTGAACTTTCTACGAGAGGGCATCATTAACGAAATCCGCTGGCGTGTTCCAAACTAAATAATGAAATGCTGCTATGCTTCACATGATCAGCGGCGAGGCTTTGTTACAGCTGCGGCAAGCAATCATCTCCGCTAGTTTATATGACACGCTCTTCATTAGCTCTTATTTCTTATAGTCACACACACGTTTTTGGGGAAAAGATTATAAACTGCTCAGCATGAAGAGATCTGCAGTTTCAGCTCTTAACGTCGCACTGCAAACACCTGGGGAAGATAAAACGTCTAATGTCATACAGCACAATCATGAAGAGCCTTTACTTGCTGATTATGATCAAAGAATGACATTAAAACACATTCAGACTTTTGTTTCTTTTTGATTTCCTGCCACATCTTAGAGATCAAAGCTTGGGTTCAGCTCCACTAGACCACAGAAGTCTGGTCCAAGTTTAACTATCTAAAGTTGTGTTTTGGGGCGGCGCAGAGGTTAATGCTGTTGCCTCACAGCAACAAGGTCCTGGGTTCAATCCCCAGGTCAGAGATGCCTGGCATAAGTGCTACCTTTCCAGTGTACATTACATGCATTTTACCAGTGGAAAATTTCAGGCAAATCTAAGCATCTGTCCGATGCTGATGACTTTAAAAAAAGCAATTATTGACTGATTCCGACATTATTCCGAGCAAGACCCTTAACCCTATGTCGCTCCACGGAAACTGTACCTGAAATTAGTGAATGGAGTTCGCTCCGGATAAGAGTGTGTGCTGAATACCGACAACGTTGTGGGAATGGATTAAACCAGCTAACGACACTCACCATTTTCAAATCTGTGCTGCTTCTTTACCTACAGGAGTTACTGCTTTATACTGACACATTTGCACATCCATAGCTTGTAGTGAGCAGGGTCATTGGCATGCGGTTGTGATCAGAGCTGCTGAATTGTCGGCTGTGGGAGGTCGTGCGTGTGAGGGCACATTAGTGTAAGATCTTATAGCGTGGCCGAAGGCGTATAGCGTTGCTCTGCTTTTATGGCTCAGACTGCTTCATTATGCTGCCGGTAATTGTAGGATTGATTAGCAAGGAGCGTTATTTCCTCTCCCTGTGTGTGTGTGTGTGTAGAGTGAGAAAGAGAGAGAGAGAGAGAGAGAGAGAGAGAGTTAAGGCTGGGGGAAGAGAGAGCGAGCATCTAATTGACTTCCTCGATTTCTGCCTTCATAAGCCTTTTCTCTCCATGTCTGCCAGCAATATAGACAAATTAGCTTTAGGGCAGTCAAAAGACTATTCAATTTATCACTTCCCTGCTTCTAATGACCACTTTTTTCTTGCCTTGCAATATAAAAGTGAGAGAGGAAGGAACAGTTAAGACAAGAGGTAGGATGCCAGGAGCAATAATGTGCCATACTGTAGTGTGTGTGTAGGATCTATAATGTCCTCCACTGACTAGTGAAACATTAGATTTGAGCATGAGCACACGTGTGACTGATTCTATATAAACTGATTCCTAATTCCAATAAGATTAGTCTAATCTTGAATCCATGACAATTTTTTTACAAATTGTAATGGATTCAGACATGATTCGACTAAACATGGCACGATACCACTTTTTTATGTCAGATACCGATACAGATCTTGTAAATTTGGATATCTGTTGATATGATACAAATTCGATACAGTGTCTGTGTCATGGCTGCGGGTGCAGGAAGGAGGAAGGAGATGAGGACACTGTTGCAGGCACAAGGAACAGGGTTTATTGATGGGAACACAATGATGGCACAACGTAAATGGGGAAACACACAGTCCAAACACACTCAAAAAACAGGAACAAAGTGACAACAGAAAGGTAAGGCCCATGCTCCCAGTCGTAGGCGGCAGGTAATGGGGTAAACCTCAACGAGTAACCAGAACGAGCAAAGTCCTTACGCATGAAGACTCGAGAGGTGAACTGAAAATGGTGCAGACTCGGTAAACACTACGGCAGTCTGACCAAACGGGGAAGTCCACTGGGAGTCACAAGCCTGGGGAGAAAACACAGGAGAGGGAGGTGAATGACATATGGGACAGCCAAACAAAACAAGGTCCAAACAAGATCCACGGGGCAAGAGCAGAGCTGAGACAGGGTCACCAACACAGGAGAAACCAAAACGTAACCCGCAACCACACAGAGTACAAGGGATACAGACTTGGGGACACACGGGTTAAACTGGCTTAAATAAGGCCACACAACTCAATAAACGAGTGCTTGTACCAATCCCAAACTCAAAGCAAAATGAGACACAGCTGAAAGCAATAATAAGCGCGGGGGTGTTCTACACAGACACTGACCTACAAGGTAGGGAACATGCAGTGCAAACAACATACCCGGAAGTGAGTGCGTTCTAACCAGATAGTGAACTACTCAGGAGGGCACAAAGTGTAGACACAGAACCCGGAAGTGAGGAGCAAGCTAACGGGGAAACCGAGGAGACACGAGGGGCAAACACCACAGAAACAACACCGAAAGTGAACCCAGAAAGCAAAAGAAAGAAAACAGATACTTAGCCTGGGTTCACGGTGGCACGGTCCCGTCTAAGTCGGGCGGGACCGTGACAGTCTGAGTCTTTTTCGAACTGAAAACGGAAATTAATGCTTTAAAAATGTCTGAATGCATGCCTGAGATTATTCTGTTATGCTTAAAGAAATACTTGACTTAAATACTGTTTTCCTAACTAAAACAATGTAATAATTACGCAGCCACATGTATATGTTAAATTATTTATTATTAAAATAACATCTTAAAAATGACTTGTTTAAACACTGTTCTGTAATTTTGTGACAGTGACAGTAAAAACCATTAGGAACAAAGATTCGACTGAGAGCTGGTGTTGTTAAAGAAATGAAACAGTATAATCACGTAATTTGGTTTTGGGGTTGTAGTGTGTTGTGTTGCTTGTTCTGCTCATTGTCATATCAATATGTAGGAATTAGTGCGAATGTCGAACAGTAAACCAGCTTTACCGCAGTAACCCTTCCATTGTGTAACGGATTGTGTGTGCGCACGTTTACAGATCAGATCCATAGATCGGCCCAGTGCCACCGGTACCTGGTCCAGCTATTTGACTCGTTATCGGATCCAGGAGGCCAGGAAAGTTTAGTGCATATCTTTAAGTTAATGGAGCATTAAAGCAGCAATTTAAGCTCTGCCATGATTTTGAATATGTTTTAAAAGGCAATGGCTTCAGAGCAGGATTTCATAATGAAAGAGGTGTTTTTAACATTGGACCTTCAGTGACACCTAAAACTGGAACTGGAACTGTTCTGAATGTACACAACAGTTTTATATCTTGTGTGTTTGTTTAGTTTCAGTAAACTTAAAAGAACATGTTATCACAGTGTAGAACTCAAAAAACGTTCAGAGCTTTTCACCTCAGGCCTTTAGGATTACTTTACATACATTTAGGTGTATGTCATGGTTAAGATTATTGTATAATATGTGGAATTATCCTCATTATACAATGGTCAACCAGGAATAAGCTGAGAATACAGAGGATACACATGCACACAGAGGGTCTTTTTCATTAGAAAAGTGAGTCTTCATCATTGTGAACACAGCACACAGTGCAGCACATCGAAATGTGACCTCTGCTTTTGGCCCATCCGTGAAGGAGCAGTAGACACCTGACATGGGCTGTAGTACTTGGGAATAGTAGCTTGCTCATGAGTACATCAGTGGTACCTTTATCAACATGGGATTCGAACGCGCAACCTTCTGATCACAGGGTGAACGTCCTAACCGTTACGCCACCGTCCGCCCCGATGTGTGTGCATGTGTACCCGTGTTTCCTCTACATCCTCTTCTTATTCCTGTGTCTTGAGACAAGGCCAAAGGTCTGAAGTAAATATGGCATGACAAATAATCCCAACCAGCTCAGCGCCTTTTTGCAGTTTTATTCCTGCTTTTTTCCTTTGATTTGCTGTGACTGAGAAATCAGATTTCATATTCTACAAATGAGGAGATGTTTAGACTTTCGGAGGTGTTTCATCTCATGGCAGTCAAAGTCATTTCTGTCATTTTGCCTGTGTACGCATCAGGCGGCTCGGCACGGCCTCGGCCCAGATTTGCTTTTTGGGAGCGTCCCGCATTTCCCCAAGTGCTCGCTCTGGCACGCTTCTAATAGGAGATTCTCTCTGCTTCTGGGTCTTTTTTTTACGGTGTCAGGGAGCAGAAACTCAGCAGGCGAAGTCTGAACGGCCGATTCTGTTCGTCTGGGTTTCTACTGGACGTTGAGAACACTGCAGCTTTGATGAAAGCCTCTTTTACCTCTCCACTGGAACGAGCTGTTCGGCGGCGCTCGTAATGACTTCTGAACGGCGCAGCATCGTTGCATCACTCCTCTAGGGCTCTGTCCCAAAGTTTTTAAGTAACAAAAGGCTTCTTTTATCTTCCTAACATGAGCCTGAGGTCAAAACATCTCTGCTTTCCTGTCCTAATTTTCACCTGAATTCTTCTATAGTAGCTGCAGTTAGAGCTTGTTTTTTATACTTATTCATTTGGTTGAAATCCTGTACAAACCTGTGAACTGCATTGGTTTTATTACATAGAAATTTGCTGTAAAAATTATGCATTGTCACATAAGAAACTGCTAAACCCACTTTGCAGTATCATTTATCATGAAGTGATCATGAAGAATTTTAAATTCTGAATGTGTTCATTATGTGCAACATGTAATAATTTGTTCAATTTGATCAAATGTAGTGTTTGGTAAGATTTATTAATTACTTAATATAAATTGCAGTAACTGATCTCTCTAAGAGGCAGTGGCAGATATCATCTTTTACCTTTAAAAATTTCACCATAACAATCATTTCTACACACATTCACAAGTAAATCAGTAGGTTAGGCATATAAGTAGTCACTAAGGTGATACTTTAACATAAAGTGTTTAAAACGCACTGAAAATGATATAAGGTGTTACTTAAAGAACTCTTTTTACATTCAATTCTCCAAAGAACCTTAAACAGCATAAAAAAGGTTCTACATCATAAAAGGGTTCTCCAGAGCTAAAAGGGTTCTCCAGAGCAATAATGATGAACCAATTTTTCTTAGAGTGTATTTACTGCATATAAGAAGTATGTAGTGTTTGGCTGTACGATATAAATAAATATGTCTTCATATAAAACTGCATGAAAGCAACACACACAGACTGACAGGAGCTGTGATCTCAGCCCAGATCAAGACACGTCAAGATACAAGTGTTAATGGGGACGACACTGGACTTGTGCTTTAGACCTTCTGATGACGTTAGGGCAACAGCGATTACACTGTAAACACACAAATACACACAAGACGTGACAGTAATTACACACCCATTACTGCAAATAGCTGTTGCAGGGCACATCTGGTGGTCACTAATACCAGAAAAAGTCATGATCAAACTTTATGAGTTTGCTAAATAAATCTATTCAAATCGATGTGGGTCAGCCCTAATGGCTCAAGTCAGAGATAACACCATTTTCTACTTGAGACTCAGCTGATTTTATACTCTAACATGCATATTTCGCAATCAGCTTTCGATCAATATGAGACAATATCATATGCTGAGTCTAACCACACATTTATCTGAAAATCGATCCTCACTTTTGTTTAACACAGACCTCCAGTTCAAAATAAAGTGATTTTACAAGATGTCTGATCGATGTTTTCATTTTGGATCAATGCTATGAGATCATTGAATCAATGCATCAGTGTTGATCTTTGTTGTTACCCCCCTAAGGTATAGAGGCATTCAGCTTCCTGTTATTATAGATGTACATCCTGTACACTGACGTGGTGTGGCCGTGAGTCAGAATTGGGACAGATCAGATGTGTTTGGCTAAAAGACATACCGCCTAGACTGGAACAAGCAGCACAGCAGCATGTATCATTATAATGATGAAGAATGAGTGAGCAGAGATGCCGTTTTTTTCTCTGTATGTTGCTGGTGCCATTTTAGAGCCTTTATGACAGTATGGCAGCTTTCACAATGTATTTGCCAACAAACCTGGAGAGATCAATAAGAGATGTCCATATGTGTGGTGCCTGTGAGTAATAACATGTCATTCTGACCCTGAGAACACTTACAGTCAGCAGTCTGATCCAATCAAATAGAAAGTAACGGTTAGAAAGTTTAAAAGGTCATGCACACACACACTGCAGTATTAAATTCTAAACTGAGTAAGAATCTCTTGATGTTTAATGGCTTGAGCCTGATCGCCCCTCAGTACCAGGAGCATAACGGGAAGGCTTTAAATAGTCGGTAAACGTAAACACACATATGCAAGCGGCATATCAACATCACCAATAGAATCGACTAAAAATCAACAACAAATTCCACCTAAAATTAACACAATCCCAACACCAAACACATAAATAAAGAAAGAACAAAAACACTGCGTAGGTCTATGTGCAAGAAATACGGCTGTAGAATTTATACTACTATGGCTAACCATGCATACCATATATCATATGAAAGCCGAGACTCCGCAGATTATACAGATAATATGGTTTTTTTATATATTTTTTGGCAAACATGATTTTTTTTTCCATGTTCTGCTGTGTTGCACCTTCCCGTATTCTGACCCAGTAACATGGATGCTGCTTCTACAGTTACCTTTATAATGATACCAAAAGCATAAAAATAGACATTGTGGCTGCTGAGATATACACATTTTATTTTGGGTATGTTTTTTAGAGCAAAAATCTGTAAAACAGTCTGAGGGCTTAACAGGTTAAATAATTCACACCACATATACATTAGTTGGTATGATTCCAAATCAAGACTAAGTGTGTTTTTTGCCCCTTCAATAACCTTGAGATTCTCAGCATCTCTCTCAGGGCATCTCTCTTTCTCTTACATTACATACACACACTTCCCCTCACTGTAATGTTCACTGTGGATTTCACTCAGCGTGACTGAAGTTAGTGAAACCCAGCAGCAGACTTTGCCCTCATGGAGAGCCGCCTCATGACGGCCAGCTGTCAGTGAGGATGCTGCTGATGTTACAGTGTTTACCAGCAGATGCATCTTACTTCTTGGCTGCAGTTCAATGATTACGTACCGTACTGTGCAAAAGTTTTAGGCAGGAGTGAAAAAATGCTGTAAGCAAAGAATGCTTTCAGAAATATAAATAATGATTGTTTATTTTCATCAATTTACAAAATGCAAAGTGAGTGAACAAAAGAAAAATCTAAATCAAATCAATATTTGGTGTTACTAGCTTTTGCCTTCAAACCAGCATCAATTCTTATAGGTACACTTGCACAAAGTCAGGGATTTTGTAGGATTATAGTCAGGTGTATGATCAACCAATTATACCAAACATGCTAATGATCATCAATGTCACACGTGGGTTGAAACACAGTCATTAACTGAAACAGAAACAGCTGTGTAGAGGCTTACACCTGGGTGAGGAACAGCCAAACTCTGCTAGCAAGGTGAGGTTGTGGAAGACAGTTTCATGTCATGGCAAGATTGAGCACAGCAACAAGACACAAGGTAGTTCTACTGCATCAGCAAGGTCTCTCCCAGACAAAGATTTCAAAGCAGACTGGGGTTTCTTTGTTTACAGCATTTTTTCACTCCTGCCTAAAACTTTTGCACAGTACTGTACTTGAGGCTCATTTCCGTACTGCAGTTCAATCAAAAAGTCTAAAGTCACTTATTTCAGTTACATGACTAGAAATTTGAAGGACACCAAAGATAGACCCAAAAAAACAAGCTGAGCAGAATGAAGCACAGATCTTCTCTTCTTTGAATGGCCAGGTATTTTTGGTTGGTTTCATGACAGATTCACACACAATTTTCTTCTCTGGCCTTGAGGAATTATATGGATATACTTGAATGAAAGTGAAAACAAACAACTGTAATTGAATAGTCATGTTTATAATTAAATAGTATTTAAATAAAATATTTGAACAGTAATGGCCTAAATTAAAATGCACAAGTAATTGAGCCTGAATGAGGATGGAGAGAACTCGAATAAAGTAAAAGTAAAATTACTTTGAATAGTGCACAATAATAATAATAATAATAATAATAATAATAATAATAATAATAATAATGATGAGAGACAAATGTGTGGACATTAGCCATAAAACTAAAACATAAAAGTAAAAATATGTCATTATAATTTATTTAAGTATATGTAGGTGAACTTTAAGTCCAAATACAGAAGCTGAGTGTGTAGTAAATCACAGGAGATCTGATAGTTAGCTCAATCTCATAAATGTAAAAGCTTCAGTCTTGTGGGAGAGATTTCACTCTAATGCATTACCTAGTTTACTAAACAGTGTGGTAATAGGTTAAATTTGATAATAATATTGCTTAATCCGGAGCAATTCTGTAACTAAAATCCAGTCTAACTAGTACTATACCTTAGGTTTAGCCACGACTACCTGATAAACACTCATTTTTAAGGTGAAGTACAGGAACTGATATCCACCGTAATTAGACTTCAGCTTTTTATTAACTGAAGTAAACCTACATACATGCATAAATAATTAGTATTCAAGTAAAATGTAGGAGCCTAATGGTTTTTTTTGGGAGTGATTATTTCTGCATTTGATTCATCCGTGAAGGAAAACTGCTTGGGGATATTGCCTTGATAAAGGGTACCTCAGTGGTACTTTTACCGGTCCGCGACTTGAACCGGCAACACTCGGATCATGGGGCCAACTCGCTAACTGTAACGCAGTCAACTGCTAACTTTAATGAACTGAGAGTTGAGAGGATGCAAAATGACATAAAATTACTTAGAATAATGTTTAATTACAAATAGCGATGACAGACATTAACTACAAAGACATACAAGGACATTTAAGGCATATACAGTACATAAGGACCACACAAGTACAAGTATGTGAAAAAAAAACCCCAATATAACAATGTGGAAGAACCTTCACGATTCCTGAAAACCAGAGGAAACATGAAGTGTGACTAAACTGGAAGAGAAAATTGTTGGAACAGAACAAACAAACAGTGCATTAGAAAAACATAGTCACTCGGGAAGTAAAGCTGAAGTCAGTAAGAAGTCATGGGAAGATTTCTGAGCTGACCTCAGTGTGGGAATATAGAGTATCTACTATGTGGCCAGTCTCTATAATACAGTGGTCATGGGTGTGTGAGTGTGTGTGTGTTGTGGATGCCCCCCTACGGTAATCAATGCTAAGCTATGCCCATGCTCAGTATCAGAGAGATTGGAGGGGATTTTGAGGGAATGGGCTTCGCACAAGCCAAGCTTAGCTCTGCTCCATGACCGGGACTAATTTGACTGCTGCTGAGACTCGCTGCAAAGCTGGACTGACCCTCTCCGTGCCAGGCTCTTTCGACTCACGTCTTGTTAGTGCTGTCTCAAAAAGAAGCTTCCCAAAATCTCTCGAATCCTTCCTTGTTTTGGATGAAACTTTTCTGTTTTTATGAACACTTTGGGATGAGTTGATCTGACCGATGTATAAATGCATCGTGCGTGTGTGGTGTGGGATTTCTTCAGTGAATCACAGCCTTTTCTTTATCCTTGGGTGAGAAGAAAGAGGGAGAGGGAGGAAGGGAAGGGAAGGGAAGAAGGGAGATTGATTGATAGTGGGAAGGGATGAAGGGAAAGAGAGTGAGGGACAGAGAAGGTGGGAATTCTGTCAGAAGAGAGAGCAGGGAGGATAAAGAATAGATGGTGGGTGACGACAACAGGGCTGGTGGAGGAGAGCAGCGAGGTCGTGATGACCTCAGTGAAAGGCATAATTTACACAAAGGGTTTGTGCCTTTGATATTTATCAGGAAAGACAAAGAACAAATAAACAGTGAGTGATATTTACTCAGTCAGAGAGCAGGCGTCCTTTGATGCATGCACTTGTTCAGTATGCAAACACACACACACACACACACAAACAAACTTGCACAACTATCTCTGTGGGGACATTCCATAGACTCCCATAATGACTAGATGTATATAATTCTATGGCTAATCCTAATCCTAACCCTAACCTTAACCTCAGTAACCAAATGCACATATTTTACCTCTTTTAGTTTCTCAAATAAAACAAGCACATTTTCTATAAAGTCATTTCTCCTCATGGGGACCTCTCAAATGTCCCCACAAAGCCCAAAAAACAAATTAAAGTGATTTTAGGGGACAAAATGGCCCCACAATGCATAAAAACATGGTACACACACACACACACACACACACACAGCCAATGCTGTCATTTTGAGGTACTTCTATTAAGACCAGGAATTACTAGATGTAAGTAATACTATTTTTAACAAATTATTGTAGCAAAATATTTTTGAGTGTTTTCAGATAAATGCTGCAGCTTCTTTATGAAATTTTCTTCACATATGTCTAGGGCTGGACGATATGGCCTAAAAATAATATCACGATATTTTTAAGCTGTATTGCGATACATTATATATATTGAGATATATTATCTCTTTCTGGGAGAGAACTACATTTCCCACGGCTCTGCATCAAAATAATGCAATGGACCTGCGTCTGGAATAATATCAAGTAAACAGCTCTACTATGAGTACAACGCTGGTTATTAAATATCAGCTAAAAATGTCTGTAACAAAGGGGAAGATTTGACTGAACTGGAGTTTTGAGAGTAATGACGTTCCATATCGTGAGCACCTGCGTCGAGTCATGAGCAACCACACGCACAGCACACTTAAGCCGTGAAGAATAAAATTTACGAGTGTTTACACCTTTACTTCAGTTACCGTGCATGTAATAACAGAATCTGTGCACTTTTTCTTCAGAACCAAGTCAGCGTTTTCTCTCTCTCTCTCTCTCTCTCTCTCTCTCTCTGTGCACTGTCTGTTTTATATTATTATGAGGATTTTTACTCGATATTCACGATATAATCATTTACTACATCATGCGTGGAGCAAGCCGAGATGCATCAAGCATATTTGATATATCGCCCACCCCTATATACGTCCTTACAAAGCCAATCAGGTCCTCAAAAGTATAAAAACCTGCCATCTCTCTCACACATATACATCGTTCTCTCCCGCAACCACCCCACATTATGATCTGAAGGTCTCGGTGCTTCCTCTCTCGGCTCATGCACAATCATCATCATGGCTGCTGTCGGTATGTCAGACTTTGCTTGTTGTTCCTCCTTTATCTTTACTCGTTATTTCTTGTTCCTCACTTCAAGGTGGGATGTGTTGAGTTTACAGCCTCCTTCTCCTCACCCTCCTGGATGTCAGCCTCACCTTGAGCCTGTCGATATCTGGCTGTGTGTGTGTTGTGATGTCACACAGTGAGGATGTAGACCAAATAGCCCTCGATCTCTCCATGTTTACACCTTGTATTACACCCACTTAAAACAGGGAGATAAATATCTGTGTCCTTATTAACGTTTATTACTTTTACCCTCTTTAATAGTGCATCACTTACCATGTCCATAATGACAACACGTGTTCAGTGTAAATGTCAAAGCCAATCGCCCAATCCCTCTTGCTCAGAATTGACTGTTAATTAAGCATAAAACCATTCATTCATTATCCGAACCGCTGAATCCCAACTGGGGTCACGGAGGAACCGGAGCCTATCTCATGAACTATGGGTACAAGGCAGGGACCAACCCTAGGCAGGCACCAACACACTGCAGGGCACACACACTCACACAACCACACTCCCATAGAGTCGCCAATTAACCTACAGTGCATGCTTTTGGAATGTGGGAGGAACCCGGAGCCCCTGGAGGAAACCCACAAAACTCCACACAGATAGGCCCTATGGCCAACCTGGGGATCGAACCCAGGACCTTCTCGCTGTGAGGCAGCAAACTGTTAAACTGCATAACTCCACAACGTCGTAAAACTGAGTTCAGGGGTTTCCCACATCTCTTCAGACACACTTTTCTGGCACATTTCACATGACCAAGCCAAGGACGGTTTTCATAACAAGTGATGAACTGAACTAGACCAGGTAAAAGGGAGGTAGGCATAATGTTTTGATAACGTTATTGCTGAATGAGACATAAAAAAGCTATAAGTGCAAAATCAATTTGGCGTCCGACTTCATTTCGCCGAAGTCATGACCGCAGTTTTGTTGTCATTATTCAAAACCTCACCATTTAAATCTTCTCTAGTTTGTTGTAAGGTGCTTTATCCGTGTTTGTCCCTGTTTAAAGTGCTTATTACCTCTGCTATTTGTTGATTGTTATAAGTGTCTTTTCCCTGTCTGTGCTCCCAGGTTTGTGTTTTCTCTTTCTTTTGTTGTCTTTGTTTTTATGGTTCATTGCTTTGCCTGGTGATTTTGTTCGTGTGCCTGATTTGTTAATAAAATTCATGTTCAGCTCAACTTTTTCGTTTCTTGTTTGTCCATGTTCTGACACAGGCCGTGACAAGTTTTCTCAAGCAGAGTCAGGCAGAGATGTTTTGTTGCTGTACTTGCAAATAAAAATGTAAAAAACATATTCATTAAAAAAATGTGAAAGCACCCGCGCATTTGATACACGACCTTTTTTGAAGCCATGACACAAAGCAAATTTAAAGCTTATTTGTCACAGTGAAGCCTTTATGACTCACTTGTAAAGCTCAGCTGAAGAGTAAAAAGCTTGGAGGCGTGAGATTGTGTGGCTTGAAGAGACCACACACACACAGACTGTATAACATAAGTTGATGATGTAGTCGACATCACACGCCTCTTCACACATTAGCACCAATGCATCTGCAGTCTTACTAAAACAAAACGTCACATGCTTGCTGTTTATAGGGTTGTTTGTGTATAAGAGGATTTGAAACCAATTGTGACAAAATTCAGTTTTATTTTCGTGAAATCAGCTGCTTCTCTGCTGCCTTAAAGGGGCATGAAATCTTCCTACATACTTACATGACCTTGAGTGTGATCTGTTCTGAAATTACAGTATTGAAATCTGTCATCAGACAAATGTTATTAATTAGATGCATACATTTGTGATGTTGTAATTTCAATTTAATTGAAATTGCCCCTTTAATACATCGGCATCGGCCGCTCAGAATATTTAGATGAACGGAGATTGTGTAGGTTTCCCATGTATCTGTGCACGCAAAAATGTTGGCTTATTGTGCTGTACCTCTGTGTCTAGAAGTCCTGTCCGTTCTGTCCTTACGGAGCACAACAACATCAGCACAGCAGCTCTGTCTCTGTCACATCCTCCACATGGTAAAATATTGGTCAAATGCTGCCATTGTCCTTGCCACATTCCAACTCATCTCTGTCTTTGTTCTCCTCTGGCGTCCGCTTGGGCTTTTCAGACTAATGGTTCAGTGCTGCATTTCAGCGGCTCTTTGTGTCTCTGCCTTTTGTTCTCTCTCTAGAATACCTTCCTGCAGGCCAAGACAGAGGAGGACATCTTCGCCCATTTGGGTCTGGACTACATCGAGCCTTGGCAGAGGAACGCTTAGGGCTTGTCCTATTCATCACCGAGGATGTGTGGTCCTGAGGCTGTCTTTTTACTTCCCTCCTCCCTCAACGCGGAACACCGCTGAGCAGAAATGTTCCCTGCCTTCAGTGCTTGATTCATCTCACCAAGAGGAGAAAACGCTTTCCAATTAGGGTTAATTGTCAACTCGTGATGCATATTTTTGGATATGTTTCCAACTGGTACTGGTGGCCATGCATGTGCTGTATGTATGTAATGCCACCAAGAACAGTGTGACAGAGATTGGGGGAAAGAGAAAGAATTGCTGTAATTAGCATGCATGATTCAGCTTGTGCGTTTCGGAATTTGGGGGTTGTAATAACGCCAGGCGGAGCAGAATAGCAATATAAGCGCCACTGGATTCCACCTTCACAAAGCTTCATTTACTGAATACCATGTCCAAGGTCCTGATTACTGTAGAAGAGCTTGGGCATGCTGAATAGAACACAGTCATAGATTCCATATGATCATAATCATTATTGCCTGTGTTGATGGATTTAGCCACACAGTCCAACTAAATAGCTTTTCTAGTTTGCTCTCATCCCTGTGAAACCTCCACACAATTACAGTTCGGTGTCCTCTCAGTAAGCAGTAATATCACATAGTTTACGTTGATGTTCATAATCATCTTTTTTCTCTGTGTTGTTCTTATTTTTCAGGTCGCTGTCCATTAAGAACATATACATGACTAAGTTAGTATGGAGATCCTTATTTCATAGCTTTGATAGATTTTGAATTTCAACATAGCAGCGATGCAGAACTCAATCTGTTCTTTTTATTACAACGTTTTAACTGTTCACGTTTGATCTTTTTTGTCAGAACTGATTCCAGGCTGTATTTAAATATCAATAAACGGCCATTAATACATTTGAATAAACATGTCTGTCATTTATAAACTAACTCAAATGTGCATTACATGTATCGTGATGTCTATAGTTGGGAAAAGCGTTCAGTATTTGCGTGTGTGTAAATGGAGCGATGTAGTGAGCTCGTCAGCAATGAACTTTGTTCACCTCAATATTGATTCTCATATACAGTAGCGGTAGAAAGTCATATGATATGTAGGGGTCCAAGCATGAAGTGGACCCCTCTTGTAATTGTTCTGTTTCTTCTTTCATTCATTCATTATCCAAGCCATTAAATCTCTATTAGTGTTGCGGAGAACGGTGCCTATCCCGGGATACTACGGACACAAGGCATCCAAACTCAACACAGAAAGGCCCTACGGCCAACCAGGGGCTCGAACCCAGGACCTTCTTGCTGTGAGGCGGCAGCGCTGACCCCTAAGCCACTGTATACTTTTAATCAGTATGAATTAGATCAGTATTTGAATCAGTATGGAGTAGAGTAGATTCGTTCAAGTATTAAATACTGACAGCAACTGTTCAGAATGTCATTGATTGGCTGTTGAGGTTGGGACCTAACACCTAATTCCACGTTAATGTAACTCCACAGTGGATCCAGCTGTGTTGTGGGTAAAGAGGCCTTTATCTGCATTAGAGGCAGCTGTGATGTCTTTAAGAAGAACACAGAAGAGGCTAGAAGTGGTGGTGCTCCTATTTAAGGAGCCTTAAATAGAGCAGTCCAGTCGTTTCCAGGACTCGACCCCAGGGCCTTTCTTGCTTTCTCTCCCACACACCCACACTCACTGTCCAGAATGGCCTTAATAAAACACCAGCACAACACAAGCAAGCTGCCCAGGCCGCATCTTCTTGGTTTTGAACTATTTTAGCCACTTTAGTTTAACCCTAAAATCGCTTTACGCTCATCTCCAAGCTCCACAGCAAGATCATAATTCACTGTTGCCCCCGACAGTTTTTATCACCAGCAGTGTGTTTGCTGTGAGTAATCTCCCCATGTTCCACTGTAATGAAGCTTTATGAGCTTCTGACTTAGTTGTAGGCTGAGATAAGTCCGGCCCATACATGGATACTCACCCCTGAAGCGTCATGTTTTATTGTCTTTGTGCTCCGGGAAAAATTCAATTTTGATGCTCGAATGTGAAAACTGAAGTCATTTGCTGCTTTATTTACACTTTTATTAAATGTGATCAGTTACAGGCTGTTGCCCTTTATGATTCTAGTCACTGTAGCAGCGTTGATGAATGATAAAGCTACTGATGTTTGCTGCGTTCATCCCTAATTATAACTTCAGCATACAACAATTAGCACATTTATTGTACGTCATAGACTACATCAAGGTAAAAAAGTTCACTGTAAATTTACAGTATAATACTGGCTGCAGAGTTGTCAGTCATTTTCCTTATTTGTACAGCAAACATACAATACTGTAATTCCAAAACAATATGCCACTGTACAAGAATTTAGTATTTTATGGTAATACTGTGTGTTTTACGTTACTGTGCTGTGCTGTTTACTGCAAATATTTGTCTTTTTTCAGAAGCAGTACTTTAATATTTTTGAAAAGAATAAACCTGAGGATTCACTGTTAGTGTAGCTTTAACATAGGCTTTGCAAACTGATGAACAGGTGACGTGAATCAGGCTGACAATCAGGAAGCCAATGACACTTAAAAATAGAACAAAGGAGGGTTAGACTTCCAGAAAACAATAAAATGCTTCTGTATTTGCAAAGCAACAACTTAAAACACAAGCTTGGTGTAGATTTATAGCTTTCTTTAAAAAGTACAGTATTTTATCCTTATATGAAAATACAGTTGGGGCAGTTGCTAGTGTAACAGTTAGGACATTGTCTGTGTAATCGGAAGGTTGCCGGTTCGAATCGTAGGACCGGTAAAGGTACCACTGAAGTACTCATGTACAAGGTACTGTCCCTAAGCACTGCTCCCCACGTGCTGCCCATGTCATCTGACCCCTGCTCCTTCACGGATGGGTCGAATGCAAGAGGTCACATTTGGTTGTGGTGCACTGTGTGCTGTGCTGTGGTGTGCTCACAATGACAAATAATTACTCTCTTTCACTTTCACAGTAAAATACTGTCGGGAAAGAACTGTACATTTACGGCCATTGGCTACAGTCTAGATACTACTTTTAGCCAATGATAATCCATAAAACAAAGAGTCTGAATGTTGGTCACAATCACTGAGACAGACAAATGAGATTTCCACAAACTCAGAACATTCGTATGCTAACAGACTAATCTGAAAGCAGATGGATGCCGTGGACAGAACTCGTTCCCCCAGTCGCCCCGCTTGCCGATAATTGGCCCTGCCTGGGACTCGCTGTGGAGGATTTTGCATATTTAATTCTCATATTTATTTTTCCCTTTGAATTTATTTGGAAACGGCCGCTACAAAATGCTAATCAGCCCTCTGTATAATTGCATTCTTTAAAATTATATGTTCGTCTTTGATGCAATTGCATGCTATTAGCATAATTTTCGTTTTTTTTGTTTCCTGGGCATCACCAGAACAGTTTTTCTTAAATTGGCTAGTTGAAGAATGTAAATTGTTATTGAAAGTTGTTTTTAACATGCCCGTGGCATGTGGCATCCACCCCTAGATCTTTGAGATGTTCACATTAGATCCCGAATATAAAAGGGAAAATATATTCAATCTCACCTGATTAACTTTCGGTTTTGCAAGCGCCTCCAATAGCGCCTCTATTGGACCGGTTGCCACGTTCTCACATAGCACGAAAGCGACCAGTGGGAAAAGAGAAAAATGCTTTTAATTGACCAATTAGAAGTTTTTTTGCTGCAGATATTAGTGATGGGAATTCCGTCTCATTTGGCTCTCAAGTTGCTTTTGTGTTGTTAAAATTAATTTATTACCAAAAATAATGTAAAATTATGTGTAAAATGAATTACTAATGTACAAAAAATACTTTATATTAAATGTTTATTATTTATATGACTTATTATATATTATACTCAACATAGAACAGAGTGCTACAAAAACAAATACCCATCGCAATTAGACAAAAAGATCTTTTTTCCCCTGTTTTTGCTGTGTTTTTCTCTCAGTGCTTCAACAGGTAGATCTTGTCTGTCACCAGGACCAAGGTCAGGGATCTTGGGCTTGAAAGGACTGGAGTACGGTCATCTCCTTTTCTGAGTCAAATAATCAGGTTTTCCCATCATCTGGTTATCTAATGTTTAAACCGGGGCCTAGAAGCCGCAGTCTCTCGCACCTACTGTGAAATTTGTTACAGAAACAGTGGAGCTCTGTGCTTCAGCATGACTGAATTTGAGTTTTCTTTGTGAAGAGTTGTGTGCAAGAGGAAACCTCCTTTCTTCTGCTCTGATGGTTTTGCTAACCCTTTTTCCTGGCGTTTCCAGCAGGACAGTGTTCCACGCCACACCACCAGATCAGCTGAAGTGTGGATGGACGACCACCAGATCAAGACCGTGTCATGGCCAGCCCAATCTCCAGACCTGAAAATCTCTGGAATGTGATCAAAAGGAAGATCACACGCTGTCAAACAAAGCCAAACTGACTGAAATTTTATGCCAGGAGTGGCATTAAGTCACCCAAAAGCAACACGAGAGCCTAGTGAAGAGCATGCCAAGGCACATAACACAGAATTTATCCCACAAAACTGTAATAAAATGAGAGAGAAATTTCCCCAAATTCCTGTATTCTTCCTAAATTTAAGTTTGCAAATGTACTACACATTGAGTAATTAGCAGTGGTTCAACAGCAGTGATTATAGTTTATAGTGCAATAAACAGTAAACAATAAACAGTTCAGACAAAAGTAAACAATGTTCATATGAAATATTACACTAGTGATTAAATGTGTCTGAGTCTTTCTTCCTTTCCTTCCTCCACTTCCTTTCATTCTGTTCCTACATTCTTTACTTTCTGCAAGTCTGAGATGAAGAGTGATGTGTAAAGTTTGTCATTAAGAAATTAGCTGTACTCAGCACACATTTCTCTCTTTCTTTCCTTCCTCCTTGTTTTCTTTCTTTGTTTTCTTTCTTTCTATCTGATGCAGCCTCATTATAACCGAGCTTTGCTCAGCAGCCATAATTTGTCCTTTCTTACTCTTCTTTCCTTTCTCTTCTTTTCTTTCTGCCTAAGATGGAGAGTGATGTTTAGAGTTGGTGTCATTAAGAACGAGCCTTGCTCAGCACTCATAATGAGGCTTTGCTGAGGGAGAGGGAAGGTCATTTAGCTACATGTTGATTTGTCTGTGTGGAGGGTAACAGCGTGATGGAGAGGGGTGATGCTATCAGGACGTGTTTCCGAGCCGAACCGGCTGCTTGTGCACAAACAAGGAGACGACTCTGACTTTAAGTGTCATGGCTGGAACACGGGAGAAACACAGCTGTTCTGATAAAGCACTGTCCCTCACTTCTGACACTTAGATGATAGATCAGAACTGCTGTCAAAAAGGACAAAAGCTCTCTTTGTGAATCGAGTGAAGGCCTGAACCCTTTGGGGAATTAAATAAACGTTACTTATTTTTCCTGATTAGTGTATCATCATGTTATACAACATTTATTGTCTTCTTTTTGCACCTTAACATTTTAGCCTTCTTTGTGTTTCATTATGTGGGACATTTTATTGGAATTTCCGAGTGTTTTATTGTTTCACAGCACTTTGACTTCTTGTCTGTGTAAGGCATTTAAATAAAAACATTTAACTGATTATGTACGTAAACGCTCTAGGTTCCTCAAATCACACAAACAGTTGTCACTAATCACCTTGTCTATTTTGAGCAAATATGAACATTGCTTCATAGGTAAAATTAAGTCTTGAAGTGGTGAAAACACAGGCGGTACTCTCTATGCTCGGATGCTGTAGGCGTGTCGGCTCAAAGCGCTGAAGCACCACCCACTACTACAGAGCCCAGCACATGCACACACACTGTTAAAAAAGATCACTAAAGTGATGCAAGTAAAACGATGTACAGTTTTCCCTTGTTGTGCTGCAGCAAGATAAGTTTCACTGGAAGGGATGAAGACAGTGACAAGCACAGTCTGGGCTAATATGGAATGCAACATGGGATAACGGCGGGGAAATATTTAAGAAGGAGGACAGCGGGGGAAAGGCTAAAATGACAGAGGAACATTTTAAAACAAGAGTTAATAGTTTAGAGCAGATAGTTTGCTAACTTACATTTTGCCGTGCATTAGCTTAGCTCATACGGATTAGCTGCGTGTTCTCATGCATTCGCTAATCATTTGGAGTTCTTTACAACATGCATGTCATATTTTACAGTTTATCACAACAAAACATATCGGCAGCCGCCAGCAGTGAGGGAATGGACATATTAGGAACCGCTTCGGATTTAGCATGTGACAGCCTCTCTTAGCGAACTTGCCCAGATTAGCAGGTAGGCTACTGATGCGATCCAGGTGGGCAGGGCCAGAGCAGTAGATCTGGGGTGCATTTCCCAAAGTCAAAGTTGCTAGCGTATTGTTAACTATGTTAGCAACACTATGTTAGTTGCTAATGTACAACATGTTAGTTACTATGTTTATGGGAAACGCATTGCTGGGGGTGGCTATGCTAAACATAACCTCTCCACATAAGCTGACTGCTGAACTGCATAACTCCACAACATTGTAAAACTGAATTCAGGGGTTTCCACAACTTTTCTGACACATTTCACATGTTACCAAACCAAGGACGTTTTTTCACCTTACTGGGTCTTTAAAAGAAAAGATTTTCATTCAAAAAATATATTTTTTAAATGTCTAATTTAGTGTAATTTGGGAGTAAAACACAAAAAACCCAACAAAGGCAATAACATCATTCTCCACCCTCAACTAATGGCAAAAGGCGTTTGTGCAAAATAAATCAAAGATATTACGCTATATTTTTAGTCTGTTGTCCAGACTTTCCTCTATTGAAGCAGAAAGAAAAAGAATCGATGTGAAGACGGCCTGCTCCATGAGTCGGAAAGTAAACTTTGCCGCATTGTACTCGGCGACAGTGATTTATTAGTTGTGCTGTATCGGCTATAGTACATGTGTCCAAGCAGTCAAAAGCAATGGAAGCGGATGACAGAATAAGGGCAAGACGTATCCTCTTCTTCCCTCTTGTGCTGCTGTCACCCTGTCAGCCTCGCCGAGTGAGACCCGAGCACCGGTCGGAGGAAGAGGATGGTGCGGAGGAAGAGGAAGAGGAGGATGAGGAGGGACAGCAGATAGATTAGAAGAGATACAGCAAAGCAGGGAGATGAGGAGTGACGGTCCGTCATTCGCCGCTCACCCGTGGAGAGACTGACAGGCCGAGGTCTCTCTCCAGTTAAGTGCTCATTAATTTGTCACACAGCTTTTCAGTTGACTCCGGAGCTGGCTGGCTGTGTGGAATGAGGGATGCTGTTGCCAAATGACTTAATTAAACAAGCTAGATTGCGGCGGCGGCCTTAGCTTGTTGATTTCGCCGAATGTCCCTGCGTCGGTTTTGTGATTATGCCTGACGTGGCCCGAGACTTGATTATAATGAAATGCGCAGATAATGGTCATTTAATGAGAATCATCTCGTTCACCACAAATGAGTTTCTAATGAGTGGATAAAGACAAGAGTGACAAGATTTTTTCAAAAAAAGGAAATTAATAAACAAAACACATTACTTATTCCATAGAAAATGTTACCATCGTTCTGAGAGAGAAACAACAGATGGGAAATTAGGATAATGGCAACTGTAGATGGTAGATGGTAAGTTTGTTAAGATGGTAAGTTGTGTTGTTGTGAGGACCTGATGGTCCTCTTTAGACTTGTCAGATGTTGGTAGTTTTGTGGGGATATTTTATTTGAAGACCAGTCCTCAAAAGGTAAATTGCGTTTACTAGGGATGGACGATAATATCAGAGTCATATCATAATCAGACGATAATTGCTATTTTTTAAATCATCAGCATCGACTGGTATTTTCAGCCGATATTTGATGACTTATTTATTTTACGTTGGAAAGGTAGCACTTGTGCCAGGCATGTCCAAAGTCCAAGGTGGGATTTTATATGGCCTGTGCCTTTTGTCTTTAAATGTGTGGTGTTATTTTGTGACAAAATTCTGAGCACGCAGTGGAACATTCGCGAGCTCAACTTTGCTACACGCACGAAACCAACTAAATTACGTTTGCCTCCCTTAGCGAATGTGAACCCGCGTACGGGCTGTGTCCCGAGCCGCTTACTGCTGCACTTAATAGTATGGTAGTGCACATGGAGTGTCACACGCACCCTATTTGACTTGATACACCATATAGGGTGTGAAGTAACTTTTTCTTAAAATGTTGTGCACTACTCTTGAAATGCTCCGCCCTCGCTCCACTCTGTTCTCACGTTTGCTTGACTTGGCACTGTATTAGAAATGTCAAAACTGTGGCACTATTTTTATGCCAAAATTCTGAGTGTGTAGTGAAACGTTGGCAGTTGGTGGCGTAAAAAGGTTGGGCGTTTGCCCCGTGACCAGAAGGTCGCCAGTTCAAATCCCACGGCACTGCTCCGTGGGCCCTGCCCATGTTAGCTGCCCACTGCTCCTTCATGGATGGGCCAAATGCAGAGGTTACATTTCATTGCGGTGCACTGTATTGTGCTGTGGTGTGTTCACAATGACAATAGCTCACTCACTTTACAGAACGTTCACAAGTAAAATATCTTGTCTTTACACGATCAGCTCTGCCTGCACTCACGTTCGACTGTGCCTTCCTCATTTATCGGCATCGGTATCGGCAGATATAACCATGAAAAATATTAGATATAGGCAACGGTCAATAATTCCCTTATCGTGCATCCCTGGCTTTTTACCGAAAGATTTAAGCATTTCTATGATAATCAAAAAGTCAAATGCCTTGTGGTAGGATATACATCTACAGTCCTAGAGGTCATAGGTTCAAATCCAGCTCTATTCAACCTCAAGCACTTCCTTAACCCTTAACCCCAAGTTACTTAAGGGAGCCTGACCCTGAAATGAAAGTCACCCTGAATAAGAGCGCCTGATAAATACTAATAAACGTAAATCAAAGTTCTGGTGGATATGTGAGTCAATGGAAGTATCTCACAAAGATAGCAAGACGTGAACTGTGTGTGTGTGTGTGTGTGTGTGTAAAGTGTAGAGTGTATCTATGGTGCAGTTGCCATTACAAAGCATAACATTTCCCTCACCAATTTGTTTGACAAAATGGGTCTATTCAAATCCCATCATGGCCTCGTCCTCCCTTTCTGACCCCTCTGTTGGCCTATAGCTTGTGGGCTCTTGAGGAGGAGGTGTGCAGTGCTGTGAATAAGGTAACGGGGGTTAATGTGCTCATTTAATAGCTCTGTAGATATAAGGCCAGTCGTTTAACCCCTCCCTGACCCCATGATCCTGCTCTATTTAGAAACACCTCTTCATTTCACAGCACTTATTCTTACGGACCTTTGCAGGCTGTGTAGGTCATTAAAATAGACAGATGCATTTAAGAGTCAGGATCATTTACACGCTAAAATATCAACTCACTTTTTAAAATAGGCACATCTCTTCTAGATGTAATACCTAGAATACCTCATTTCAGTGTTGGGAAGACCTTGAAATCATTTAAACATTTTAGAGCATTTTAACCAAAGTAGGTTTGTGACAGTTTAGAACACCATCTGCAAGTGTAAGTCATCAAACAGAAATGTCATCTCTCACTGACTTGAATTAATCTAGATCCAATCAGTTGATGGCTGAAGGGTTCAGTTTTGCTTGATGGGATTCACATGTGACATTCACTTTGGGGAGGGTATTTACATTGACAGTAGTTATCAGACACTTATATCCAGAGGAGTATCCAACTCCTTATAACAGGGACACTCTTCCTGGAGCAGCTTGGGTTAAAGGGACTTGTTCTGGAGCCTGAAGGACAACCACTGCAAACCAAATTTTAATCATGGGTACGGTTTTTGTCAGACTGTTGACATTTTGAACTTTTTCTACCATTAGCAAAGTCATGCTGCAAAGTGCAGCATGATCTCGATAACTTTTCAATGCTGTTATGACATAAGCATGTCAAGCACAGTTCTGCCCCGACCTGACCCAATATGGTTTACACCAGACAAGGTTGTTGGAATATGTTTTTAATGACTTCACATTCATACAGTACATGCACATGTAACAGGTTGAAATACAGTATATAAATACATTGAAATATATTATATACACTTATGTATTAATATATAATTGCACAATAGATCTAGTTTGTATTATAGTTTTCTTTTACTTGGCACACCGCTTGTGAGGGTCCTGGTAGCTCCTCCTCCTCCCCTTGCCTTATCTGTCTGTAAACCCCCCTTTTCCTGTTTGATATCCTTTTGGATAGAGGTCGGTTGGGTGATATTAGCTAAAAATCAATCTGAGAAATATTAATATTAAAAAGTGTCATCCATAAGTATATTTGTCCTCATCTTATTTATATTTATTTTATGTACAGTATTATTTAGTTATATTTGAATTTTGTAAATGTACTTTTTATGTTTTTCTGTCCCGCCACATGTGGTTAGCCTCACAGTGAATTCCAGCTATGTTTACATAGACTAGCTTAACTAGCTGTGACACTATGTTTGTGGGCTGTTTTAGGAGTTGAAGGTGTAAATGTATGGAGGACCAACGTTTTCGTTTTGATATGCTTTGTGCAGAAAATAAAACTTCAGCGCAGCAGTTTACTCGTTTTGGGTCATCTCTCTCACAACAACACAACGCAGAAGTACACCCTTGTTACACACATTTGTGTTAATTTGGTTAACATACAATATGATGAAAAACATATGACTTTTTAAAATGGTAATTATTTTGATAATAAATCTATGACCAAATGTACACTACCAGTCAAAAGTTTGGACACACCTTCCCATTTAATGTTTCTTCTTTATTTTCATTACTATTTACATTGTAGATTCTCACTAAAGGCATCAAAACTATGAATGAACTGTGTAACGGCTATTTAACCAAGAAAGAGAGTAATGGAGTGCTGCGGCACCCAATCGAGATGGTTTGGGATGAGATGGACTGCAGAGTGAAGTCAAAAGGGCCAACAAGTGCTCAGCATCTCTGGGAGCTCCTTCAAGACTGTTGGAAAACCATTTCAGGTGACTACCTCATGAAGCTCATCGAGAGAATGGCAAGAGTGTGCAAAGCAGTGATCAAAGCAAAGGGTGGTTATTTTCAAGAATCTATGATATAAAACATGTTCTGGGTTAATTCACACTTTTTGTTTACATAATTTCATGTGTGTTCATTCATAGTGCCTTCAGTGAGAATCTACAGCGTAACTAGTCATGATAATAAAGAATAAAACATCGAATGGGAAGGTGTGTCCAAACTTTTGACTGGTAGTGTACATTCATTTTCATTAATGAGGCGAGGCAGGAATAAAGTGTTAAGTGTTGCACATTCAAAATGTATATAATATTTCTTAGGAATGCATGATAATATCGGAAATCTATCGGAATTATGACACAGTTATTGTGAGCTTGTGCCAGGCATGTTCAAAGTCCGAGGTGGGATTTTATACGGTTCACACCTCCACTAATAAGTCTTGCTAGATGAATATAAAGTTGCTCATCAGCTCGTCAGTGTTATGTAAACACAGTTGGCTGTGTTTACTTTAAAGGCAAATATTCTTGTGGGCTCAAAGCCAGTAAGCAACTCAAAACAGCCATTAGCCAGACTATCATTGGCTGCGTTTGCTACCTTCAAAGAGAAAGTGAAACATGCAGGGCTTGACTATTAACACAATAACAATAATGACAAAAGTGTAGCTACTTTTTGTCAACTAAAACTATGAACAGAAATGACTAAAGCTAATAAGCATTTTTGTTCAAAGACTAAATCTAACATAGCTGCCAAAATGAGCACAGATACGCATGCAGCTAACTATGGTGTAACATAAATGTGTTCACATCAAGCATGGCTGAAATTAATTGTTACAGCGCAACGTTTTGTTTTGCTGTTCTAGAGTCGCATCCCAGGGTCGCATCCCCGCACACGGCACCGCCGCCTCGTTCCTGCTCCATCTGCGACCTTTTTCTCTGCAGCGTGCTTTTTAAATTCATCACAGGACGCTCCTCTTCCCCACCGCTCGCTCCTCACCAGATGGCCCACTCTACTGCTGAATGAACGGGTCGACTCCCTCTAGAGCAGCTAGCCTCTATTCGCTCCAACAGCACTGAACCCAGGTCAGGGTAAAAAGGAAACGTTGTGCAATTAAAGATAAGGCCAGCCTTGAGAGGATAGACCCCAGATCAGTCTGGTAAGACTCAGCAGCCCTGTTTCACTTCTCATCCCTAATGTACTGTACTCAGCTGCTCGGGAGTCATTCGCTGTTACGAGCGCAGTAAAGGGAGAGACGGAGATGGAGCAAATGTAATTAAATCTTTGGGTAGTCGTTGAATTTTGCTAGAAACTCCCTTTTTTCCCTGGATGCACCAGTGCAGCAATTTGCATGCACTTTTTGCCTGGACATGACTTGAGTTGCTATGAAATGGAGCATTTTGGTAAACGATAATGTCCCGTATCTACAAATACCGTTTGGTGATTTCCAACGTTTATGGCGACATTATTTCCAATGTAATGCTAATGTACGTCAACTCTGAGTCAACAAAATATTCTGCAAATTGCACTATATGGCTTGCCTCGCCATTAACTTCCTTGCCTGTGAAATTGTGCAAAAAATGAAAATGTCTTTGCCAGGCTCGGGGATGACAGCATTTGTAAAAAACGCTAATTGATATAAAAGTAGCATTGATGCAAGTCTCAATTTATCCTCTAAATGAGCACAAATCATCCGTGTTCAGAAGCCAGATTAAATTCACTCTCTATTTTCATACTTGTCACACACTGTGATCAGTGATTATTTGTGACGAGGACATCAGACAAAAATTTGTCATCTGATTCATGTAATTGAAACTTAATTGAAAAAGATTGTATATATT
Source organism: Distichodus sexfasciatus (assembly GCA_032718565.1). Taxonomy (NCBI): domain Eukaryota; kingdom Metazoa; phylum Chordata; class Actinopteri; order Characiformes; family Distichodontidae; genus Distichodus; species Distichodus sexfasciatus. Next base: position 6,561,807 of record JAVGVS010000005.1, read on the forward strand.
GCATCCAATTTGGGCTAATCATTCTGGCACTGCAGCCGTCAGTGTTGTAATGTGATTATGGCATTCGTTCATCATCATCATCATCATCTCCCTCCCTCTCTCTCTCTCTCTCTCTCTCTCTCTCTCTACCACAAGTCAGAGCCCAGACTCCTGCCTGCTCTATTCTTAGAGCCGGATCTGGTCAGATTCCAACTTTGCACCAGCAAGAAACTTCAGACTGACTTCTATTATGTGCTAGGTGTGTATGTGTGTGTGTCGAGTATATGTCAAAAAGACAGTGCTGCAAAATCCATGTGTCACTCTCTCTCTCTCTCTCTCTCTCACACACAATCTACTGTTTTTTCAAACCAATTTTAGCCATATTTTAAACTGTGGTACAGGTTGACCAATATAAACTGCTGGGGTGGAGAGAGAGAGAGAGAGAGAGAGAGAGAGAGAATCAAACTGAAAGTGAGAGAGGGAGAGAAAGAAACAGAGCTGAAGAGAAAGGGAGAGTGAAAAAGAGAGAAACGGAGAGAGATAAGAAAGAGAGAGAACGGGAGATTGAGAGCTAGAAAAAGAGAAAGAGAAAGAGTGAGAAAGACAGGTAGAATAAGACACAGTGACAGAGAGGGAAGAAACGAGATTGAAAGGAGGAGAGAAACAGAGAGGCAAAAACAGAGCGGGATGAGAGAGAGGGAGAGAGAGAGATGGAGGAGGAAGGCAAGACAGAAAAAAGAGAGACAGACAGACGGAGAGCGAGAGAGAGATTGAGAAAGAGAGAAGAGAGGGTGTAAGAAAGAGAGAGAATAAGAGAGAGTTTTCATCAGTGAAAACCTCAGACCTAACATTTGTACATTTTCTCCCTTAAACACATGAAAGGGAGTGAGACTCATAAACTGCTGCTAATACGTTGTGATGGAAACCATGACGACGTAGACTGCCTCCTGAATTCAGTTTTAGTTTCGGGGATAATCTGGAGGCAGAAATGGCAGAAGGGGAACCGTCATCTCTCTGCATTTTTATTCCGGCTCGACGTGTAAAGGTGACGTCAGGCCGGCGCTTTGCGCATCCACTCCAGCCAAATCCCAGGCGATTAGCGCTCGAGCAGGTACAATCGTGTCACTGCCAGTGGGGGTAATTTGTAGAAGCCGTGACATTTCGTCGGTCATAAGTCTTTTTCGAATGCTGCTGTCTTTGCCAGCTCCACCTGCTACATCCTCTTCAAATAGCGATGGATGCGTTAATGTGTGGGATTAAACGTTTAAATGGCATCTTGGAGATGACTAAATCCCTAACCTTCTCCCTCCGCCTCATCTGCCTGCTGGAGCCGCACACGGTCTGAAACGCATCATCCGAAGCTGAAGTGGAGCTGAAGTTTCGAATGCAACCACACACGGTTAGCGTTGAGTCAGCATGTGCTAATGAGTGCCACTAACGCTGTGTAATCAGCAGCTCATTGTGCTAAGTTGAGAGGCTTCTCCTTACTTCTCCTCTTGACTTCACTGTTGACAAACAGGAAAATGCAATGCAGTGTGAGGCTTAAGCTGCAAGGTGATAAAGTGGCTACCCACCAGAGATGCACAGAGCCATGCTTGAACTTTTTTATAGCTATTTAGTGGAAGAACTGAAACACGATTCGCTAACTGTAAATGTGATTCATAACAAAGAATTTCAGTTTTTATGTGCACATTATGACCAGTGTTTGGAGTAACGTTATAAAAGTAATGCAGTTACAGTAATGTCATACGTTTTGCTGTAACACTGTAATGTGAGGCATTACTAATACAGTTTCAGTAATGCGTGTTTCAACACTCTTTTAAAACGGAATTTAGTGTTGTTTTGTTTTTTATTTTTAAAAAATCACCAACATCACGAGACCTTTGGCACAACAGAAAAATTTTGCGAGTAAAAGAGCTACTTCCGGTAGATTGTGTGCCTACAGTCATGATGTTACACCATGTCACCCTCCACTGGCTGTAGAATGAGCTGCAGTAAACTACATTTTAGCATTTTCAAATGCCAATTCCTACTCTGCAGTGAAATGTCATTGTATTTTCTGAAATGTCATTGTATTTTCTGAAATGTCATGTTTTTTAAAACGTGTTTTCTGAAATCTCGTTGTTTTTTTTAAAAATCATATTGTTGTTTGTTTATTGTTGAGTTGTGTTACTGAAATGTTGTGTTTTCTGAAACGTGGTTATGTTTTTGGAATTACTTATTATCAGCAGCGTAACTGGAGCAGTATTGGCCACCACTACTCTCCTCATGTAAGACAGGGATGTCAGAAATCTGCTGCTGCTTCTGTCTGCCTCACACTGAGAAGAGAACATGACTGTGTGTACTTTTCGAGTTTGCGTTTATTCAACCTCCCTCCCTCCTTGAGCATTTCTCATAATCAGCCGTATTACTATTGTCACAAACATAAGCCTGTGCCATTCCGTATCCGCAGCTCGAGGCGGCGCAGAGATCAGCTGCTTGTTTAATTTTCCTTTATTTCGCCCCAGAGCAAACTTGTAATGCGATGATTTCGGTGGGAGAGCGCCACTTGTATTGGTGCTGTCAACACTGATCGCTCGGAGAATGGCTCCTCGCCGGGCTCGTGGAGGAGAACAAGGACGCCGACGTGGATCGACGCGGCGCTAATATCCGCTGGGGGCAGAGCCGTCCCGGAAACCTATGGAGACACTCCTTTCCCCGCACTGCAGGCATTAAAGTGATTCATCGCTCTCCCGCCTCAGCTAACAGAACGATATTGAGATATCGGAACAGTTTTACTTCTCTCCCACTTTACCACCCCCGCTTTTTTGGACTTGCAGCACCGACGGCTGTGTGGGGGTGACTTAGGGAGGGGGAAAGAGATGAGATGATGATCTAATAGGGGGCATTTGTTTTTGTCTTGGGCCTGTTCTCTCCTTTCCGCCCAGCCTGCTGCTGCTGCTGCTGTTGCTGCTGCTGGAAACAGGAGCCTTCAGCAGGGAGAGCCTGAGCCGCACTGCCGCCGTGTATAAATAACAGTCACAGTGACAGGAAAACAAGTGTAACACACACCATCTGGCTCTCCACTGGTGTCTGGTGCACAGTGGGAGGTTGTGTGTGAGTGTGTGTGTGTGTGTGTGTAAGTGTGTGTAAGTGTGTGTCGCAAGAAAACATTCTCACTCCTCACACTTTCAGTGGTGCTGTATCAGAGCTGGCAGAGTCAGGTGCCGACCTGAAGAAGATTACACTTTTACTGTTTGTAGAAGTTTTATTTGAAGTCTAATGTAAGCTTTTGTGACCTTGTTAATAACTGTTGTACGTTACAGTCTTTTGTATGTAATTGCTGTGATAATGGTTAGACTAACGGGTGAAATGAAGGGTGTATTCATATCAGTAAAGTCTGTTAGTTCACTTGCTTTGGTCTGGACCAAATAAAATGTCTCCCAGTCTTTTGAATTCCAGGCTAACGGATGATACCATGGTGTATTATTATGTTAGTTGGCTTTAGTTTATGCCATGCTTGTTCTCGCTACTTTGTAGATCTAGTAGTAAATGGCACATTTTATACAATTATTCTCCAAAATGCTAAATTATAAGGAATGGGAGTATTTGTAATTTGTTACTTCTGCTCCTGATTATAATAATCACTTGCTGTTTCGATGATGGTCAAGTGTTCAACTTCCTCTTCCACTAGTCATGAGGATTATGGGTTAAGCAATTCAAACCGGCTTTTTTGCTCCATGTGAAGTTTTTGTTCAGTAGGGAGTTCAAGGTGAAGCTTGTTTTCTTAGATACATGGATTCCAGCAGTCCTGATTGTACTGATCTCTTTGTTGTAGATCACGCTGCTCCTCTGAGTGTAAAAAAAGATTTGCTCCACTGCTTATTTTCTTTTAATGGATTCTTTGGCTGAGGTGCTTTCAGAGAGAGAATTACTCATCTGTGAATTTGGGGGAAAAGGAGATATTAATCAATGTAACCTTTGCAACTAACTACCTTGTTATTCCTCAAAGCCAAACAAAATGAGAATTCGGCCACGCTCAAGTCCTGTTATTAGGACCGGGAGCTAACAGACACATACACTGCTATTGATCACGACATGAAGACAGGCAAACGCGGCCACCGCCGTAATGGGATGAAAAATGATCTTTTTTCTCATAAGCGTGTCCCTGCTGAGAAACTCATAAGAATGCAGCTCTATTCTCATTTCTCACCCTCTCTCTCTCTCACTCACACACACACACATGCTCCCAGAGGCATTAACTGTTGTTCTCAGCTCCTGGTCAGTGAAGCAGCTGTATCCCCTGCCTCTCATTTCCCCAACAGCTCTTTAGTGGTTCTGACTTGTCTAATTGCTTGCAGTGGGAGAGGGAAAGCCGGCTCTGGAGTTGCATGGAACCCTGCTCAGCAGTCTCCAAAGTCATTCAAATCTCCCATCACATAACATTGCCTTCGCAGCAAAATTTCCAATAAGCCCGTTCCACTCGAGGTTATGAATGTTTGCCGATATACGGTGGCAAAATAAGATACAGCCGCAGCACAATGTCCACATAAAGGAAATTAAAGCCGAAATCTCATGCCAGACTGATGGTTGCGGGAAGGGCTACTGTTTAATCGAAGCACAAACACGTTCCCAGTCATCAAAGTTCAGTTTCAATCATCTGATACTCTTCATTCGTGGTTTGCTTTCTAAAAGAGACAATTTCCACTTTAAAAGATTTTTGGAGCGGTCAAGAGGTCAGTGAATGCTACCGATCCATTTCTTAAAGCATTCCTCATATGAGAGATGTGGTGAAATGTTTTAACCAATTCCACTTTCATCTATACTGTGTTCATTTCTAGATTAATTTTGCACTTCTGTCAGCTTGATATAGTTTGTTGAAATCATTTAAAACCCATTTGTATTTTATACATTTGCTACAGTTGGAAAGATCCAGTTCAGTGATGCTAATCTCAGTTGTTGTTTTTCAGGTTGATTGATTTCTATGCATGTGCAGTAGAATAAATTAAAAGTGAGAGTCCTGTGTTCTGAAGGGACCTGTGTGTCCAGTTTGGAGATGTGTTAATTGGACACGGTAATCAAGCATTTAATCATTGCTGAAATAGTCTGAAAACATCAAACACCATCTGCAAATCGCCACATTAGCGTGCCCTTCAATTATTACAGTCACAACTCCACTCTAAACTCATACTGACTCATATTGACTCAAAATCACCAAAAAACTAAGACCAAGAACCTGTTTTTCATTAGAGGTGGCATTTACTGTGGAAAGGAAATCGATGGAGCGATGTATGTATCAGCACTACAGTGTGGTGAATTAATTTACATGAGTTCTTTGGCTATGCCTGTGACACCTCTTTAATATTATGTTGATGCCTTTTGCACTTGTCTGTCATCTGCTCGTCAATGTTGACTATCCGTCTCTCCAGGTGTGAGCTAAAACAATCAGCTGTGCCCATTAATAAAGTCTTACATGTAGTATATGTAGACCCCAGATTGACTAGGTCTTGACAGCTTGTTTGCTGTGGACAAAAGTTACCAAAAATACTGAATTTGTCGCTATGCCTATATACTCTCTATATACTGTCTATTCTGACCCTTCAGAGGCTATTTGGAACATCATGACTGTGAACACTAATACCTGATAGCATTAAAAACCTGTGTGTGTGTTTCTGAACTAGACTTATTTTGGGGGAAAATTTCAGCCTCTACAGACTAGGGACCAACCAAAAAGATTACATCTCTGTTTGGTTTTTGATGAGATATTTTTGTATAAAAACAAATTTCAGAAACTAAAAGAACAGAAAAAATTCTTTTTTATTACTACTGGGGCAGTTGGTAGTGTAACGGGTAAGGATAGGGATGCACCAATCCGATATGTGGATCGGATATCAGTAGCATGGAAGTGATCTGTTCAATTAAATTGTAGATTTTTATATGTTTATTTTCCAACGTTTGCACTAATTCTGACATACTGGTATGGCAATGAGCAGAACAAGCAACGCAACACACTGCAAACATAAAAGCAAATCATGCGATTATACTGTTTAATTTTCTTAACACCAGCTCTCGCTCACAATCTCTGTGTTCCTGATGGTTATAGCGCCGCAGGATTAGGGACCAGCACAAAATTACAGAACTGTGTTTAAAGAAATACATTTTGAGATGTTATTTTAATAATAAACAAATTAACATATACAGGAGGGTGTGTAATTACTAGATTGTTTTCGTTAAGAAAACAGTATTTAAGTATTTTCCTAAGCATAACAGAATAATCTCAGTCTCTTCCTCACAGAGAAATACACAAATTATTCATTAAAATCTGGTATCTCAAGATTGTCAGATTGCCAAAGCCTGTATATCGGCATTGGATCGGTGCATCTTTACTTAGGGAGTTTGCCCTGTACAAAATATAGATTTTAAACTAGACATGGAATATTAAATATAACTTTAAACTAGAACTAGAATTAGAAATAGAGGTAGATCGAGAGACAGTTTGGATGCAGTATTACCTACAATGTGGAAATTGACTTTTACACTTTTACACTGGATGTGCAAGAGGTTAGAAACAGTTATAGTATGAAAAGAATTCTATATCCAGTCTATTTATACATTCAATGTTCAATATTTGTGGAAATAGTGGCAGCAGTGCAAAAAATGTATTGCAGTGTTGTGTCAACAGTCATTTGAGGAGGAAATAGTCCGTACAGCAGCAAAAATAAAGTGCATCACTGCGACGGTGATGTGTAAAGTGGAGTAGTGCAACAGAGTCAGTTAGTTCACAGTTATATGCTGTGTTGTGGTGTGTTCACAACGACAAATAATCACAATAATAGCCAACTCTGAGTATGCTTTACTGGTTTAATGAGCAAACACACTCCCTTTCCAGATCCTTATTGTCAGCTAAGTAAAGACTGTCTTGAGAGTGTTGGATTTTGGGAAAAGGGTAATATACAAAGAGACATTTTGTTTGTCTGTGTCTTCGAGGCATAATCAGCGTGTAACCGAATTAGTTCAGTTTTAAATGCCAGTGCTCACTACAGTTTTGAAGAGAGAAAGGCAATACATAAAAAACACAACTTGCTCCCTCTTTTACAGCGTATCTCCCTGCAGCACCCCGGCATGATAGATCATCCCTGGCATTATAGACCTTGGCTCCTTGCCAACTGAAAGTGAAGTTATTGGCCAGAAACAAGCAAACAGGAGAGAGAGAGAGAAATAGAGAGAGGCAGAGGTCTCCTCTTCCCCACAGCTCATAAGCCAGAGTCAATCGTGTAAACACAGACTAAAGGTAAGTATTTACTCTCCATGTCGCTTTCCTGGCTCCTCATTGCTACGGACAAATTACTCTGCAATGTCCCCGGGCGCTGCACTATTACATCCAGGGGTCAGTTTATATTTAGTGCCAACAGTCTTGCCAGTCCAGAAAGGAAGACAAATACAAGCTGCGGCCTCTGAGACACGCCGCTGTGAGACGAGCATCTGTCTGGCCCGTAGCATCTGATACGGCAGCCTTTGATTCCTGCGGGAGACGCATGGAGGGCAGGAGATAGACGGTTAGCTGACGGAATCGCTTTTAACCCATGGGGTTAATGTGGCCACTCACAGAGTCTCACTCACAGAGAAATGTAGCATTTATTGCCATGCGTCTTTCTCGCTGTTCATGCGGTGATACATTAACCACTGATGGTGGGGGATCTGTATTAAGCTAAGGATGATGCATCTTGATTTGGGAGATGACCTTTTGTGAAAGGCAGCCGTCAACCTCTAAATGCAGGAGAGATGGAGATGGCTGTGGATGCTTATGGGAGAAGGGAATCCGTCACTGGAATGCTAAGCACATCTCGACTGCTGAATCCCTCTTATAGGCTCAGGCTATGTCACAGCTGCGCCTTCTTCGCCGGCCGTGCCACGTTCACGGTCCCCGGAGTCTTGGGGATCGCGTTTCGGTGTCCTCCCTTCATGTTTCTTAGCTCACAGTAGGTTTTTGCGTAGCTGTGCACTTCCCCGTTAGCTCGCTCCCTACTTCCGGGTCTGTTGTCTACACTTCGTGTCCACTTCCTAGTAGTTCACCGGTGAAACTGATCGCATGTTTGCTTTCACTCTTGATTTCATTCACCTATTTATGACTTTGTTCCGTTGCGTTATTGGTTTATTAGGTTATTAGCTCCTTCCCCAAGTGGAGGAGTTTAAGTATCTCGGGGTCTTGTTCACGAGTGAGGGACGGACGGAGCGGGAGATCGACAGGCGGATCGGTGTGGCGGCAGCAGTGATGCGGGCGCTGCACCGGCCTGTCATGGTGAAGAACGAGCTGAGCCAGAAGGCAAAGCTCTCAATTTACCAGTCGATCTATGTTCCTACCCTCACCTATGGTCATGAGTTGTGGGTAGTGACCGAAAGAACGAGATCGCGAATACAAGCGGCCGAAATGAGTTTCCTCCGTAGGGTGGCTGGGCTCTCCCTTAGAGATAGGGTGAGAAGTTCAGCCATTCGAGGGGGACTCAGAGTAGAACCGCTGCTCCTCCGCATCGAGAGGAGCCAGATGAGGTGGCTCGGGCATCTGGTCAGGATGCCTCCTGGACGCCTCCCTGGGGAGGTGTTCCGGGCATGTCCCACTGGGAGGAGGCCCCGGGGAAGACCCAGGACACGCTGGAGAGATTATATCTCTCGGCTGGCCTGGGAACGCCTTGGGATTCCCCCAGAAGAGCTGGACGAAGTGGCGGGTGAGAGGGAAGTCTGGGTTTCCCTGCTTAGGTTGCTGCCCCCGCGACCCGACCCGGAACAGCGGTAGCAAATGGATGGATGGATAGGTTATTAGCTCGTTTCGTTTGATTATTTAAGCCCAGTCGATCCAGGTCGTTTTTGAGTTCTTCTCCCTCATGCTTTGGCGGCGTGTGGTCGTGTTGGAGCGTGTTTGTGTGGAGGTCACCGTCTGGATTTACTGTGTGTTTTTCGGTTTCACAAACTGTGTTGGGACTTAGGATTCCTGTGTGTGGTTCCTGTATAGAGATCTCCAAGGGCATGAGCGCGGATCATCACAGCAGGGGCACGAGACCACTTTGTTTTGTTTTTGGATTCCAGTACTGAGTATATTGAGAGACTATTTTGAGTTCGCTGTTTTTTCATTAAAGCACCAGTTATTCTGCCACTGCGTCGTCCTCTATTTTTCTTTCTATTTTTTGGCCGCGCGGCGCCCCACGCGACAGGCTAACTCAGTAGGGTCAGGTGACTGGAGATTGCCATTAGAAAGGTTGCTGGAAATATTGTTCTGTTTTGAATAGTGATATCTGCAGTTGAAGTACAAGGTAATTATACCTTTTATACCTTATCGATTATTTTGTTAATCAAATAATCAGACTATTATTTTTTTCAGATTAATCGATTATTAATTGGATAAAAGGAAAAAAAAAACTATTTCATTTTCAGCATTTTTAATAAACTGAACTGTCTGTTTCTGCTTTTCTATATTTATTTTTTACTCTCTAACATTCCATTTAAATGGAAAAAAATATTTTCTGATAATTGGAAATGAAGAAATATTCAAGTTTTGGCTATTTTTTTTGGCAATTTGCACTCATTTTCACCTATAACTCATTTTTGACTCATTTCTGGGAGATAACTACTGTACATTTCTGCACAAGATGGTGTTCCACATGAGAGTCGCCTCACAGTAACGTGGTGGACACGCTTTGGAATAATCTCTGAAAATATCAAGCAAATGGCTGTACTGTGAGTAGAACGCTGGTTGTTTTTGTGATTTATCAGCTAAAAATGATTTTTTCCTGTAATAAATGGGAAGATTTAACTGAACTGAGAGAGTCGTGTGCCATCGAATACCAGTCCGCATTTCCACTATCTTAAAAGAGCAAATTATAGTAATTACAATGAAGTAAAACTGCAGCAAGTGGATTTTACACATGCATTTCCACTGGCTTAAGAACCAGGTGATAACAGTGTGACATCTCTGATACAACTCTCAGTTCTTCCCTTATATCTTCAAACACCTTTGTCTTTCTCTGTGTTGAATTTTTTGCGAAGACCAAATTAGTAAAAGAGTAATACTGTCATAAATAGCCCACACAACTCCAGATTTACTTTTTAAGTTGCCTCATGTACTTCACCCACCTCTCATGACATCATAGGTGCTTGATTCCAGATCAGCAAAGTTTTGTGCCAATTTGGAGATTTTTCAGCACAGTCCAAAAACATGGTACTGGTTCCAAAGTGCAGTATTATTAATTAGGGAGATATTGGATACAGAATAAAATTATAAAACATGCATTTATTTTTTACTCTCTAACATTATAGAATGGAAAAAAATATTTTCTGAGCATTTTTGACTCATTTCTGGGAGTGGTGTATGTTTTTGCCATGAGGGCGTTCCATATGAGACAATAGCACTAGTGGACACACATCGGGAGTAAATAAATATCAAGTAAATGGTTGTACTGTGAGTAGAACGCTGGTTGGTTTTGTTATTTATCATCTTAAGTATAAGTTTTGTCTGTAACAAGTGGGAAAATTGAATTGGAACGTTTTAGTGAATTTTGGACTTCCCACTGAAACGTTTTAGTGAATTTTGGACTTCCCACTGAAACGTTTTAGTGAATTTTGGACTTCCCACTGAGAGTCGTGTGCTAACAAATGCAGGTATGTGTTTACATCGCAAAAAATATAATTTATGTGTCATGATTCCTCATGGTTTTCACTCTAAATGAAGGTGAATTTTAAATTCAGCAACAGAATCAATTTGAGTTAGTATCACTTCTTGTGGCCTCTATGCAATCATTAGACGAAGCTAAAGTGGGCTCCTTTTTCGACTGTTTTAGTTTAGCTAGTTTCACTCTGCCATCATTTTGATGTGTGCCATGTTAACCTCACAAGAGCAACGAAGCAGTGGTTTTCAGTGTCAGGTGTCATAGATAGTCTCCACTAACATCGTCTTTATTCAAACTTCTTCATGCAAAAGAAGCTGGATGACCTGGCAGGTCAGGCACACGCCGCATGTTATCTCCAATGAGAAACTAAGCTCTACAGGGGCCAGGGCTCAGTTGTCTGACGAATAATCTCCAGGTCTAAGCACTTATGCACGTCTTCTATCTCTTGCATCATGTGACCAGTGAAGTGAGCTAAAACTGCTTGCTTGGCTTGAATTAATCTTAATGGATTTTCAGTCTGACGTCGCTAAAAAAGCCCAAAGTTACTGTCTTTTTGGGAGCAAGCTATTAATGTCAGAGCAGACTAGAAACTGCAAGACTTGCACAGGAGAGAGCACCAAGAAATGCTCAACTATCAGATTCTCTCATTTCTTTATATAAGACAAAAAAGTTCTTAAGTTTCAGACATGCGTAAAATGAAGCTGACATGTGAGACAGTTTTCTTATTACTACCTAGCGATGTTCCAGCAACTACTTTTTGGCTAAATTACACTTCCAATTGTTCATTAAATGTAGGACAGGATTCTTCTTATACATAGAAACGTCATGGTTACATGTTGCAATGTTCTCATGCAGTGGGGTCGTAATTCTGCCTAAACACCAAGTTATACCCCAGTAATGACCTCCATAGCAAACTGAACATTTACTACTACATTGTTTCATTGAAATACTTATGAAAACTACAAATAAAGCAGACAAAACATTTATAGTCTGTGTATGGATATACATCTACCTTAGCATATAACAGGCAACACTGAGAATGGCTTCCAGCCATGCAATTGGTTTGTAATGCCATGGGCTTGTAGACAAAATGTGAGTGGAAGTGAGTAGACGAGGGCACAGAAACTCGTTTACATTTACGTTTTTAGGAAACAGCGCAAATCCAACGAAATAATGTTCGAAGCTGAGGTAGAATGAATCTTTGACAATTTTATTGTAGGATCCCACGTGGATGTATTTTTTTGGTTTTAAAAAGAGGGAAAGAGGACGCCTGGTCAACCTACCTGTTATACTTGCACACTGACGAGCATAGACACGCAAAATGTACGTGCTTTGCTTCTATTTGTGAGTAAATTATTTCTACACTCTTTACCAATGGTATCCATCTAAGTTAATACACTGCCAAGTCGATTATTTTGCTGTTGAAAACTGAATGAAATTTTACTGGGGAACAGCACGAGACGCCTAAATTGGCCAAGAGCGACTGGAAAGCAGCTTATCAGATGCCACCTTGGTGAATTTGACACCAATCTGAAACACCTGGTAGTTGAATCGAGGTTAATACTCATCTTTGTAAAGAGACAATAAATTGCATTTTATTGTAATGATGTAATATTTTGCCACGCTACATTGCTATTTGTAAAACTAAAACTACTAAAATAAGTAGTAAGGTTAGTAGCGTCACCAATTTTAGTTGGCTACTCCCAACACTGTGCTACTGAATTTTTTAAATATAATTTCTACATTAAATTTCACCCTACTCTGGTGCTGGTTGTTTAGTTTCCTCCTAATTTTCAACCACTTCACACATTTCTACTGTTACAAGTATTGTTTTACTTTCAAACAAGCATTTAAATAGCATTTGATCACAAACAAACCAGCACTGGCACCCCAGTGCGAACACACACACACACACACACACGCCTACCACGACTTCCCTCCTCATCTGTAAATAATTCACACCTTTCACTCAGAAGCTATTGAGCCAGCTGGTAATTACGTTTATTATTTTATTAATCATCTCCCACACGTGGCTTTTTGATTGCTGTAGCAGGCACTAGGGACCGATACGTCTACTGCCTGCTGCCTGTCTTACACCAGTCCTAAAATCCCTTTCCCCAGTGAGAGAAGCCGGTGAGGCACTGAGACCCAGGAGAGAACTTTCTGCCAGGTTTGTTGTATTCCCCAAAGAATTTATATACCTCATTACACTGATTGGTGTACTGCATGGACCACGTAGCGCTTCCTAAACCACCGTGAAATGATCGGTTATGGCGAAGCAGATTGTGTTGTGTTGCTGTGTGTGTGTGTGTGTGTCACAACTTAAGCCTAACAGTGACATGTGGGATTGTAATAAAAAAGGAAAGCTATATGTTGCATGGTAAACTGCATGTGATTAATTTACAGTTAAATTAACTGTAAGGCTGATTTGTAAAATTTTCAGCGTTGGGAAAGCTACTTTTAAATGCTTTTCAAGCTGCAGGCTCTATTTTTAAAATTAGCAAAGCTTCAGCCAAACCACTGTTTAAATATAGTAGTTACCCTTACAAAAATGTAGGCTTCTGGCAGACAGTTGCTGTTAACCTTTGGCAATGTAATATTTTACAAAAGTTCACTACTGGCAAATTGTTTTGGCAAATCACTGGCAGATACATTTGCCACCAGTGGCACAAGGCGGGGACCAACCCTGGGCAGGCGCCAACACACCGCAGGGCACACACACTCACACAATCACATTCACACCTTACGGGGGCCAATTTAGAGTCACCAATCCACCTATATTGCATGCCTTTGGACTGTGGGAGGAAACCGGAGCACCCGGAGAAAACCCACGTGAACACGGGGAGAGCATGCGAACTCCACACAGAAAGGCCCTACGGCTGTCCCCGGGGTTCAAACCCAGAACCTTCTCCCTGTGAGGCGGCAGCGCTAATCACTGCGCTTGTGGCAACATATTCTGGCAAACTCCTCTGTTTGCCACAAATTAACCACAAGTTTGCGGCAAACCTGCAACAAACTCTTTGTTTTTATAAGTGTTAGCTGTGCTATAAACTACAGAGAAAACTTAAATAACATCAAGGCTGTTTCGTGGTCATGGATTCTTGTTTCTATCTTCAAGTCGAAGTAAACTTTATTGTCATCCCTGCTATATACTGTACAAGTATACAGAGAGATGAGATTACATGGCTCCAGTTTAAACAGTGCAAAGAACAAATAAGGCATGCAGAATAAGCAATATCTTCTGTAAGGTAGTGTCTCTCTTCCAGCTCAGTCTCGCAGCAGCTAAGAGCGTGCTGTGATGCAAGAAGTGTGCGCCAAATGGGAACGCTCACCTATCAGATGTCACTCCTGCGAATCAGTCAGAAACAATAGTTGAATATTACCAGTGTTAGTAAATATAATAAAATAATAGCATTTTTGTAACAATATAGCATTTTACCATGCTACATCACTATTTATAAAAATACTTTATAGCTACGTCATTTTAAAAGAAGTGTCGCTTTTCATATGCTACTGAAAAAATGTAGTTAAGTTAGTAGCAACTATTATTTTAGTTAGCTACTCCCAAACACTGATTGTTTCCCCCATTTTTGTGCATATCTGTAGAAAACAGGATGTCATAAGGGACACTGTCCAAAGATAATGGTGTGGTTAACAGTGGATGAAAGCCAATGGGAACTTTTTGCATAAGTTGCATATAGACCCCATTAGCTTTCTTTGGTCATTAAGCACATTTTGCCCGTTTAAGTTGGTGTTGAGTGTAGCGTGACTACCAGTTAGACCCATGTGTCCTCTGGCCTACTCATCTCTCCCTGTCTTTACGCCAGCCACTCATGCCTGCTAATTCCTAATTAATGCAGGCCCCTGGTCATCAGAACATTTCAGTGCACAGATTTGTTGCTGAGGAGGCCGACCTCACAGATCCCCTCACACCCTGTAATGAATGTAGAGTACAGCAGCTAATCAGCAGTGCAGCTCTTCTCCTCTCCTCTCTTCCTCTTGCCTTAGCTACTCTTCTACTTCTCATCTCATCTCCTCCCTAGTTCCCTCTCCTTGAAATTTCTCTCACCTCCTCTTCACTTCTCTTCTCTCTCATGCCTTTTGCTTTTCAAATTTTCTCCTTTACTCTCCTCTCTCCTCTTTCCTTGTCTTCTAGCTTCCTCTTCTCTCTCCTCTCTTATCCTTTTCTATTTTTCTCCTTTCCTCCCATCTAGTCTCCTCTCCACCTATTTTCCCTCAGCTTCCTCTTCTTTCCTGTCCACTTCTCCTCAGCTCACTCCTTTCATCACTCCTGTCGTCTCCTCTCTTCTCTTCTTCTCTGAACTCATGTACTCCTCACCTCCTTTCTCCCCTCTCTCTGCTCGTTCCCCTCCTCACCAGCTGCATGTTGGAGGATTTGGTTTTTTCTCTCTCTGAGATAAACCTCGCTGTAAAAGACTAACACTGTCTTCAACCTGCAGGAAATAAGCTCTTGTGAAAAGCACTTGAAGCCAATTCCATGTAATTTTTTCCCTGCTGCTGTTATTAAGACCTTTTGATGTTACTGAGAGCAGCCTCCTTACCGCTGAAATGGGAGGTAATTAATGCCAGCACATTTCACTGGTGGAATAGAGGCGGCACAGAAACTGAAAATTAAAGATATAGATTACTTGTGGCTGGTAATTTCAGATTGTGGACCCTAACTCACGGAGTGTAATGACATGGATTATGATATTTGATGGTTATATGTTTCTCATTACAATGTGAATATCAAGATATGGTTAATTTTAATAAATAACAAACTAAATTTAGACTTCAACTTTGATTAAATCTCATTAATAAACCAGCCGCTTTAACTTACTTACATCCTTTACTAATTCACGTAATATTCAGGAGTCAGGATTGGTATTATAATTCGCAGCTTTTTTAAATTGATAACGTTAAACTTTATATTGATTGTATGATCTGTAATGTTTTGGCCATGAGCAGGGTTTTAGAAGTCTGACTTCCAAAAATAAAAGCCCTAACATCTTTTCATTTTACTGTGACATTGAAAAGTCTGAAATAACTTTTCACTGTTAGAGGTATTCACTTGTGTCTTTGGGTGTTTTAATGAAATACAACCCCAATTTTGTTTGTGGAGTTAAAAATTTGAGTGGTTAGAGCAAATGTCTGACACGGCATTTTCCTTTCTGGATCTGGACCTGGACTTTCCACCGCTGCCCATGAGGCTTGTTTGGAATTCCACTGCAGTAACCTTCATAGTCAACATGCCTCTTGGTACCTCAAACTCGACCGGAGCAGCTCCATCCTCCATGCGCAAATCATTAAAACTTCAACAATCATAAATAATTCAGCAGCTCCAAATAAGACTATGCTGTGCATACATGGCTGGATGTGTAAATGTGCGTTTGAGCAAAATGTAAGCCACATAATGAAGCAACTGTAAGGTGATTCTGAGTATTAGCACAAACATAACTGCAATGAACTCAGTACAGTAAGAAAACAATCTCATGACCATGAATAAAAAATGGAATGTGTTGTTCAAGGATCTACAGAAAGTCATTCTGATATTTTTCTCTTTTCCTCAATATGGATCATTCATAATGCATTTCTGAATGAATAATGAACCATATGAAATTAGTTTAAAAGCCTGAGAGCTGTGTTCTGAATGCCACCGTTTCTTTATGCTCACAATGTCTTCTTTCCTGTATGATGTTCAAGATTGAGCTGCACTTTTAATGTGGATTTTACCTTCCTCTGACCTTGCCATACACTTGTGAACCCTCTCTAACGTGTTTTCTTCCATTAGAGCAGTAACATCTAGCTGAATTTTACTTCCTTTGTAGATCATTTTAAGGCTTCTACTTTGGCAGACAAACGTAGTTTTAGCAATAACAAAATTCCAACTAGCAAAGCCAAATTCAACACAACTTTTATGTAATACCTTTACCCAACAGGGGCAATTCAAAGCTCTTAACTTTTAGAGGTGCTCAGCCAAAGTGCTGACAGAGACTCTTGGCTTAAACAATGCAGTCACCATGTTTATTGCAGATTTAGGATCTTTTGGAAACGACTTACATTTTCAAACAAAAGCTGGCTGGGTGATAGGCTTACCATAAAGGCTACTAGCAAGATACCTTCTTAAAATTGGGTTGGTGGGCTAGCTATGATAAGCCTACTGTAATGTAACAACAATGGACTTAATAAATGGGATTAATTTTGTTTGAATAATTGTCCTCAGGAACCATAACTATTGCACCTGTATTTTAATATGTTCCTTTCATTCATTCTAACTTCATTAGACATACCTTTGCATTTCACTGTTGAGAATGTCGACACCGAGATGCACTGTGTAGCGTCTGCAGTCCATTTGAATTAAAACAATCAGGTAATCGCAGACACGCCAACCAAACAGAGGAGGGTCCGACTCGTGCAAGGATTTTACTGGTCCATTTGGGCCTGTCTTCATTTACTCTATCTCTAAATTGCAATTTTAGCAACTGGCTACCTCACAAGTGAGTGAGTGATTATTTGTCATTGTGAACACACCACAGCACAGCACACAGTGCACCACAATGATATGTGGCCTCTGCATTTGACCCATCCATGAAGAAGCTGTGGGCAGCTAACCAGGGCAGCGCATTGGGAGCAGTGCTTGGGAATGGTCCCTCAGTAATGAGTACCTTAACGGTAATTTTACTGGTCCTGGATTCGAACCTGCAACCTTCTGATCACGGGGTAAACACCCTACCGTTACTCCACCATCTGCCAAAATCAGGACTACTCAAAATCGCCATTGTTACCCAAGCAAAAACAAGAACTTGATTTGATATTATATGATGAAAGTTGAAATCCCGGACATTAATTGCTAGTCGAATTAGTGTCTTTGTTGGTGTCTCTTAAAGTTAACAGCTAGAATGAAAGCCTAGCAGGACATTTGGTTTTTGGTGTTGAACTTTTCCGCTAATCTTGCCTTCCAAAATGTTTAACAGAATCGACTGCCTCTCTGCCTGGCAAATCAAACACAAAAATTTAATTAAACAAGCGTGTCAGAAAATAGAAGTGATGAGGTTTCACACACAGGTCCTTCTAAATCTCTGCTGAAGCTAAATAGATGACAACATAGAAGCCAGCCATATTCCACATTGCTGGTAGAGAATGAGGTTTATACATATTTAATGGCAGTCATCCAGAGAGAAATGAGAAGCTTTTGTTTTCATCTTATTTGCAACATGTTCAATTCACAACCACAAGTATGAGAAAGGGAGGGATAAATAAATCAGTGGTGATGCTGAGAGTCTAGAATTATACATATAGATGGAAAACCCCACTAAAACACTATTAGAGAACTAAAGGCTTATTCTATTACTGTGAGTTTTACACCCGAAGTAGAGAACAGGCTTCAGATATAGAAGGCACATGGTAGACACATGCAGAACTCCACTGGGAACGTCTTGTCATCCTTCATCATGTGTTTTGCTTTGTTGCTAAATAGATATTGACAGGATGTTGGTTAGGCCTTAGATATTCACATTGGATAGCAAAATGGAATTTCTGAATCTGCTGTTTGGACCTTGAGGCTTATGAATTAGATAAAAGCATGCCGATTATATTATAGAATAAAGTATTCCCTCCTGTAATGGGAACAACTTTGGAGGTTAAGGTCTTAACCCAAATGTCAATATATGATTCCTTTGAGGGCTTGCATTCGCCAGTTTTGATTATTAAAGGGTGGCGCAGTGGTTAGCGCTGCCGCCTCACAGTGAGAAGGTTCTGGGTTCAAACCCTGGGTTGGCCATAGGGCCTCTTTGTGTGGAGTTTGCATGCTCTCCATGTTTTCGCATGGCTTCTCCAGGTGCTCCAGTTTCCTCCCACTGTCCAAAATTGGCCCGTAGGTGTGAATGTGAGTGTGTGTGTGTCCTGCGGTGTGTTGGTGCCTGCCCAGGGTTGGTCCATGCCTTGCGTCCATTGTTCCCGGGATAGGCTCCGGTCCTCGCAACTCTGATAGGGATTAATTGGTTCGGATAATGAATGATTTTTGGAGGTTATATAATAAATTTTGCCCATGCATCCTCTAGTCTTTTTAACATTTTTCTCAATAGCCTTGTGGGGAATAACTCCTAATAACCCCTGAAGGTCTGAAAAGTAAGAAAAGTGTTGATGAGCTGTAATCAGACCTTGTGCCAGCTGTTGCCTTTTCTTCCAGACTTTAAAGTGAACAGAATGAGACATTAACAGCTTTTATCAGCTATTTAGCCTAATTAGAACTCCCAGATCTATTAAATGCAGTTTATACAGTAGTTAGAAACTTGATGAAGTTAACAAGTACTGGCCCTGCTGGAACTCTCTTTGGTAACAAAAGGTTGTGACATCTCTCTTTTTCCCTTGTCGGTAGAGTCCAGAGACACGGCAGACTAATTGTCACATTACTTGAAAAAGCTCTGAAGCCGGTGATTAAGATTACAGCAAGACGTAAAACCACCGTGTTCAGTACATCCAGAGTCAGACCGGAGGTTCCTCCGCCAACATTTACTCTATTCACGAAGCAAATTGCAGGCCAGCACGGTGCCGAGCAGAAATAGCTCCACCAAGAAGATAACAGTCAATTAAAATCCGGGAACAATCGGCTCCTGTGAGAAACACCAGGAGGGGAGGAAGAAAAGTAACCAACGGACGAAAAACAGAAAAGTGGTCCTGATGGTGGGGCAGGAAGGGCTCTGAAGACTCGCCAGTTTGGGTTTATCTGGCCATGATTTATATTTGCTATGGGATAAATGGAGTGTGAAGGGAACCTTCCTCCGAGGACATGGATCATCTCGCTGCGTACAGCCGACAATTGCAATGAGGCACTCGCGGCTGGGGGTAGGTGACGGTGGAGTGCGTTTTCCGACCTTACGGATGCCCCTCCCTCATTTTCCAGCTTGTCATACAAGCCGATGGCTCCAGCTGTTAGATGAATAACCCAACAGATAATCACGCCAGTGCAGTGAAAGCTCTTCACATTAGAGCCGGAATGGGGATAATGGGATAATGGAATGTCCCCATTGAGAGAAGAGGCTTTACTTTTCTGCAGTTTATCCAGGGAAATTTCTGCCCTTAAAGTGAATCCAATCACCACAGCATATTGTCTAAAACAGAGCGTTAAAGTTGTTGTCGATAATGTTATGCCACTTGGTTATCTGAGAATAGTAGCGTCTGATGCATCTTCCTATGCGCATTGATTAGTCTGTCTGTACACATGCCATATCCATTCCTGATTACTGTAAAACCCCAGGGTGGGATACGGTTTCTCTTTTGTGTTGGTTCAGCACCAGTAAAGAGCAGAACGAGGAAGAAAGGAAGGCTTTCGGAAACGAGAGTGTTTATTTTCTCCTGAAGGTTTTTCTGGGCCTATAGCCAGAAGATGATCACAGAAGAAGGTGAGACCAGCTGTTCTGGTCAAAACAGGATGTCTGGGATCCATGAATTAATGATAAAATCTTTATAAGACACTGTGTGTGAGTTACATAATGTCAGCTCCAGTCTGAAGCGCATCAGGGGTCTGGATGGTCAGGCCATGTGTCTATACAGTGATTCAGAAGAACATAATGTGGAAATTTGACCCCGTTTTTTTTAGTTGTCGGTCGACACATTATTCTGTCCTGATGTAGAGTGTTTTCACACTTTGGCCTCAGGGAGAGTTCAAGCCTCCGCTACACTGCACAGGCGGACACACAATCATCCTTGAACTCTAGTAGTCAGTGTTGTCGAGAGGTAAGATTTATATCACCACTAGACAGAGGGATGAATATTTCAAATATTTTCAGCAGTTCAATATCGTTATTCATGTTTGATCATAGATTGTAGCCCATGTGCACGTGGATCATCGAACCGACTGATTTGTTTGAGAAACAAAAACAGTGACTTGTGATGGCTAACATCAGCATCGTGTTATGCTGAGACAGTGTGGTAACATTAGCATGCTAATCATGGCAGTACGAAATGTAACATACTAGATTGGCCAAATATGAGGGTCAGCCAACCTATCTGGCAACCTCAAGGAGAGAGAGGGGAAACAACGTGCTACAGTCATTTGACTGCAAGAGAAATTGACTGCAATTTGACTGCAGTACCAGTTTTGGTCACAATCTTACATATAGCTTCTTTAAAAATGTTCTTAGAAGGGTTGAGAGACTTTGATAGTACAATATTATATAATTGTAGAATTGAAGAAAACTCAGCAACCTAATGTTGCGTAGCTTTAAGTGCTCTTCAGTGTTGGTAGATTCTGTTCTTACCTAGAAACAAATCGCAAAACAAGAAAACACTGATGACTGACAGAATCTTCATGAAGTATTTGACCAGAGAGAAATTTCTGGACATTTACAGTGGGGGAAATAATTATTTGATCCCCTGTTGATTTTATAAGTTTGTTCACTTACAAGGATTGAACAGTCTCTAGTTTTTATGGTAGATTTATTTTAATGAAGAGAGAGAGAATATCAATCAAAAATCCAGAAACAACACACTACATAAAAGTTATGCATTCATTTGCCTTTTATTGAGAGAAATAAGCATTTGATCCCCAAGCAAAACACAACTTGGTACTTGGTGGAGAAACTCTTGTTGGCAAGCACAGCAGTAAGACATTTCTTGGACATTACTGCAAGCACAGCAGTAAGACATTTCTTTCCAGGTTTGCTCACATCTCAGGACGGATTTTGGCACACTCCTCTTTACAGAAACTCTCTAAGTCCTTTATGTTTCTTGTCTGCGGCTTGGCGACTCGAAGCTTCAGCTCTCTCCACAGATTTTCGATAGGATTAAGGTCTGGAGGCTGGCTAGGCCACTCTATAACCTTAATGTGCTTGTTCTTTAGCAACTCTTTTGTTGCCTTGGCTGTATGCTTTGGGTCACTGTCATGCTGGACCCCACCATCTCTGGTGTTCTGGCTGAGGGAAGGAGGTTCTCGTCCAAAATTTTATGGTACATGGCCCCTCTAGATCGAGGGCGACTGATAGTCATTTTATGTTCCTTCCATTTCTGAAAAATCCTATTTGTTGATACAAGTACTCAGATGATTTTGGTAAGCTGAAGTTTATTTCAGAAGATTTTTTTCATCGTAATTGGCGACTGGGTGACTTTTTTCTATCGAGCCAGCTGCCTGCTCACTTTAATTGCACATTGTGCAGTTGGGCGGAGTCAGTCTCTCTGACTGTGGAAAGGCAATTTCCTCTCTCGCCACAGCCAAACCGCCTCAATGAGCAAGAGAACAGCGGCATCTAAACATAGGCAAATTTGTAGGCCGTGTGAGTGCATTGCCTTCAGCAGCTGCCCTATAACATTGTTTGAATAATTCAAAGCAGCCCAATTGCAGAGTTAGACACTCCCAGGAGCGCTTTGAGTCCGTGAAACCTGTAAAATAAAATCTCTATAGGACTCTGCCGGACATGAAGCACATTTACTTTATTACGAACGTGCTGCGAGTAGGTATGTATATTCCTTCATCCCTTTTTGCATTGCCTTGAGAGGCCTTAAGGAACTTAATTCCTTTAAATAAATAGAAGTAAACACACATCAGCTCCCGCTAAGTAAATTTCAAACAAGTTATTGCTTTACAAAAATAAATATGCACTGAAAGTCAACGGCTGTATCGGCCTAATAGCATAAAGAGCTGACTTTTAAAGAACGAATAGCACTGTGGGAGTGAGAGTCAGACTCCAAGCAATAGTGAAGTCAAGTTTGCACAAGCCTTAACGGAAGCATGCGGGTCTTTGTGATGGGACTAGAGGAGAAGTGAAGGGATTTGACTTTTATTTTCTCATGGATCTCCTTCAGTTTCATCAGCCAAGTGATGCTGTGTTGATCTCCACCTCTCCTGGTGAGATCGCTAAGCGCCCTGCATAGCAACACTGCTGCTGTTTGACTCCATAAAACTTCTACACACACACGCACACACACACACACTACTCATCATGCCTAATGTGGCGTACTGTGTTGTGCGAGAAGGAGAGAGAATGAGAGGGAATGAGAGAGAGGAAAAGGACAAGATGGAGAGAGAGAACGAGAGAGGATGAGAAAGAGAAAACAAAAAAGTGATCATGCTCAGTATTTTTGCATTGCTGTAGGATATGACAAACATCAAAGTTTCCTAAAAAAAGGACAGGAAAAAATGATAAAGGAAAGAGGTGTGTGAAATGGTTTGGGGCTAAAGCATGAAAATGATCTTTTGTTTTCTTTGGGGAAATATCAGTTTAATGGCATCTCCAGGGCGATTATGGATTGCAGAGGTGATCAAAGCCCGTCTGGATGGCCCCAAGCTCTGACAAGATAACAATTTGTCTGTGAGAATCATTTTCATACCAGCAGCCATTTGCCATCCAGTCTTTATCAGATCAGCTGCGCGAGCGAGCATGTGTGCATTTGCAGCCGAGCCTGTGTAATTTCCCCATGCTAAGCGTTGAAAAAGCACCCACTAAACACGCAGGCACACAGGGACGTGCTGAATGGGGATTCTAATCCCGGTGTCATGTAAAGTTTACATTCTCTTCACATTTTTTGCAACGCAGGTTCTGAAAGATGCTGCAAGATGAGGCACCATACCTGAAAATGTGGTTTTAGAATAGGTCAAAAGTGAAGCGTGTTTCGAAGTTGCTTCACACAGTGTGATAAACAACTGAATTAGTTCACACACTGATATGATTTACATTAAATAATTTTTTATCTTTGAGGCATGGAGTGTGAGATGATCACTCACACTTTCCAGGATCAGCTAAAAAAAACCTGTAGCGTGAGATGCTCTTTAGGATTTCAAACTTCCAGCAGACTGCAATGTTTGGGAGATAACTTTTAAATCTTGAGTTCACTTTAAAGTATCAAATCAAATGAATATTACGCATGAATGCTACCTTAAACATAGTTGTATTAAGCAAACCCACATTTTGGATCCAAGAACTCTAACAAACAAATAGCTATGAACTCAATGAAATATTTAAACAGTTACATATTAAAATATTATAATTCACTAGGGACTTTGCTGAACGCTACAAAATATCTCAACCAAAACAAGTATCCACACACACACACACACACACACACAACACTTTGCTGTAGTAAGGGGTTTGTACTGCTGTATTGATTGCTGGTTAGGATGAGCTCAGCTCTGCTCCATGCACATTTTTGTAATATATTCCATCCATCTTTCCCTCCACGCTTTTTCCTCTGTTTATTAATGCTTCCCTTTTATTTTTTCCACCATTTTCATACAGTAACTGCTATTTCATCCCACATTTACTTGGCTTTCTTTATTAAGTTTTTGTCATTTCTCTGCTAATATTGTTGGGCTTAAAGGTATCTCAGGTCCAAAGACAAGTTAAAGTGAGTTATTATTTGTCATTGTGAACACACCACAGCACAGCACACAGTGCACCACAACCAAATGTGACCTCTGCATTCTTCCTATCCATGAAGGAGCAGTGGGCAGCTTTTTTAGCAGAGCCCAGGTAGCAGTGCTTGCTCAGGAGTACTTTAGAGGAAACTTTACCGGTCCAGGACTTGAATCAGCGACCTTTTGATCACGGGACCAACTCCCCAACTGTCAGGCTACCAACTTCCCCAAAATTTCCTAATTACAGGGACAGTCCCCCTTGAGCAACCTGTGTTTAAGGGTCTTGCTCAGGGGTCCTGTGATGGAAGTGCAGGAGGTAGGGTTCAAACTTCTTTATTCAATGGCGAGTATCTTAACTACTAGACCACCACCACCCCTATTGCTGCTGATACTGGATAAAAATGAGGCAAATCCTGCCACTTTAAATTCAGGCTCATCACAAACGTCAGGTTCCACAAAATTCTGCATAGTCATTCTGCTTTTGTCTCAAACATGTTTATAACTGCTCAGTGTTAAAAAGAGAATGGCACTGAAGTAGAACACGGAATGGCATTGATGATTTAGCTATTTGATGCATAAAAGTGTATGTAAGAACTGTGGAAAAGAGGATTAGTATTTACATGGATGTCTGCATGTGATGCTTTAAATCTCTGTAAATATTCATGGCAAAATATAAAGAAATGATGAGTTTTGCTGCACAGTTCTGTGGATCAGCAGTTTCTTAGTTTGTTCCCACAGTTCAGGGTTTTTTAACTGAGCTGGTTTATTTCCTCAAGAAAAGAAATGCCTGACCATGGAAATGCAAACCCTTCCATGTCATGATGCTAAATAAATAAATAAATAAATAAATAAATAGGTCCTGGCTGTGACATACCCTCAACCACAAATGTTGACACCTGTAATTACCTGTCGTCTGAAATATCCAGCTCCAATTACGTTTGCAGGTGCAGGAAGTTTTACATACAGTTGGTAGGGTCTCCTCATTTAACCACAGTCTGAACACTACGTTTCAAAAACGTTTTAACTAGAACTAGGTGCTGTATCATATATTCAGATTTATTACATCTCTGGTGAAACATCCTGATGGTGTCACATGTGTCACACAAAAGAAAGCTTTTTAATTGGGTAAGAAAGGCACTGTGATCTGAAATAAACCCCAATTAGACCTCCGCGTGGCTGGGTGCCAGAGATAATCAGAAAACCATGTGGTCAGAGCTTCAGTAAAATGTGGACAGCTACATGAGATTTGACACAGGAGCTGGGTTCGTCCACCATGAACTATGACTTTACTGTTTGAAAATGTTACATATTATTGTTAAATGGAATCTCTAATTAAAAGGTTTTACCTTTTGTTTGCACGTTACAAAAATGCAATGAGAAATGCAAGAAAATCTGGTTGTAAAATATGGGATTAAATGGGCAGAAACCATTTTCACTATTATTTGCACATGAGTAGCAGGCTTAGATTAAGTGGAATATCTGTTAAGGATGCTAAATATCTAAGTTTTAGAGAATGTTGAAAACCGCAACCACAATAGTTTTCACTAATTATACTCATTTTAGGGTGTGTGAGGAGAGAGCATGTGGTTGGTGGTTGGTGCTTTTCATGCTACTGCTACAGCACTAAGTTCACAAACTGTCAGTGATATTAAATCATTTTCAGTGACGGAATGACAGCTATTAAATAGCATTAACTTGATCATCCAGCAAAATGGTTATGGAAATGACAATATTGACAGGTTTTGATTAAAGCAATTAATAGTTTAACTACAGGTCTAAAGATAAATTGAATTTACAAAGAGCAAAGAAATAAATCATTACAAGAAGCAATGTAACCTAATCAGTGATTCATATCTTCATTAATAAATAAGTTCAAGGTAAAAAAACTAATAAATAAATTACATTTTGTTCTTCCTCAGGTAGACTAAGAACAGGGGGCAGTATCTGGGCTACAACATGTATATAAGAACTTCCTGTTTTCATCTAAACTGTTTTCATCTAAACAAAACCAATTGACGACTTATATTAAGGTCCTTAAGGTCCCATATTATGAAAAAAAACTTGTTTTGGGTCTGTACTGCCTCTACAAACACTGTAAGTTTGATTAAAAATGGTCAACTGTGTTAGTTTTGGGATGTCAGGAATAGACCTATTGTAACTTATTGAAAGAATTTATAATATGGGACCTTTAAATGTCTACTGTCTAATTTACCTGTGTCATGTTAAACCAGAGATGGACATTTCCAGGAATGAAAAAAATCATTTTTCAGCACTGATAGATATACTGCAGTTTCCACTTGTGACAGTCCATGATCAAAGTAAAATCACACACATTTGTTCATGATGACGATGTTTTGCCAAGAAACCAAACCTGTCATGAGATCACAAGTGAAAATAAGCTGTGATCTTGAGATAACAGCTTTTGTAATGTCAAGATTCCAAGAAAAATAATTTTTGGGCATAAGAAGAGATAAAACAACACTGACACGTGTCCTCTATTGACTTATGTAAGCCTGTGCTAGTCACAGACCAAACAAAAATACAAAGGGAATGCGTCCTCATGTTCCCTTCACGCCAGTGCTGCAGAATCCCAAACTAAACTCTTTGATGTGAGTGTGAGCCTGGCATTAATGGGTAAAAATCATTGTGACAACTAAAATGCAGAGACACAAGGTTTGCCAGGGGCATCGCCAGCTGATTTTACCGGGGCTTCAGCCCAGGGTATTTTAAATCAGCCAGATAGCCAAAATAATTGTACAGTTGTTTAGTTTATTTATTTCATTAACATGCATGCATCTGGAAATTAAATGATAATTTAGGCAGTCTACTATAGTCTGTAGTTTACTATAACACCTTTTATATACTGTATACAAACTGAAAAAAATCCTCGGCTCCTCTTTGAATTTACACCCGCTCCAGGCTAAGCCCAGGGTGTCCTTAAAGGCTGGAAACGCCCCTGTAGGTTTATATGACGGTGAATGGATGCTGACCGTCAGATCAAGCTGTCCCAAAGAAGGACAAGGAAATAGTAGACAGGTAAAAAAGAAAGACAATGAACTACTAATCAAATTAAACAGGCCCACTAAACAGATAATGATCAAATTAAACCATACACCCAGTAAACAAGCTGAAGCTACAAACAGCTAACTAAGCAGACAATCAAACTTAACAAGAAATATGTGCAAGTGATAAGGAGTGAAAGGCTGAACTAAAAGAGGTGAAAACGAGAAAGCAAACCCAGGCTCAGTGACTGGAACAGAAGAGGCGAGGAGTTGGACAACCAGTGTCTTTCTAAAAGCGAGCTGACATTAGGCATTGCATTTGTGCCTGCTGGTCAGTGAAGTGTTATTTAGGTGGCAGATGGTAGTGTAATAATTAGGGTGTTCCTCTAGGGTGATCGCAAGGTTGCCGGTCTGAATCCCGGACCCGTAAAGGCAAAGTACCATCCCCAAGCACTGCTCCTTGGCCATGGCCCACATCAGCAGCCCACTGCTCCTTCACGGATGGGTCAAATGCAGAGGTCACATTTCATTGTGGTGCACTCTGTGCTGTGTTCACAATAACAAACAATCACTCACTTTCACCTTCCCAACATGTCAGAAAAAATCCCGGAGTGCCATAGTTTTCATGTCAGGTTTCTAGTCTCTATTTCCATTTCTTGGCATGTCATGCAAGTACAGTCGTATCTCGGTACTGCCCCGTCTTCAAACCTTTTGGTCCTGACAAATATTTTCGAGAGTACTGGTTCGGTTCAGTATTCAACCACTAGCTTGGCACTCAACCATTTGCCTTTTACTTGGATGCACTGAGGCGTGAGAAGCCATTATTCTGGACTGGATGTAGAGCACTACATAGGCATTATAGTCTTTTACAGTGGTTTGTGTACATCTGCATCTGTCAGAAACTTGGAAGCAGTTTTGAACTAAGCAAGAGAACGGATCTTGAGCGGAATTAAAAGCAGTTTAATGCGGTGTAATTAACAGCCACATGTGTTGAGAAAGAGAATGTGGATGCAGGCAAAGTCTGACAATGTTGCTTCTATTCATTTGTTTAGATGGTTTCTCATCAGGAAAATCATACAAAAGGTCAGGTGAGCGACTGGGTCTGTGTGTGTTTTAAATAACATTTAACTCTAGACATGGAAGTTAACTAACCACTTTAATTTTATTATTCACATGCAGTCCACATTGTCATGCAGGGCCAACCAAATAATGTTGCTAAAATAAATAAAAACTAACAAGGACCTGTTAACACGGATTATGTTATGCGCTTTCCATTAATTTGCAAAAGTTTTTTTAATGTCCTATGGTTTGACACTATGAGCTGGGTATTTACAGAAACGGCTATTTCCCCTTCTCTGTTTTCAAAAATATCCTTGTTTACACCAGATCGTTTTCCATTTACACAAATCTGCATAAATACTCCACCAAGACCTATTATATGCATTCCAAACCAATAGGCGGCAGTGTAACAAGAAGCATAAAGCCATGTTAGCCAATCAGAATCCTGAAAAGAAAAGAAAACAACCTAAGACACAACTTCCAGTTCCGGTAACAATCAGCCAAACCAACTGAATACAAATGTTGTGAGCTGATGCTAATGCATGTTCTGCCGCATACTATGACATTTGAAAATGTATAAGTTATTTAAGGCATGTGCACAACAGTTTCAAGAAAACTGTTTTCCTTGTTTACACGTATCCACATAGTCCAAGTGAAAAATCTTCACTTTGGAGGGCATTTAAAAATATATATATGTATCCATTTGAGGCGGCTAAAACACAGTTTATATGTAAACGAAAGGCCCAAATATATAAAAAAAATTGTATTTATAAAAATATCTAGATACGTGTAAACAAGCTGTTTGCAATCTTCATGTTTTCAGCCATAGGAATGAAGTAACTGAACAGTCTTTTTGGATCACTGAAAGACATTTAAATGCCTGACAGAACTGCAGTCTGAAACTGTGGTCTTGCTCTATAATGATGCCAAAACTGTTCAACGGGTCACAATTAATTAGTCTGTTATTTGATAGCAATGAAAAAAACAGGTGCACAAGTGAATTGCTAATTAGTGTTGAATGCTGTGGAAGAGAGGGCTACAGAGAAGAAATAAAACTTTAATTAGAGCAAGGTGGATATTTATGGTGCTGCCATTATGTAAGGCTCCATATGCTTGACTGTTATCAAGATCCACCCCAGGTACAAATGTGATTGCTTCCTGGACTCCAGGCCTGATGCAAAGTGAACACATTCCCATAAGGCCTTGTTTACTCTCTCTGCAGCAAGTGGGCGAACTCAGCTTAGCAGCACTTTAACTTCCATGCATTTACATATATTTGCATATTTGGCATGCTTTTCACTTCTGGTGTGCCTCGTCTCCGCACATGAATTTCATTTTTGAAGCATACTTAAGGAGCTTAACGCTCTATCCCCGTTCCTTGATACTGACCCATTTTCACAAACGATAACTTAAGGATGCAGTGCTCGGTATTAGCGTGTTGTAGAGGCTAATAGCACGCCTGCCTTGTCCTTTAGTCAGGGTGTGTGAGCGTGTGAGTACATGTGTGCGTATGTTTGAGTGTTAAGGCAGATTATAGCGAGACCAAAAGGAATGCTTGAATTTCGTGTTTTGGCTTAAAGGTACTCTGTGTAAGATTCTTGATGCAATGGGACATTTTTCCTCTAGCGACTTCTTGTCATGGCTGGTAAATTTCATGTTTGCAAAAATTTTAGTCTGTTTAATATATATATATTTTTTTAGCATTTTTTGGCTTTTTCATTTTACAAAAAGAAGAATAAATTAAAAATGTGAGCAAAGTACATTTCAGACACTCTTCTTTCACTCTCATTGGACATTCTACATTTCTGCCGAGATGAAAAACTTAAGATCAGAGGAAATATATATAGTAAGAGGCGATAAAACACTCACTTTTTATTTCACAAGCTTTCAGAAGGGTATTACAACTGGGATTCATACCGTACCTGCAATCACAGTTGTCTTTGACACCGCCAGTTTCAGCTTCTGACAAACTTTAAACTCAAAGAATAACTCTTTTACTCTGTTTTACTTAATAAACACACCCACCCTCCATCTGAATTAATGAAAAAGAGATACACACTATCTGTCAGGTTTTAATTCATTCAGGATGACTCATTTGATCAGCAACTGTAAAATGCATTTGCGTCCTCAAGCGAATGTTTACTCAGCTGTTTTTTAAGAGTTGTGAAAACTCACAAATAAGGAGCACTGTGAACGCATGCCTGTTCACGCAGAGAGAGAGAGCGAGACAGATGGAGAAACATGAAGAAGGGAAACAAAAGAAAACGAAATAAAAAAAGAGGAAAGGCACAAAGAGAGAGAGCACAGAGGAATGAAAGAGGTTAGAACACTCTTTTTGTCTTTCAATAGGTCAATTCTCTGAGGCCGAGCCAGAAGAGAGGACAGTAAATGAGTCTCTGGAGAGAGGCCATTACTGAGCAAAATGACCCTCATCCCGAGCTTAAGGGCTCCAAAAATTGAGGAAGCTCCAGGAAGCGAGATCTGTCGGCCGCTGATTCACGCCGCAGTAACTGAGACTTCGCTTGGCCGAAGTTTCAGAAAGTGCACGCAACCAAGTAACTTCATATATCTTTCTTCAGATGTATGATTAGAATCATATTCTCCACAATACACGAGTCATTCATGGAAGCGATAAAATAAAGAATGTCCAGATGACAATATCTGTCCCTGCCTCCCCACAGCGTAGCAGATGGCTACGGTGTAAGTTGGAAATGTGCAAATTAAAGCAGATATATATATTTTGCACATCATTTGCTAAAACAGTACCTGATGAGGCAAAAGCAAAAAAGCATAATTGGAAATGAAAACCCATAAAAGATGTAAATGAACACAATTTTCATTACAGCAATGTGCTACATCTGCGTACAAGTGCTGGCTGGTGGCTGTAGAGGTGTTTTACTAGCGTGAAAAATTTACATTCAAGAATGTCTCACTTTATAAAAGTTGCCTGCCAAAAAGAAGAAGAAATTGGGTGTCAGTCTGCCTCTCTCCACTTGCTCTGCAGTTGACGCTGCCCATGCACATTGTGAAAAACCATCCTCTAAATGCCATAAACTAGTTTTTCTAACTTTTTCAATCCAAAATCTTGACTTGTCAGGGTCAAGGTCCCCTACTAATAAAAGATGAATGCTGTGTGTTTAACGAGTACAAATCTAATAAACTCAGTACTACAATAAATGTACGTGTTCCTTTTAGACATTTTGAAATTATTCATATATTGTTGTAAAATAAACGAAAATAAGTTAAATTTATATTACCATTTAGATTTCAGCATGGACTATTTACTGCCGGTGAGGTTTATGGGTCAATTTCCCAGTCTAAGATTAGGCCTAGTCCTAGACTTACTTTGACTTTCAGGGCTGGTTACCTGAACATGGATTAAGCCTAGTCTTGCACTAAACTGCAGATACAATGGAGATTTACCACTCACATTCAAAGATAGTGCAGGCTTAGACCTAATCACTGTCTGGGAAATTGGCCCTCATTGGTAAGTGTTAGGGAGTAACAGAATAGATGTACCGACATTACATATGTGACCCTCCACGGCCAAACCAGTCACTTGTCGCAAATTTTCAAAATTGAGTTATTATGTTTTCATGAAAGGGCATAAATCAACCTTCAAAACCATACCTATATCGAAAGAATCAGACGACATATGACTGAGATATCAACATTCAAAGGAGTCGGATTTCTCCTGTCACGCCAAGTGAGAAACTGAGAAATCTGCCTTTGAAGTTGACTATCGCCGTAGCACTCACAGACGCTTGGTGCGGTCGCGGCTACGTTTGCATTTACGGTAGCCTACGCTGCATTCACAGCCACACAGTGTTAGGTTAACTGAACTCAGGAGACGAAGATGGATTCCGGAGAAATATCTTCAAGTCAACGAGTGGATTTACCGTAAATATTGAAGTAGAGCGGTCAAAACAGAAACTTTTAACATTCTGCTGGAATTGAATTCCTCACCTCAAGAAAGTCATGTTTTTAGGATGGAAAGGGTAAGTTTTTCAGCGAAATTTATTCACAACAGTACAGTATAGACCTTCCACTGTTTCAAAACACTAAAAACAAAAAATCCAAAATTTTACCCCACGCAACATAAACGTTTGTTTTTCTCGGAAACCTCCGGTGCAACAAGCGACTGATTTTGCTGTGCAGAGTCACATATTACAAATTATAGGTAACTGTATTCTGTTCTGTTTAAACAGAAGGTAATCAGAATACAGTTACATTGTTAAAAATAATGGATTACATGAGAGTATTTTTCAGTTTCACGTTTATTCTCTCTATAATATACTACGCCAATTCCATTCATTACCAGAAGCCCTGCAGATCGCACAACCAAAGATTCTAATGTAAACGGAAGTAATCCAAAGTATTCAGAATACGTTACTCACATTGAGTAATTAACAGGAATACGTTACACATTACATTTCAGGGCATGTATTCTGTAGTAGAATACTGCATAAGCATAAGGTACAGAAACTAGCAAAATTCAACAACCCCTTCTTTGTGCCATAAATTTGACCACATGAATTCAATATCCGTCACATTTCAAAAAGCTCATCTGTTGCATAACTTTGCAGACGGCTTTGACCTTTCATGACACTTCAGTTTTTAACCAAAAAAACCTCCCTGCACATCTCTGAGGTTCCAATTTGTTCCCTCCTGGGTCTGGTGGAGCCAGGAGTAAGAGGACTTCAAGGCTTCAAGGTCACCTCTCA
Source organism: Distichodus sexfasciatus (assembly GCA_032718565.1). Classification (NCBI taxonomy): domain Eukaryota; kingdom Metazoa; phylum Chordata; class Actinopteri; order Characiformes; family Distichodontidae; genus Distichodus; species Distichodus sexfasciatus. Next base: position 6,594,556 of record JAVGVS010000005.1, read on the forward strand.
ACTGCGAAGTGATTGCATATTGTTCAGTGCGAGGCTAGAGAAAAAGAATAGGAGCTGTAGATTATACTACTGGTGGAGCCAGTGAAAAGGAGGTCAGGCCTCTTGAACTTTCGCTCCCAAAATGGAAATATTTTAAAATCAGTACTTTTATCTGAGACTGAGCTTCATGCTGCTATGGGGACAGACTGACATATAGGAATTACACTATTTAAACAACCGCCAAGAATGTAATGTATATTTACACCAGTAATATAAAATGCCTCCAGTGATGGAGAAATCATAAGCCTTCATGAGGAAAATATCTGATGGATTTCATACATTTTTGGAGCTGAGCTTGTCATTTCCATTACATTACATTGCATTGTAGACTAGTGTTGTTTTTATCCACTGTAGTACTTCCCAGTCTATTAGTATGTGATGGTATTCATTAGGATTCTGTTAGATTTTCTGTTACATTATATTGCAATATATTCCATTTCTATTATAAATCATTACATGTAGTGAAACATTATATAGTTCATTCATTCCTTTATTTATTACCCGAACCGCTTAATCCCAACTGGGGTCGCGGGGGGACCGGAGTCTATCCCTGAAACTACAGGTGCGAAGTGAGAATCAAACTTGGGCAGGTGCCAAGACATCGCAGGACACCCACTCACACAAACACACTCACATTCACACCTTACCACTTTCGAGTGGCCAGTCAACATATAGTGCACTACTTTTGGACAGTGGGAGGAAACAGGAGCCCCCAGCAGAAACCCACACAAACACGGGGAGAGCATGCAAACTCCACAGAGAAAGGGCCTATGGCCAACTCGGGAATCAAACCCGGGACCTTAATGCTAACCACTGTGCCACCGTGCCACCCTATAGGGGAACGTAATGGAAACAGTTACAGGATATGGGGTAAAAAGTGATTTAAAACAACACATTAATTTGGATGGACCTAATGGAGACCACTAGGCACTTGCTTTGCCTTTTACTAAAGATTTCTGCAGAGAGAAACATTATGAGTTTAAATTGATTTTTTGATACGCTACTTAAGAGCAGGGTTTTCTATTCTAGGGGCAGTTGGTACCACTGAGGTACCCATTAACAAGGTATAGTCCCCGGGCAATCCCAATTTCAACTGCCCACTGTTCCTTCACGGATGGGTCCAATGCAGAGGCCACATTTCGTTATGGTGCACTGTGAGCTGTGGTGTGTTCACAATGACAAATAATCACTCATTTTCACTTTCAAGGTGAGCTGCCATTAAGTAAAGTTTTTCTATAGGATTAAATTGTTGTCCAACAGGATTCATTGAGAAAATAACTTATATAGATGTATGAAATTCCAAAAGGCAGCTCCTTACTGTTGTTTTCAGTAGTTTTCTGTTCAGATGCATATGGTAAGGAACACTGTGGAAAGTGCAAAACTCCTGTTTTTTATGACAGCTGTTTCGAACAACCTCAGCAGAGCAGTAATAGAGCTCTTCTTCAAAATACAGAGTTTCGGTTTGCTGCAGCAGGGGGATACACAGGCACAGGCAGACCTCTCTGTGCTACTTTGAACTCCAAATATAAGCCATTAAATAAACATTAAGCGCCAACTGTTATTTGAAAAGACCTCAAAGATAAAAGTTCAGCATGGCCATGGGCAGCATCCATTTTTAATTGCCTTTTAATTGGACTCATATTTTAAAAGTGGTTTGCTGCATGAAAAGTAATAAAGAACGGGAATGTTAAGAATCACAAGCATTCCCTCAAATCTAATCAGCCTTTATGGCAGCTGAGAGGGTAAAACTTGTCTCCTTTTATTTACAAGCTCCTGTAGAACAGACCTGAGAGCAGCCATGGCCCTGAAGGCTGCAGCATTCAGATACAGTATGCAACCTCAGGCCTGCGTGTGTGAGTTGATGTGCATGTGTGTGTGTGTTCTGTGCCTGAGAGAGGATGAGGGCTTGATGGCATTGTTCATAGCATTTTAGCATCATTTGCATTATAAATGCTCTAGGCATTTAATAAGAAGTTTATATTATTTATGTTACTGCAGATCATCCATCTTTGTGAGCTTGCATCTGTGGTGCACAGTGGTGGCTAATGTTGGTTAATGTTAAACCATTTACTCTGTTGTGTTTTTGGTCCTCTTCCTATTTATATTGATATTCCATCATGAGCATTTATATGCATAATATGCTACTGGCAAATGGCCTTTGATACCTCTGTATTTTTAAAGTGGAATAATAAATATCTACCTGATAAACAAACAAATTGCTAGGAGAAAGTCTATAGTGCTGGTCTTACCTCAATTCTCATGTCTGCATGATCTCTGCATAAGCAAGCCCCAGCAATATATATAATACCTCACTTTTATTAAATCTACAGCAAATGCTTGAAAGAATGAATACACTGACCAAAATGGTAATAAAACAAGGCCCAGTGCTCCTGTGGGCTTACTTGGTTTCACTCTGCTATCGCAATGTTTGCCGCATTTTCATAGAATGCTATTAATATGAGTAGATGTATTCTTGGAGGTATTATGAAACTCTGCCTGACTTTGTCTGGCCAATAAAAAATTCATCAGAGAAGCAAGAGCAAGATGTGGTGTTGTCCTGGTTTTGGAATGTCCCTGCACCTGCGGACTGGACCATGCAAAAAAAGGCAATTACGACTAACAATCGCAGGATCTCTTTAACACTCTGCGGTCTCTGAATTTCAGAGAGAGTGAGAAAGAGAGACGGCTTATCTTCAATCTCTCTGCTTACACAACGCAAGGTTTCAGGGCAAGGTGATTCCTGAATGCTTGTTTAATATGTGTGGCTCTCTATAGGACGTCTAAGCTGCAGTTTAGTGATAAAAAGCTTTTGTGTTTATCGGGTCTCAGTTAAATCTGATTCCTTCTTAAATATACTCTGTCTAACCTATCCTTTCCTGATAAGAAGTGTCCTGTTTAAGTATTACCATAGAATTTGGTACCATTTTGGGGGAAAATATTGTGTTTTATAAAAATAAAGCAGTCCTACAAATCAGTGTTGTCAACTAATGTGGCAACGATTACTGAAGGTCATGTCACATGAAAATACAATAAGGATTTGGATTAGCTTTCAACTTGTGTCTGCAAATCATCTACACCTTACATGCAAACATGCACATGCTATTTTTAATCATTTTGACAACAGCTATTTTATCATCTGTTGGTGATTCATGAGTTTGGCTATCTGTAACTGAAAAAGATAAACACATTTCTCTTTACACAGCGTTACACAGCCAGTATATCAGTGCATCTGGACTAGCAGCTTACACAAGCCCGAGCCCCTCATTTTGCTTTTTTGTGGTAGTAAGTGGGTACCATCTTTGTTCTTACAAACTGCATGCATTTTTAACCATTCAACCACTTCGTGGTGCTTTTTCCCTGTGATGGCAGTAGGCTGCTGAAATATGAATGCGCCCTCTGTTTGCCCCTTGCTGGCGCACAGAACAGATCCACCACTAACCAGCTTCTATGACACACATTTTAGTGAACCCTGGGAAAAGCATGGCAGGTGGGCAGGAAGGATGTGGATGATTGTATGGCTGAGTTGGGATTTTAGAGAGGAAACCAGGAATTCTTGCATGAGCTCACCCCAGAGAGTAGTGTTTGACCCTATTTTAAATCGTTATTCATGGGTGAGGAGAATGATAATCATGCACTGAACCACAAACACTTGAATGATGTGTTCTGAACCCAGGCTGAAAAGAACTGAATGCTTCCCTATGAATAAAGATACAAATGATATAACAGTAAATGAAAGTGAGTGATTTTTTATAATTATGAACACAGCACAGCACAGCACAGCAAAAAACTGTGCACCACCTTAAAATGTGACCTCTGCATTTGACCTGTCTGTGAAGGAGCAGTGGGCAGCTAACATGGTGCAGCAGTGTTTGGGGAGGGTACCTTTCTCCTGAGTACCTCAGTGGTACCTTTACCGGTCTAGGATTCAAACCGGCGAACTTCTGACCACGGAGCAAATGCCCAACCATTACGGCCCCAACTGCAAAGTCTAAAGACATTACGAAGAACATGGAGCAAAATTTGTTCCATGATTTTTACCTAAAACCACTTAGTCTAAAGAAGTGATATACTGTAGATGTGCAGCAGGACAAAAAAAAGAGAATTGGTTTGGCCGTATTGATTTTTTTATCACATACATGATGTATGATCCATATGTGATGATGTTTATGGAATTCTAGTCATAGTAGGCTTCAGCTATTGACTGAACTAAGTGTATTTTTACAGTCAATCAAGCAGTCTGCCTCAAAGGCAACACACACATTATAAGACACATGAGATGAATGCCACCCGCCTGGAGTCATTTTAGAGCCAGTCTGCTTCACAATTCAATCATGCAATCTATGTTTGATGAACTATATTGTGTGTGTCTGTTTAAATGAAACACAAAAACATTAATAACAGTAAAGGGAATCACAACATGTATGATTCCAGACAGGTTTACTGCACCGTACAATCACTATTTTACTCTAGAAATACTCAGTGTGGCAGGGAAATGTTGACGAGGTCAAACTCACTTGTGCTTTTAGTCACAAACAGAATACAAATAAGGAATGGTGACTAAAATTGCTCCATTTATATTAATGTAACATATTAGATATCGACTGATAAAAGATTGTTCACATTAATAATATTTCTGATAATTGTATTATTATTAAAAATCTTATAATGGAATACAAAAGATAAACAAAGATTGCATAATGCAATTTACAAATAAACCTTTCATTACAGTTGTAAAGAATATTAACAGTTATATGTACAAAAACAGGGTTGGCACGGTGGCGCAGAAGGTTCTGGGTTCGATCCCCGGGTTGGCAGTTTGCATGCTCTCTCTGTGTTCACGTGGGTTCATGAGAGTGTAATTGTGTGAGTGTATGTGCCCTGTGGTGTGTTGGCGCCCAGAGTTGGTCCCCGCCTTGTGCCCGTAGTTCCCGGAATACGCTCCGTTCCCCCTGTGACCCCAGTTGGGATTAAGTGGTTCAGATAATAAATGAATGAATGAATGAATGTACAAAAACACAAAAAGCCAAGAGTAGAGTTGAAGTGGACAAACTAAGCAATGATAAGACTCATAAAAATGGTTGACGGTTCCATGTTTCATTTCACATATACATTCTTGCCAGTTATCTCGGTGAGGGGAACAGTAATGTCTGTACTTCTGTACTTGAATTCTCTGGTCTCGCCATTGCTGCATGTGTCTCTTGGTCAGTTGTGGGTGCGACTGTGCGTGTGTGAACGCCCACCTAACTCTATCTCTGACTGGCTTACCATGAAATTTTACTCTTCCTTAGCCAATCATCATCATCAGTGTTTATCAATACTGACTTTTTCGCAATGAGTTCATATCAGTCAATACTATCAGCACTCCAATCATTAATATGTGACCCGATCTGCCGTAATGAGTCGGAAGTCGGCGTTCTATTTATTTAGATACGGGCCGATTATGTTGACAAACATCAAAAATATCGATTTTTCTTTTTTGGTCTTATATGAAAGAAAAGGTCCTCAAAATTAATCTGGTCTCCAAAAAAGAAAAATCGATATTTTTGTGATGTTTTTCAACATAATCGGCCTGTATCTAAATAAATAGAACGCCGACTTCCGACTCATTACGGCAGATCGGGTCACATATACATCAATATAAGGTTGGAAATTACACGGTACACATCTGTTGCTCATGTTCATACATTAAGTATCATCTTAGCAAAAAAAGAAAAAAGATCAAAACAGTTTACTACTACACACAGTGAGTGTGAGTGTATAAAGTACTCATGACAAAGACAAAGACAAACACAAGTCCATGGTACAAAAAAAACACAGCCACTGGGCTAGAGACATGTTGGACAAATGTGGTATGGTCATATGAACCATCCTTCACCATATCCCCAACCAGAGGACAAGTGCATGTGTTGCAAACATCAACAGAATAGTATGAGCCTGAATGCTTGACCTCTACAGAGAGCAGAACAAGTGGCCTTGAGCCATGATGGCATTTAGCTGGCATGGTTTTGGGTCCACTTTATCCCCTTAAAGACAAGAGTTAGTGCAAATCAATAGAAAGTTTTTCCGAGATATCACCCTCATGGGACTGGTGTCTTCCAGGATTGCAATGTCCCCAATCAGCGAGGAACGAGGGGTCACCGAATGAATTGCTGAGTATAAAAATAATGTAAATAATATGCTATGGACTTCACTCTCTCCGTTTGTACGCAGAGATTTTGGAATGACTTTACAGTGCACCATTATTAAAACACTGAATGGGGAAAGTAATTTGTATAAAAACTCTTCCAGGAGACCCTGTAAGTGGCCAAATTCTTTCAGCAACATGAATGCAAATGTGTTTTAGGTGCATTAAAGGATCAACTCATCAACCAGCAGTCAAGAGTTAGAATTTACAATTTAAAGAATTTAGAAATTTAAACAATGAATTTGCAAACTTACTATGTTTTTCTAATTATGACCTGGCAAATCCGGACAATGCAGTTTCGAAGATAGTGAAGCCTAAGCAGTTTGAGATCATAAAGATTGTCATTCACTTGTCATTTCCACCAACAGAAGCTTTATTTTGCTGTGTTGCACTAACAGTACAAAGCTGGACTCTTTAAAGTACCGCCTACTCATTTACTCAGTTTGTGCTCATTTACGAGCCAACAGCACTCTAAAGATAAAAACAACAAAACAGATTTAATAGTTTTGTAACAGTCTGGTTACAAACGACAACATTGTTTGCATTTGGTCTTTGCAAACGGAAGTAATGTGGGAGTTTATTGTATGTTAAGCAGTAAAGTGAGATCTAATTACAAGTCCAGCCTCTTTAAATGCTTTTGCAAAGTAGTCTAGTGTCAGGTGGGAATAGGGAATAAGATACATTATGTTGTTGTACATTTACAGAATTTATCATATGTTCTCCCTGGAGCATCTTAGGGTTAAGGGTCCTATGTTTAGCAGTTTGAAATCATATTCAGATAATCACAAAAGAACATATGAGTTTGATTAATTCCGCCTTCACATGAAATTTCTTGATTTGCCCATTCATTTTTTTGTTTATATGTTTGTTTATTTTAATGACTGCTTTGTATGTAATGGTCCTCTAGTCTAGCCTCGGGTGTGAAACAAGCAAAAAAAAAATCACCATGAATCTCTCCCAGGGGCGGAAGTGAGGAATTACAAATTAAGTATTATTTTGGTACTGCAACCACACTTATGCTTAAGTATAAATATCCAGTACTCTTTCCATCACTGATCTCTTCTGCGATTTCTAACAGTATGTCTTGTAAGTTCTCAGTCATCTAAGAACATGGTCATCTTGAGAGTGTCTTTTCAAAATTCTTGAAGATGTTTTACCTCTCATCTTCAGGTCTAAAAATCTCATGAGGAGATGGGTTGTTGCGTTATCATCTTGAATGTGGTCCATGACTCCCTCTGCCATCCAAGGGGTTGTTAGGGTCACACAGGGCAAGGTGTGGATCAAGCTGTGAATCTCTGGTTTTACTTGAGCCAAGGTGTGCAGGTAGTTGTCCTTCACATTTAAATTGTCTGAGAAGGGTCTTCAGGATTGATGTGTAGGTGGGTGATAACTGGTGTTGTAAGCCTCCACCTCTGTTCTGCAATGGTTGTTCCAGTTGGACGTAGATGACGCCTCCTTTACACCTCTCTCAAACCACCTGTCTTCTTTGTCCAAAATGTATCATCAAATATATGAGTCAATAATGACCTGCTGGACGGCAACGACCACAACCCCAGAAACCGGCTACTTCCTATCAGATTTTTATAACTGAAGAAGGCGTTCGGATGAGGGGTGAAACGTCTTCAAGAATTCTGTGCATTTGGTAGAGTAATGGTTAGGGAGTTGGCCCTGTGATTGGAGGGTCGCCACTCATGAGCATGGTACTGTCCCCAGGCACGGCTCCCAAAACGCTGCCCACTGCTCCTTCACGGATGGGTCAAGGTCACATTTCGTTGCGGTGCACTGTGGTGTGTTCACAATGACAAATAATCAATCCCTTAAAATTAGAAAGGAAACTGCATTCAAGTTCAAGTTGCATTCGATTCAAGCGCTCAAACGGCGCATGCGCGCGTCCACGCGATTTACCTGATCAGCTCGCTCGGCTCCTCCTCCTCGTGCGCCGTGTTTTTGCGCGCGCTCCAGTCACACGCGCGACCGGATCGGTGCGAGCGTCTCGCGGCTCTCCGCTTCCACTCGTCCCTGTCTCCCCGTTAAATAAGTGATGAGCGGCAGAGACAGCGGCGCACTTCTCTTCCTGGCGGTGGAACGCGGACGCAGCGCTCTCCTCCACCGCCTTTGAAAGCGCCCTCCTCGGTTTTTGTGCTCGGTTTCAGTCGCAGGTGGAGGGATGAGGACGAGACCGGCGACCGCGGCGGATTCCGCTTCATGCTCGCGAGGTAATAACGCGCATTTTTACCACGCACATTCTTTCACACTTTTTTTTTTTTTTTTTAGGATAGACCTGTCGTCGCGATTAAATGTAAATCTGATGCAGGGGTGTTATGTTGTTTGGAGAAGAACAGAGAATATGTTTTCGTGTGCAACTGTGGCGTGCCTTCACTCCCGAGTTTACAGTTTCATTAAAACGCAAAAGCTGAATTTGCAAACTTGCTCTTTTGTTCACATTCTGAACCGTAACATTTGGACAGTGCACGTTTAAAGACAGTGAAACCTAAACAGCTTGTGTCTCTTAAGAAATTCGTCCTTTTGCCAACAATCAAACGCCTTATTTCATGTCGCCTTTAGACCTGAACTCATGTGAGAACTAATTAGAATAAAACTGAGGAAAGCTCAAGTCAGGGAGAGAGCGCACTAAAAGAAGCATTCCAGTACGAATTAGAGCTGCACAATATTGCACAATGCACAATATATCGATACATTTATTTAGATTAGAATATAATAATACAGGACTGCAAAACATAGCTTGAATAAAGCTTAATCTGAAATGCATTAATCATTCTAGAGTGATTTTGTGATAAGTACGAACATGCACTTGCATAGATATACAATCCAAAATAACCAAAGCTTAAAAGGAACGCTTTATCATGACTTTCAAGAGACACTTTTAATGAATTTTATCCATGAACCCTTATTTGGAGTAAGTGATGTTATGTCAGACAGGCGTCTCTTGTAGATTAGTCTTTGGTAATGAGAACCCGGCAAAAAAAACTTGTGGCATGATTTGTTTGATTTAATTTGCCTTTCTTGACATCGGAAGTCATGCCTCATTTGTCCATCAGAGAGGTGGTGCTGAAATGATATATTGTGTGTGCTAAAACAAATCCACATTGTTTAGAAATGATTTGCAAATGCATTAGTCCATCATTACTTGTTTGATGCTTTTGAATCTGCATATACATGACAACCTTAAACTTCAGAGCAACTGGTTGGTCTCAGTCGTCCCATTTAAGTCCAGCATTAAGCCGTTTAATGGACATTAATAGTGTTTTAAGAGTTAATCAGCGTGTAATTGAAATTGGCCACTCCTTGCACCTCTCACTTTAAGAAGCCAGAGTTGTTAAAGGTCTCTGACTTTGTGGCCAGATGGAGCTGCACAACACAACACAACAACACACTCCAGGGATTCACACACCTGCACTGAGCCTGTGCTGTCCTAGCTGTCAGCATCAATATCCATTTGGAGTGCTGGGAAGGCTCTGCGCTCAAGCCGGCCAGATTAGTCTGCTTTAGATAAATGGGGTGAGTTCGTAGTGACAGGATGACCAGAGATTTTGGGGAAAAGCTGTAAAAGCAGGCAATATGTCCATCATTCCATTGTAGATGTTCCCCAGTGCAGAGCGGAACAGTTGTACCAAGCTGACTGCCAGCTTGTGTTAAGCTGCCTGTTTGAGAGCATCTGATCTCTTTGGAGTTGAATCTCTTTGCCACAGGCTAAGAGTTTCACCTCTAATTAAACGGATGAGCGTGGGTGGTGTTTTTAAATGCCTTCATTTTGCTCAGTAAAGGGCACATCACTATTTGATCGACACACAGTTTGCTTAGGAATTGAGGAATCTGAACTGAGACACTTGCTTAGATCAGTATGGGTAGAGATTAATTTGTCTTTCACTTTTTAAATTTGTTGGCATATTAAAAGATGAATTTCTAAATTGTGTGAACATTATCTGAACTGAAGATTTTGAACTGACTTCATTTGGCTGCCATGACTTTTAACTTTATTAAATAAAAATGTCTTGTATGAAAGGTCCTTATGCTTTGTTTAATATATGGGCTTCATTGAGACTAGGTTGAAAAGAAAAGTGCTGACATCGACAAAAAGGCTCAGTTTAAACACTTAAATGCTTTGCATACAGTATAATGCAAGTGTGCATTATTAATATCAATGAAACATTTAAAACAGGATGTTAGAGGTAGAGTAGACTATATTATAGGGGAAATCCCAGCATTAATGTGTCCAAACCTTTTTGCTTAGTAACATAAGCACTTTTATAGGAAGTGTCTGTACAGTGTCAGTCAATTTGCATAATGATAGTTGTGGATAAATATTAGGTGAACCTGTTAGCTGTGTCCAAAGTCTTAGCTCCATGTTGCTGTTACTGTTACCTATAGTATGTGTGAAACAGGCCGTGGACAGCATGTGAGGACTCATCAGTGTGTTAGGGAACAGGACACTACTCGTTATTTTCATTCTCCACTGAAGTCTTTAAATTTTTTCTTTTTAAAAAAATTATCTTACAATGTTTTCTTTATTTTGGAGCAGACCGAAAAGAGAGATGTGTAGAAATAAAGTGAAAATTGTTTATTTGTCAAAATAAGAACTTATTGTTTCAAAGAGAAAAAAACCAAGTTACTATTATTTTCTTACAGCAAACATGCAGTCCTATAAACTCTGTTCTGAATGTTAAAGAAAACATTTATTCATTGATGCTTTGCTATCGAGAGACAAAGATTGGTATTCGTAACTCATCGTTACTCATTCTCTTGTCCGCTAACTTCCAAGTTGCGACAACTCTGGGAAGTTATTATATAAATATTTTATGATGTTAAAGGCAGAACACTATGAGCAAGGGAGAGTGGCACGTTTTTAAAGATGTAAATGTATTCTGCTTTTTTGAGGGGGGAGAGTAGACATTTTTCCCCTCAGGAGCTTGAGAAGCTATCATGAAAGCTCCAACACGTTCAGCTCTAATGTGTGCCAGATTCAATCTTCCGGCCCTAATATCTACAGTTAATTAATATTCTCCGGCTGGATTCGCGCCTTGCATACCGGCTGCAAACGTACAATAATAAGAGCTGAAGCTCTGCTTAAGTAGAAATGAAAATTTGTCCTATACAAATATGTGTGCCTGTTTCATGTTATGATTAGAATATTTAAAAATGTGCATCACTGAATATTTCTTTAACCCCTTTTTGCTAGCGGTAGACAGTCTTAATGAAGGCAAGCAAAAAATTTGGGATTTTTCACAGTTTGTTTCCTAAAACAATTTAACTGCTTCATATAAAAGACTAAACTGCAATAAAGCTCAAGTTCCGCTTTTACTGGGATGATGCTGTTATAAAAATCTAGGGTTTCTGGATGTTCTGGATATTTTTTCCCTTTTGTTAATTACTAAGCTTTCAAAGAGATCTTTATCCATATAATTTAAATAAATGGCAAATTGTATGTAGTAGCACTGTTCAAGTATGCTTAGAACAGACAAAGGAGATTGATCTCTTTTAGGCCTTTACCAATATTTGATCCAGCATTTTTTTCACTGGCGCTGGAGCGCTAAACATTACAGTAACAAATAAAAACAAACGGTATCCACAATTGTCCCTATAATTTTGCTATTATGTTCCTCAGGATTTAAATGTGTCTACTAAATGCTGTAAAGATAAAAAATACTGAGGGATGCTCTGGACCAAGAGGTTATGGGTTCAAAACTTAACCTCCAGTACTACGTCACTGGGCCCCTGAACAAGACCTTTAACCCCAAAGTTGCTCCTGGGAGACTGTCCCTGTAATTAGGCAATAGGAGTGTCTGCTAAATTTCTAAGTGATGAGGTAGGCTACATTTAGTTTTTGTACTTAAAAATGGTACATTCTATTTTTGTACTTTAAAGTGTTGGTTGATTTTGCTGGGAGTACAAGTGAGATGGGGTGTAAGGAAGCGTAACAGTTAGGGAGTTGGTCCTGTGAACGAAGGGTTGCCAGTTAAAATCCCAGACCGGTAAAGGTACCACTGAGGTACCCCTGAGCAAGGTAGCAGACTTTGCGATATTTGCAGACATCGAACTGTTGTCCATTGAATCAGATTAAGATTGTATTGTGATGAAACTTGTTTATTAATTTACACCCCTAAAGAAGGCTCATTTACGGATCAATAGGTCGTAGGATCAACTCCAGCTCTGTCCTACAGTCAGAACTACCACAGTTGAGTTCCGGAGCAAGACCCTGAACCCCAGGTTTCTCCAGAGAGAACGTCCCTGTATTTAGGAAATGGAGGTCTCTCTAGATAAGAGCGTCTGCTAAAAATGTGAATGTCAGATCACGTTCATCAGGCCTCGTTTCTTACCAGCCCCTTTGGTGCAAGGAGCCATGTCCCTCTCGGCATGCATGTAGCTCATAAGTTGTTGGGGGAAAAAAATGCCATTTTTAGATTCAACCCTATATATCAACACATAAGAAGTAAAAGGAAAAATGTCTGAGTCATACTCCTATTTTATTCCAAATGCAGCCTTTGGTTAAAATTCTACAAAGATTAATGTTATGTGCCACTTCCCTGTGATTAAAGTGGTCATGTGTCATAGGTGTTTGAGCCAGTCGAAATGATTGTTCCCCTCAGCCAATGAGTCAGGACACCTGAGGCTGTGTACTTCAAAGAGTCCTTATTTGGACCTTTGTATCCTAGTGCCTGGCCCGCAGAACTCTGCAGACCCTTTGTTTTTAAAGTTTTTAGTCAATTTTGCCTCATTATTCCGCTGTGGAAAGTTAGTCATAGATGTCTTTAAAAGATTGGCCTAGATTTGGCACTTTCGGTGCCCGTAGAGACTTCCTCATGAGCTCTTTCTGTTAAATTAACTCTGATTTGGACTGATAAGAGTGAGCTGACCAGATTTCTGATTAGCCCTTTGGGGAGGAGGCGCAGGAGTTGGTGGGGGAGGATTATTTTAGAGTCAGTTGCTTCGTCTCTTTTCTGTCACTCACGCGTCTCCCAATCCTGGAGACATCATTGTCTTTAATAGCTTTGATAAAATGGAGAACCCTTAGCTAATTGCATAAGTCACCAGAGATCTCATTTATTAGCAAAGCGGGCGTTGGTGTTTTGGAGCTCCCTCCCCAGCCATCCAGCCTCTTTAGTCGGGAGAAGTTTACGAAGAGGATAAAGTTAGCTGCCAGAGCTCCTTCTCCTCTCACACAAGCCCATTTATAATGGAGAAGTCACTGTAACTTACAGTACAGGGGGCATAACTAGGCTAATGGCGAGATTTGCATATTCATGCTAAGCTGCATTATTCATACGCGAGCCGGGGCTCGTCTGCGCCGACGGCCTGTGATCCTACACTAAAGACGCCTGTACGTGGCTAACCGAGCCACGGAAAAGGGGGGAAAAGGCCGTATCGATTCGGTTGCCTCACGACACTTGTATACCCTTGTAGAATCAAAAGCGTGCATCTGCCTTTCAACAGAGCAAAACACTCGTTAAAAACGGCGCAAAGCCTGATGAGCGTTTTCGCGGATGCGTTCAACACGGACCTCAGCTCCCACAACTTTCCTCTGTTCGTTTTTGCTGTCGTTTGGGAAATAATGGGAAGGTGGAGGAGGCGGGTGGGGCCGTAAGGCTGGGTGGCGGCGGTGACAATGGCAGCGGCGGTTCGAGGATGAGGCGTCTGACGCCTAATTTGAGAGGTTTTCAAAGCAGTTTTTCCCCCATCCATCAGGAATTCAGTGTGTAGCATATGCCACCATTCCAGAATGTTACGAGGTGAATTTAGCATTCCGCTTGATGAACGGAAAGTTATTTATTCATCGGTTTTGTTCCCTTTAAGTCGCAGCCAGAGAGTGACATCTGAGAGAGAGATCGATCTTTTATTTTTCGTTGTGTGCAGGCCTTTCTGTGTTTGCTGTATGTATATAATTCTTTGACATCACTTTGTTATATTACCCATTTCTTCCCTCACCTAAAGTCTGTCATCTGCCTTTTTTAAAATATCACCAGCAAAGTATAGTTTCATGTGTATGTAATGTGTCTTCTGGCTCTGAGGCCCTCACAAGTGAATGTTTTGAGAACTAATTTGGAAATTTTAATTCAAATATATTCCATTGCGAAGAGGCTCTTCACAAAGACTTTTTTCAACTCCAAGGAAATATTAAGATAATGAGGGCAGTCATTTGTCTGGCGCCTTGACAAGGTGATGAGGAAGAGGCCGGAGCGCTTTCATCCGCACCCAATATGCATATCAAATGGTGTCATGGCAACTGGTGAAGACCTTCATTAAATGGCGATCAAGCCGTTTGTAAACCGATTCCTGGAAAACCCAAAGACGGACTCGTCTCAAATGCCGCTAGTTAGATTTGACAGGGGTCGGCTCTAAACCCGCAGCAACGTTTGGTATAATTAATTAATTGGAGGCGAAAGATAAGATTGAAGCTTTTCCAAAGCACAGCACAATCCCAAGGTATGGCGTGAGTCGACTTGTGTTTGTTCCTAAAATAATTTAATAGAGTACGTCTCCTACAGAGTAGGTCTTTGTGCTGATTTTCGTTCTTTAATGTTTCAAATTTCAACTGAATTCCACAAAGTAACTTGGTGTGTGGCAGAGCTTCATCCCATCTTTCACACCTTGTCTTGTCAAGTCTTTTTCAGACTTTCACACATTTTGGAACAGCAAGCGCAGGCACGATGACTTGATCTGATACTCTAACGCCCACCGTTTTCAACTGAGAATCGGATACTGGGATAAACGAGGCTACAACTCTCCACACCTCCTGATGTATAAGACCTGAGGTGTGAAACGCAGTTCAATTCTTCGGAGTTATTAAGGCGTTCTGTAGCTGGGGCAGTGTGCTGCAGCTTCACCAAAGCGTGTAATACAGGGTTGTTAATGATTTTTCTGTGTAGTAATTTGGAATGTACAAGTCCTTCAGTTTTATTCTTCTCACATGTTTAACTTGAATATTGGACTGTGGTAAGACTTCTCACGTGTCTATTAAAAATGAAAAGCTTTTGAAATCATAAGATGTTTTGTGCAGAAAAGGTCTCTTTGCACATAGTCCAAAGCTTTTATAGGGTCACATGTAGACTAGGACTGGTGGATTTTGATTATGAAAACTGGTACTGAATTTGATACTTTAAAAAAGATATTCCTTAACATGTATTTTGTGTAGTTAAGTCTTCAACAAGATATCACATAATGCACTTTAAAAATATAGATTCAACAAAAGTGCAACAAAATACATTAGTATTTTAATTTGATTAGTAAAATAAAACTATTATTGGGTACTTAACTAAACTAGAATTGGGACTTAATAGTTTAACAGCATTAAGGTGTTAATTACAGCAATTAATCATGATTAATTGCATTTTTACCTAGATATAAAAATTAACGTGTGGTACTGAAATAAAGAAATGCATGTTAAGGAATAGCAAGAAAAGCCAGCATAGTTTTTATCTCGTCTTTGCCTGTAAACATCCATAAATAGCTGCAGTCTTAAGTAGCAGACGGCCATATAAAGAAGAGTTATAGAGTAATGTCTGCTGTACAGACTGCTTGTGCTTCAGTGTAAAGTTCATCAGCACAGTATGTGCACACGACTTGGACACGTTTTAAACGGAAATTTGCTGTAGAAGTCTACATTTCATGGTAGTGCGACCCACCGCCTCCAAAGCTACGTGCATGTGGTAAAAACGTAACCTTTTACTCTGTGATAAACTTCCCAGACCGGTAAAGTTGCCACTGGGGTACTCATGAGCAAGGTACTGTCCCCAAGCACTGCTCCCCGGGCGCTGCCCATGCCAGCTGCCCACTGTTGCTTCACGGATGGGTCAGATGCAGAGGTCACATTTTGTTTTGCTGTGCTCTGCTGTGGTGTGTTCACATGACAATCACTCACTTTAACGTTAAGCTCAGGATGCTAATCTCTGCAGCACAAGTGATTCGCTGTTATTGTTTCACAATCAATAATTGATTCACAATTCGCTTTAATCGCTCACTTTATATGCATCAAGTCAGATAAACACCTGCATGTCAGGAACCTGTTGACATTGGGGCCAAAATTGGTTTAATTTGTGTTGAAGTTTCGAAATTAATCACATGCCTAAGTTCCCAACCCCAATTAAAAACACAAAAAAGCCAACAGTGGAGTTTCCGCACCCTCTAGTGAGCAAACTACGCTACAACAGAAGTAACATGGTAAAAGAAATTATATTTTGAATCTTACTAAAAATGTCTTATCAGATGTCATAAGCTGATTTGCTCCGATTTAGCTGCAACGAGAGTGAAAGTGAGTGATTATTTGTCATTGTGAACACACCACAGCACAGCACACAGTGCACCACAACCAAATGTGACCTCTGCATTTGACCCATCCGTGAAGGAGCAGTGGGCAGCTAACAAGGGCATCGCCCGGGGAGCTGTGCTTGGGGAGGGTACCTTGCTCATGAGTACCTCAGCGGTAACCTTACCGGCCCTGGATTCAAACCTGCAACCTTCTGATCACGGGGCAAACACCGTACTGTTACGCCACCAACTGCCCCAACCTTATATTGGACAAGCAAAAAGGCCTAGAGTTCGGTTGAATGCAGGCTTTGTCTGACATTTAGGATTGGCAGCTTGAGGTGGAAGACAGGTTGGCATGCCCACTTATACCCTTTGTCCTGACTCACCATCTCTTGTTTTACATGAAAGCTTTATCGTTGTCCATGTTCTTTAACTGTTATAATGTTTTGTTACCACACCGACATAAAGGACCTTAAATTCAAACACAAACTTCAAGAAGTAAGACCAGAAAAAATGAAACTTGCACAAATTGTCTTCTTTCCTCTACAGCCCTGGTGTGTTTTGTCTCCAGATTTTCATTTTTTAATCCATCACTTAGTCCACAGCTTTGTTAGCAAGTAGCAAATGAAGCTTATCATCATGAAATTAGCATTATGTTCTTGCATAATTAGCCTAACGGCTCCACCGAAAAACCGAACAGCAGATTTGGACACCGAGAGTGTCTTGGATGATTGAGTACATTTAGTGGCAAGAGCATCAATTTTTTTTCCCTTATAAGAAAAGTCATACCTTTTTAAGAAACTGAAACAGTTTGTCAGAATTTGTAAATCAGAGGCAAACCAAACTTTATTGGAAGAACTTTGGCTGCTGTTGTTTGTTCGGAGGCTTTAGCAGCGTAGGCAGAATTTTAAGTAAGCCACGTTCCGAGGGGGGAGCCGTCATCGCCTGGCAAATTAAACCATCAGCTCCCCAGTCAGAGTTAAATACGCAGAAATGACTCATTTAATGTCCGATTACCCCATAATGCCACACCGTAAACAATGACTGGTGCTCATCACCAGATGTTAATGCTCCTTCTCGTGAGATAACGGGCTCAATCTTCGGCGGGAGACGGCTCGCGACGCGCGTGTGCGTGGATGCAGATGGATTTCATTAAAACGTGAGCGGTGCTAGAAGAGTTCCTGCTGTCTCGGTCATTATTAAAAAGGCTCTCTCTCGCACTCGTGGAGATGCGTCTTCATTATGCTAGCACCCGCTTAGCCGCGATAATGCCTGCTCATTTGCTGGCGAGCTCCTCAATTTTCCCTCCGACGATAGCGCGCATCTCTCGCGGCGGCCCGGATGACGGCGCCGCTATTCTCCCAGCGCTCACCGGATTACAAAGGTTAATCACCAATTTGAGGCTTATTGTTGCTAAATAGTCTAAGGCCTACACGGGCTGCTCCTGCTAGATATGAAGGGATATCGGCGCGAGGGTGCGAGGCGTTTAAACGGCGCTTCCCTTCTAACCTGCTGATTGGCTGCCGTTTGATGTCTCCATCCCTCCCGAAGCTTTTCTACGTCCGTGCCGAGGATTAGCGAAAATGCACAAAGCTCTGGTGAGTTGGCTTTTTCACAGGCAAAACAACAATTCTCTCCACAGTTCCAGTTCGTGCACAATGGCAGCCAGCCTTGATTTCTTTTCCCACCCGCCTGCACCGACTCCGAGACTCCGAAGTTGGTTTGGGCAAAGGAGGACGCTTATAAAATGTAAAGCAGTCATCTTTTGGACTAGCGAATGGAATATTCAGAGATGGGATGAGGTGTCACTTATTGCATCCTGTAAAAGCTTCCTTAAAAGCCTCTAAAAGGCAAAACAACTGTTACAAGTATTTCTCTAGATAATGAATTGCCACAAACTGACAGCAATATATTTTTTAATTATATAACATTTGGCAGATGCTCTCATCCAATGCAACTTAAAATTCTGAATTACAGATACAGTTTCTCTGGAGCAGGTCTTGCTCTGAGGCCAAATGGTGGTAGTGCTGGAGGTGGAATAGAGTTGGTCTTGAACTCATGAGTCTTCAGGCACGACGCTGCCGTCACCATCCCCCCGCTGCATTTCCTGTGATTTTAAAGTGATTTTTTTGGCAGAATTACTTTAAAAGCTCTATTTAGAAAGAATGAATCATTTTAGAATGGTTGTGGTGATTTTGAAGAGGAGTGCATCTGCATAGAAAATAAAAATCGCTAAAAATGTTCTTTCTTAAACCTGACCAAGGATCTTTAATTGTTATATCCAAATTGTAACTTCTCTTGACGTCCTGGGTTCGATCCCCGGCTCAGCCAGAGGACCTTTCTGTGTGGAGTTTGTGTGCTCTCCTCGTGTTCGTGTGGTTTTTCCTCCCACAGTTCCAAAAGCACACACTATATGTTGATTGGCGAATCTAAACCGGCCTGTTAAGGTGTGACTGTGTGACCCGCCCTGGGTTGGTCCCTGCCTTGCGCTGATAGTCCCGGGACACGCTCCTGTCCCTGTGACAGTAATACTGACTAAATGAAATGAAACTTGTCTTGCAGTTTAATCGTGTAACATGAGAGTGAGAGTGAGTTTTCTTTTTGGCTCAAGCTACTGGAAAGTTGTAGCATGACCTGTTGGATTTACATTTACATCATTAAGCAGACCACTTTATCCAGAGCAACGCACACCTGTCCACATCTGTTCTTCAAACCTTTGAAAGTTACACTTAAATCAACAACTGCACTTCAACTAAGATACACACATTAATGATAAGTGTGAGGAGTAGTTAGTAGGGTTGTGATTGGTCTCGTGATATTAAAATGTGATGATATTTCACGTATAGATGAAAAGCTGCCTTGCAAAATAGTATGGTGCTATTTTTGTGCCAAAATCTTTAGCGCAAGCAAAATCTGATTGCGCTCAGCTCTGGCTTTCCGCGCACTCCACTTAGTACTGAGTTATAAATGTGCCAGAAACAGCCGATCACAGGCTTGGAGAAAGCTGATTGACTGATTTTGTCTCCAGTAAGGTGGCTAATATGGTTCCAAGTTCACATACGTGTATCAAATACCAACGCACATTTTTCCAGTACGACACCAAAATAAGTAACAAGAAGACATTTATGGTGTAATTATTTCAGCCGGCATCCTAGTCTAATTGAATCTGTTAATATTCCCTAAATGTTTGAATTTTACCTTTGACATATTTTAATGAACATTATTATTTAATTTGATTGTTTAAACTTTAGTTAGAAGTTAAAGCTGATGCACAGTAATGGTGTGCAGAGATGAGGATGAAGAATCGTTCAGGAGAGAGTCCAGTCAACTGCACTTTGCAGTTGATTTTTTTGTCGCTCACTCAAATAAAAGGCCACATTCCTGTCATGTTTCATCGTAGAAGTTTTCGTTAAAAGTGTTAAGGTGCACGGCACACTGTGCCCAATGACCAAATGTGATCTCTGCATTTCACCCATCTGTGAAGGAGCAATGGGCACCTCTATCAGCGCTTGGGGAGCTGTGCTTGGGGATGGTACCTTGTTCATGAATACCTCAGTGGTACCGTCCAACCAGTGACCTTCCAATCACGGCGGCGAATGCCTTAACCGCTAGGCCACTAACTGCCCCAGCCTCGTCTCGTTCTCGTGAACCCAATCTCATGTATGGTTTCGAGTGTCTTGCCACTCGAATTTGTCTCACTTGACCTGCAATGTGACAGTGGAGCATGAAGATCTCGCAAAGCTGGCGCGCTAAATTGTGCAGTTCTTGGAATCCGTGCCTTCATTTCGGTGAAGCCAAAATTAAGAATGAAGAAAAGTGAGAATGTCAAAGTTTTAACACCGATATTTTTGGTTAACCTTTCGCCTGTAAGCTGTCAAATTCCACAGTTTATCACATGCTCTATACAGTATGTACACACACACACGCTGTCACCTTCCCCCTACACTTTCTTAGGCGTCACATCTGTCGCTGTGAAGTGTCACACTGGAAGTGGATTTAAGTGTGCTGATTGGGTGTTGATTGTTGGGCTCGCTCCCCTTTTGGCTGAAAGACCAGAGCCTTCGCTGCCGCTAGCCGTTAGCGTCGGTGTTTATGGAGAGTTGCAGCTGAACCGGGCTCTTGGCGCATGAATTGACTCTCGTTTTTATTGCATAAGAGCTGGGGTGGGTTTATCTGGAGAGCCAGGGAGAAATTGGATGCAGCTGTTTGCCGCCCGCTCTTATTCACTCAGCTGTATCTGCATCAAGAAGGAGCCTCAAAGTGACAGTTTTTCCACCATCCTGCCTGCTCCTCTACTCGCTGCTTCAAGGCCGCACGCGCCGCACTCGCTCATCTGACACTCGGGCGAGCTAATTCATGCAGGAAAATCTGCTTTGGAGCAGGGCTTCTGTTCTCAGAACGTTGCTAACCAGACCGACCAAAAGCGCAGTCGACGCACGGCGACTAAAAAAATGTTCTCAGTCTTCAACAGTTAAGTAAAGTATGGCAGTTTAATTATAGTAATCTGATTGGTCTATTCTATTCTCAACAGTGTGCGTGTGTTTGCGCGCGTGTGTATACGTGTGTGTTATCTACTATGTGTATTAGTGTGTGTGTGTGTGTGTGTGTATGTACAGTATGGATGTATTTAGAGATGTGTGGGTGAATGCCTGTGTGTGTGTGTACAGGGGTATGAGTGTGTGTGTGTGTGTGTAGGTGTGGGAGCATAGGTGTGTGCAACAATGTGTGTATGAATGTGTACAGTATATGTGTACGGGGGGGTGTGTGTGTGTTGTGTGCGTTTGCAGGGGTGTGTGTATGTAGTTGTGTGTGTGAGCTCAGATTCCAGGAAGATCACCATGGTTACAACATCAAGCTTTTTTCTTTTTTCCTCTCTTTGATGAGTATGATGGGATTTGAAGCTTTGTGCACGGCTTTGAGTTGTTAAACTTCGCTGAAGCCTTGTGTACGTTTCCTTCATTTTCAAGCAGTGGAGCTGCAGTGAAGCTTCGAATAAAAATGTAAATGATTGCTCTTTAAGTCTGTGTGTTTGTACAGATGAGAAGGAGAAATCCTTTCACTACTTTGTCCTTTCAATATTAGAGTGATGTGTTTGGTGTTCTTCCAGGTTCTGTGTGTGTGTGTGTGTGTGTGTTTGTGTGTATGCCTGGTCAGAGCTGCAGTGGCCCGACAGGCTAACGTGACTCATCTGAAACAAACCTGAATCACAGCTTTGCCTTTTCCCTGCCTTCATCTCCCTGAACCCTGTCCACTCTAATAAACACAATAAAGATGCGCATTAAATGTATTAAGAATTCTCCAAAATTTGGATGAATATTTGATCCCTGTAAAGTGAGTGATTATTTGTCATAGTGAACACAGCACAGCACACAGTGCACCACAACCAAATGTCACCTCTGCATTTGACCCATCTGTGAAGTAGCAGTGGGCGACTAACATGGGCAGTGCTCGTGGACGGTACCTTGCTCATGAGTACTTCAGTGGTAACTTTACCAGTCTGGGATTTGAACCGGCGACCTTCAGATCACGGGGCGCACACCCTAACCGTTACGCCACCAACTACCCCCTGTTTGAACTGTACCTAGGCCTTTAGATTCAAAACTTGGCTTTGTTAATACTTTAGTAGCATTGTAACATGGAAATGTTGAAACTAATAGTAAAAAACTGTGTGTGTGTGTGTGTTGAGCAGAATAAGTTGACTAAAAGATCAGCACATTCTCCCAAAACCCTGAGCTATTATTTCTCACATCTTCTGAAAGGGACAAAAAGGGTTTTAATTAGAGCCTTGTGGATTTGAGGGTCTTAGAATCGATGCTGATGCAGATATTAAAACGGGAAAAAAGTTAAAGGTGCCAATTTAGGAGCTCTACAAAATCCTCAAAGCCGATGCTTCATTGGTCAGGAAAATAAGGCTCCGAAACAACATTAGCTCCTCTAAAAAGGGAAGTTTGTTGCTGATGGCAAAACGGCACTACAAAGAATTCACATGCATGTGACTCAGCAACTGAGCATGTCACAAGTGACTTCTTTTTCCCCCTGGTGGTCTGATGCTCTGCTTTACCTCCTCAAAGCTGTGCTTAAGTTCCTTTAAATTCTGGTTTCCAATCTCTGTCTAGAAGAACTTTAATATTCCTCAGTGTTCTGATAAAGCAATATATCCAGCTCTAGTTTTTAATGGTAGGCAGCTCCCATCACCACCGCGTGATCTAATATTCAGCAGGTTTTTGTGAATCTGTTGACGGCACTTTTTTATTTTATTTTTAAGTGTCAAGTTTAGCTGGAACAGACAGCTGACTTCACCACATGCATTAAGGTTTGAGCTGAAGCCGGTTCTCCTCAGGAGCTTTGGTGACTGGCCTAGATTTCATGACTCTAATAATTGGGTCTAAAACTTGTAGGTCATTAGTAAGTGGAGTGGGGAAGGCTGTAATATCATAAGGTCTTATTAGGCATGTTAATAAGCACCGCAGCATTAGAGACAGTGACATAATAATTGCTTTTATTGTCTCTGCATTGTTCTTTGTCCCTTATTTCAAACACAGAAGGTCTGAAATTAAATGGTGACTAAGAGATTGAAATGCACGTCACCTTTAATTTGAGTCGTTTCACATTTTCATTTATCATATTCAAATCATAGTAAAAATGAAATTGCACAACTTATCCCATTGGATGCGGTCTTCAATATACAAGAGGCCTAGAGTTATATTGACATACTACATGTGTTAGAGAGTTTGCAGAAGTGTATTTCATTCCCTTGCATTAACTGATTTTTGATTCAGCTTTATCTTTAGTACTAGAGGTCGACTGATATTGGTTTTTCAGGGCTGATATCGATACCAATTATTGCTAGTCAACGGGGCCGATAACCGATATTTGGGACCAAAAAACTTACGAACACCAAGCTCAGCTGAAACTCTCCTCTCTCCTCTCCTCCTTCTCGGAGCTTCACGCTGCACTCGTGTGTGAGTGCAGTGGGAGTGACAGCAAGGCTTCAGCGTTGATTGGCTACTACTCGTGCGACATATAGCCAATCAGAGACTGTTGTGGGCAGGACATTAAATGAAGCAGCGAGTCGAGAGCACAGAGAGAGGAGACAGCAGTGGAGCCAGAGTAGCGCACCTTATAATGACTAAATATCGTTGATGGTCAAAATTAAACACCAATGCCGAAAATCGGCAAAATGCATAATATCGGCCCCTGATAATCGACCGGGCTGTGATGATTTGTCATGTGAACACACCACAGCACAGCACACAGAGCACCACAATGAAATGTGACCTCTGCATTTGATGCATCCGTGAAGGAGCAGTGGTCAGTTAACATGGGCAGCGCCCCGGGGAGCAGTGCTTGGGGATACCTTGCTCATGAGTGCCTCAGTGGTAACTTTACCGGTCTGGGATTCATATCACCTTCCGATCACACGGCGAGTGCCCAACCATTACATCAACAGCTGTCCCGAATACAGAACATAATCGGTGGACCCTTACTCTGTAGATTAGACCGCAAGGTGCCTTACTGACTCCTAATGAGCAAACCAAGAAGGACAGACGCTTAATGAGACCAACCAGAGAGAAATTATGATATGACATTTGCTAAACTAGGATTAGACACTTTCCCCATGTATAGACACAGATGAGAAACATGAGTAAACTTGCAACCCAAATCATCACTCCATCTGTCCATTCTGGCTGCGGATGCTGAAGGTTTTCACAATAAAATTCATGTCATTGAGAAATTTGTTGTGAACATTAGATTTTAGAACATTAGGTTTGCTTTAAGTCTTGAACCTTAAGTGACATTCATCCTTAAGTGAGTTTTGATCTGACCAGTTTAAATGGTTTTGTCCATTCCAGAATTAATTATTTCATCTGTTTTGTCCATTAAATCGGCTATAAAGACAAGGAATTCATTTTCCCTTGCAGCGACACAGGCCAACAGCTTTAGTGCTGTTGTCATTTTAGTCATTATGTTGACAGCACCAGCTACACCCTCACATGCAAATGTCACGTCTAGAACCAACTCTGGACTAAGCTCTTTTGGCCAGTGGGGAAATGAGCTAGATTTGGAATCAAATTAAGTGGCCACTTTTATGCCAGCGCTCACCTTTCAGTCGCGCCTCCTCCTCAACGAACAGGTGGACAGCTTGATTTTAATGGCATGAAAAGGTCAGAGCAATGAATGGAGCGAATAGGGAGCACATAAATAGCTATGTGTAGTAGAGTAAAGAGTAAATAGGCTAAATGGCATCATGTATAAAAAGCACAAACAGACTAAATGTTAGACTATTTGTTTACAACAGTATATAATGATAGTATTCTGGACTATCTCCAGTGTTGCCGGTCACTTGTGCTGCAGAGATTAACATCCTGAGCACACTAAAGTGAGTGATTGTCATTTTGGTTCTTGACACAGTGCTCCACAACCAAATGTGGTCTCTGCATTCGAGCCGTCTGTGAAGGAGCAGTGGGCAGCTGACATAAGCAGTGCTTGGGGGACGGCACCTTGCACATGAGTACCTTAGTGGTACCTTTACCGGTCCGGGATTTGAACCGGCATCCTTCAGATCACGGAGCGAAAGCCCTAACCTTTATGCTGCCAACTGCCTCAAATAAGCTGTGTCTGTATGTTTGAAAATGCATTTCTAAATTAAGTTTTGCTCATGAATAACTCTAGATTTTGGTTCCAAGTCCCCAAACTTCCCCTCTATCTAACAAACAAACCAGTCCGTAATCCACACAGTGTAACTGCTTCTGCTAATTTACCACAGTTACCGCGCTATGGTATTTGGATTTAAAGCTTAAATTATGCAATCAAGAGCCGTATCTCTTTTCTTCAGCCAAGGAAAATGAGTAATTAATTCTCTCTGTCAGCCCTCCTCTCTGGGCAGGGGTAGGAGACTATTATCAGTGAAACTCTTTAATCGTGTCTGCTTAGCCAATTTAAAGTTAAACTTGCTTGAGCCGGAGCCAGTTAATTGGCCAGAAACAGTAGCCTTTTAATGGATCTTTGAACAAACATCTTTACTCTCACCTTTTTAATTTTTCGTAAACGGACATGGCCGAGATCAGCTCGCAGTTTGAGTTTTTCTTCAGTTTGGTTGGCTCACATCGCTCTAGTTGCAGGGTCAGCGGTCGCGATTGAATCCAACACAGGAGATTTTTGGTCAGTCGATAGTCTTGGCCTGACGGAACGCGATCGGTAAAGCCCTGGCAGATCGATGCCGCGTCTCGGGTTTCCGCTTGGCATTCTTCCCTCTTTCTCCCTGCCTCCTCCTCCTCCTCCTGCAGTAAAGACATTTTCCGATCAAGAGCTGAAATCAAATACAAAATCTTCACCCAACATTTTCATTCATATTTAACCCAGCCGCAGGATTTGGGGCAGCGTATTTAAGAGCTAACCTCTCCCAGAGCGGAGCTGCTAAAACGGAAGTTTGCAGACGTCTTCGCTTTTAGAACTCCTTCATTCAAGCGATTCCGACTTCCCAAACTCCCCTAATTAGCTATTCGCCTGCAGTGGGCGTGCATCGTAAAAAATGTCCAGAGGAGAACAAGGAGCGATAAAAGGCGTTATTGGGAAGGAGACCGCTATCGCTCTTATCTCCCATAAACACTTCAGTCATTTTTACAGGCCCGTGGAGATGGCAGGCTCTGCTCCAAGCCAAAGGGGCTAAAGACTTGACATGACTTATTCATGAGAAAGGAGGAACCAGTGTGAGAGATGAAAGTAACACGGAGAAAAGTTTGTCCGATAAGCCCCTGTTGTTGCGATAAGGATTTGATTTTCAAACTTGTGATGTGATCAACACGTCCAACGTTATCTGGCTCGGCTGACCTTCTTTTTATTCCTCCAGAGTCTCTAGAGTCAAAGTGGGACTGAAACCATTTAATCCGGTTCTGATCACCAAGTTGAAACAGCTCAATTCGGTTTCTTTTATGCCTTGTGGAGATAAGTGCGTCAAATACACCCTGAAACATGTGTGGACAAGGCAGTGGAGCCTTGCATGAACTTACAACTTAAACCTAAAGGCATAAAACATGGGCCGAATCTCATTTCACCCATTGGCCCTATTCCTTAGGCCTACCCCTTGGTAGAGCCCTGCGCGGTACTATTTTTTTAATCCCGCTCCCCCCCACTCCCGCTGAATTTCTGACCATTACCGCCCGCTCCCGCTGAATTTCTGACGATTCCCGCCCGCTCCCGCCTGCTGTCTCTGTCACTCCCACCCGCTCCCGCCTGCTCCCGGCAACAAAATCATGAGGCCGAATGTCTTTACAGCACAGTTCTACACATTTATTTGTAGTCTCTTGTTTGACGTGTGCAGGCAAAATTGTTGTTTTTTCTGTGAATTTCAGCTTCGTCTGACCTGGGAGTACAGCAACCGGGCAGGCGTGTCGCCTTAATCCTGAAGTGCCTGATTTGTGCCCGTTGTACACTAGCGCTTTGCTGTACTTCACACAACACACAAAGTTCAGCTCTTTACCCTCTTTGTTTGTTACTATTTTAAAGTTTTTTCATATCTCCGATTTCCCCAATTTTAGTTTTGTTTTACATTCTCCCTTCGCAATTTTATTAATAACATCAGCTACGTCCTCCATCCTGCTAACTAAGCTAACAATTATGGGACCCGCTGTCAATTTTTATCCCGCCCGCTATCTCTGTTGCTCCCGCCCGCGGTAACCTAAATCCCGCCCAATCCCGCGAGATTTGCGGGATCATTAGTCTCCAGTGAATTTTACGTACACAGGCAAGACCGACACCACGCTTTTTTCTGTGGCGTTTACGAAGAATACAGCCATACAGCTGAAAAACAAAGTCAAACTAGACAATACACTGGTTGTTTTAATTTTAAATTCTTTATTAACAGAAAAAAATTCTGTACATTTGTCTCTTGTTGTTTTTCAAAGGGCATTCTAGGAAAATATTTCCTAGCCCTCTGTTTGGAATAAGCCTCTGAAAAAATAACCATTTGAAGGCAAAGTTAGCCCGTCCCCTTCTCACTACCCCTTGGTCTAAATCTGAAATGGGATTCACTCATGGAGTAGATTCTCATCCATATAGAGATCACTGCGTCTCAGACTTTTCATGAAAGTTTTTTCCTAAATTTGTTCTTGTCGTTTAGACATTTAAATAGTACGACTGTAGAATTTATTGATTCATTATCCCAACCACTTAATCACACTCCCATTCACACATTACGGGGCCAATTTAGAGTCGCCAATCAACCTTTACTGCATGCTTTTGGACTGTGGGCGAAAACCAGAGCACCCGGAGAAAAACTCACGGGAACGGGGAGAGCACGCAAACTTCAAACATAAAGGCACTACGGCTGACCCGGGGATCGAATCTAGGACCTTCTCGCTGTGAGGCAGCAGCGCTAACCACTTCGCCACCATGCCGCCCCTGTAGAACCCTGTGAATTCCAATAAGCTGCATGACATGAGTGCTTTTAAGCAGTTGCTGCTTTACCAAGAAATAAATGCAATGAACTCAAAAACATTGATGAACATCAGAATCTTTGTGAAAACTTCATTGGTGGGTTTAAGGTCTAGTCCACACGGACGTCTGAATCAGGCATTTTTCTGGCGTCAGGTGAGTGCGGACTAAATGCGACTGTTGTTCTGCTCATTGGAGTGAATCAAAGGGTCCACACAGGTGTTTGTGACATGCGTTCGGTCGGCTACGCGTTCGGATGGCGTCAAGTAAATGCTGCATGAAATGTTTTCCTGGTGCCAATTTCTGCCCGAAATCCAGACGAACGTAAAGAAAACGTTGTGTTTATATGCCCGTATAGTTGACATCCTAAAGGACCAAATATATCCCATGATTCTGTTGAGTTAGTTTCATGTTCCTATTATGTGCTTCAGTGAGTGATGTAAAACCAACTGTGCACATGGGTAAACACTTTGGACAGCCTGTTTACTGCCCCCACCGGGTAAACGCACAAAATTACAAATTTGGCTGCATGTTGGCATTTAAAAGTGTCAACCGAAGGCCAATGTAACGCCTCACTGAAGTCAATCAAGCACAGCTACAAAACGCAACGAAAACGTGTTCAGAGTGCGTTCGTTTATCCAAGATTCGAACGCCCGTGTGGATAAGGCCTTAAGAACCATTGGTGAATGAAGCCTGTTCTTATCAACACTCGATCCCAAGCTCTTCGGTGGGGCATCAAACTGAACGTCTTTCAACATTCATAATTTGTCCCCTAGTCATACAATACATCATGTAATGAAAGGCGTAATGGTCCTCTCTCCCTAAGACCGTGCAAGACTGAGACTGATTTAGTAAATCAAGTTGAGCTGATATATTTAGAAAAATACTAATCTTATATATTAAAATATGTATTACAGTAAGTGTGTATGCTCTATCCATGAATATTATATATTATGTGTCGTCTGATTGACAGTGTCTCTATGTGGGTGTGTGACGGCCAGGTTAAGATCCTGTGAGGAGTTTAGTTTGTTTTATTGAACAAGGTTAGATGTTGTTGGTGTGTCCTGTTTAAGGAGTGATTTGAGCGAGAGAGAGAGAGAGAGAGAGAGAGAGCTAGAGTGTGAGCAGGAAAGAGAGAGAGAAAGAAAGGCGGAAGTGGAGAGTAATGCTTCTGAAGTGCCTGAAAAAATGCCCTATGACGGACCGCCAATCCTGACCTTTGAGTTCCTCTAAATGGACTGTAATATACTTAAAACCCTAGACTACATTGAGTGAGCTTTGAGTGCGTCTGGACTGAAGAGCTGCGTCCGTGTGCTGAGGACCGAGGCTGTGTGCTGCGCAAGTCTGAGACTGGGAGCAACTTTGCTTCTGCTGCTCATTTTAAGATGTTTATGTAAATGTGCAACAGCAGCAACGTGGACTAACAGTCTGGTAAACACACACTCTCTCTTTCTCACACACACACACACACACAGAGACTCCTCCATACCGTCTTCTCTAGCTCTCTCTCTATTTCTCAATCTATTACCCTCTTTCTCGCTCATGCTCTCTTTCTTCTCTCTTCACCTCCATTTCTCTCACACACACTTTCGCTCACACTAGCTTTCTCTCTCTCTCTCTCTTTTACCTTGGTCCCTTTTTCTGTCTCCTCCCTTCTCTCTCCCTCTCTCTCACTCTCTCTCTTTCTCTCTCTCTCTTCCCTTCTCTCTCTCTCTCTCTCTCTTTCTCTCTCTCTCTTCCCTTCTCTCTCTCTCTCTCTCTCTTTCTCTCTCTCTCTTCCCTTCTCTCTCTCTCTCTCTCTCTCTCTCTGACCCTCTTTCCACCTCCATTTCTCTCTTACACACTTCCCTTCTCTCTGTCTCTCTCTCTCTCTCTTCCTCCTCTAACTCCGTCTCGTTTTATATCTCGGCAGCCGGGATGGAGGGATATAACGCTGTAGATCGTCATTATAGATAAGGGCTCTGGGTGTGTTCTGCTCCTCTCTCAGGAGTGAAATTACAGGCCTTCTGCAGGAAGTTTAGCAGCAGCTCTGATTGCTCTCCGCTCCGCTCGGGACGTGATGTTTCCCCGTAAACAGCGCTGAGTGTCACACGGCCACCGCCTGCTTCTCACCTCACACAATATCTCTGGGCTGCTCTGTCCTATTCTCCTGCACACACACACAGCTAATCCCTGAGTATGGTTCATGACATATCTTGATATCGAGCTGTAGAATTTCTTTGTTTCCACTCTAGAACATATATTTTTTGCAGATGATTAAAAAGTCAAAAAGTATAAAATAACTATAGTAAAATATACAGATGTTTTAAGAACCAGAATTGATTTTACTGCCAATGTCAGGCCGTGGTGTGAACCTTCACTGGTCCTACGATTCGATTACGATATCTCGATGCATGACGACGCATCGCGGTGCATGCCATACATGTTTCTACATTACTTCACATTGCACGCAGATCGGTCAGCCATAGTTACTACCGTGATGAACTATTTTTTTTTTCTTTTGCTTTTTAGATATTTGCATTAAATTCATTATTCATAAAGACGGACAAATCGTCTGGAAACGTTCTGGAAATTAATAAAAATGAAAGTTTTTAGTGGTTAAACTGGATTGCATGTTGTGGACCACCGGGGCCAGTGGACCGCCGGTTGAAAACCCCCAATATAACCGATTATGGTCTGCTACTGCATCGATGCAGAATCATCCATGTCTGCATCACAAGGCACACCATCGTAACTTGACAAAAAGTCGAGATCAGTAGGAGACATTCCTTGGAAGACATGCTTTTTCACTAAAATTGGGCTCTGAAACAACAAACCACAGAAAAATGATGCACTCCAACACCAAGACAACTGAACTCTGTTGATTGCTGGCGAGAGTGTGTACATCTCAGCAGCTTCTCAACGTGTTGTGCCGCATGCGCTGCTACGATTGCCTACCGCGTGAAAAAATTAATTTTTACAATGTTGTCACATCACTATCGTATTCGTAAGATCGCCATATCGTAACTCGGGGACCATCTCTACGTTCTCACATACAGGAAATTTGCTTTGGTGCTTGGTTTATAAGGCTAGTAAGATAAAGGATTTTAAAACATCGTTATAGAATAGAGAGTCATGGGTCTAACAGTATACAAAAATACAAAAAGATTATTTAAATGTTAAAAATGGAGAAGAAGGGGTCTAATAATGGATTATAGAGAATGTGCATAAATAGACGGCAGGATGAGGATGTCGTGGCATGAAAGTGCTGGAAGTAGAGGATGTGTCTGATCGAAGAGAGGTAGAGGACATATGATCAGCGTAATGATGTAGTTGTCTAATGCTGTGGTATTTTCAGCAGCTCATAGAGAGTCCACTGCTTATTTTTTTCCCCGTCACGATGCCAGGCTGAAGTGTTGCCAGCGTAATGGTCCTGATGGTTTTTCCCCTGCTGCAGTGACGAATCCGCCCAATCCACTGGCAGCCGACGTTGTTTCGCAGCAGGTTCCGTGCGAACACAGACATGCTTGCCACCTTCGCTAAGCACATATTTACAGCTGCATAAATCCTGCGTGTGCAGAGGTGGCTGCGTTTCCAAGTCAATGGCAGGCATGATCGAGGGAGGATGCCAGCCCAGAAGAGGCAGGTAAACACAGAGCTGGACGTACATCGAGCTGATGCCGCTATCAGCACTGTCCCAGATGGGGGATGGAAAACACACCGGACAATAACGTGCCAACTTTCCACTGGGCTGCTGGAGAGTGCCCGTGCCCATAATACCACACATTTACCATTAATAGGATGATAGAATAATATTGGCAGGAGGTATCTGAATCTTGGGTATAATTCATCATATATTAGACGAAAGATACCCAAAATTCAAAATCTACAGACGTGGCACGATACTGGAAAAGAAAGTGACTTTGTATTTTTTTTGGAATTAAGTTGTCTTTAATAGCTCTACATGGGAAAAAAATGAATCAATCAGGAGTGACTGGAGTGATTTGTAGACAAGTGCTTCTTTATATTTGGAGTATAAACCATACTTTGGTGGAAGGCTGGATGTAAGGTCAGAGTTGGCTCAAGCAAAATATATTTATTAACAAAACTCATGAAGAAAAACAACCAGGAAACTGTCGTCCGAATTTGCAAGTAAACCTAAACATGTTAAACATATAAACAAGATACATGAGGACACAGACGAGATGGAGCTTAAATACTTCAAAAGTAGAGGTTGACCGGTATTGTTTTTTCAGGGCCGATATCGACACTAGGGATGCAACGGTACAGTGTGCCCGTGGGTCGGTACGTATCACAGTTTTCCGGCCGCAGTATCGGTACATTTATGTTATCTTTGCTCTAACATCCAGTAGGTTCTTTGCCTTTTCTATTTCTAGGGCTGAAATGATTATTCGAATAACCCAGAATCGAAGCTTTATTTAATTCTTTTCACTGGCTAAAGCATGCTCTGCCTGTGTTTCACACGGACGCTTATTAGTGACGCACAACGTTTTAAGTTCCGCTGTCATGGCAACACCTGATCCCTCTGTATGTGAAAGTATTTATGAGGAATTCCCATGCACAAAAACAGAAGTAAATGTGTAAGACGCATAAATGACATTTTTGCGACGTAAACACACTGTTTGTGAGCGCCATTACTTGGGGGGGAAAAAATGCTACAGTTCAGTCAGATCTTCCCCTATTACAGACTAAACTCATATTTCAGCTGATAACTAACTATCTTAAATATGCTTTTGGGTTCGATTGGCAGAAATCCGTCACATCTAGAGTCCAATGAGCGGAAATCCATCATAGCGACAGATAACTTTAATCCCTGAGTATTTGTGCACAATGCCCACGTTTTAAAGAGGAAATGTCAGGCGTTCCGAACTATTGCGGTTCACCTGGGTGTATTGAACCAAACACAGCGTACCGAAAACCGCTGCATCCCTAATCAATATCCATTACTGTTAGTGGACAGGGCCAATAAGCGATATTTGGAACCGATATGCTAAAAAAAAAGAAAAGAAAATCTTTGTCAAAATCGTGAATTTTATAAACACCAAGCTCAGCTGAACCTCTCCTCTTCTCTTCTTCTCAGAGCTTCTCGTGTGTGAATGTGGTGTGAGTGACCGCATTCATTAGCTACTACTCATATGACATACAGCCAATCAGAGACTGTTGTGGGCAGGACATTAAATGAAGCAGCAAGTCTAGAGCAAACGGCCCAGAGAGAAGAGACGACAGTGGAGCCACAGTAGTGCACCTTGTAATTACTTAATATCGGTGATGGTCAAAATTAAACTCCAATGCCAATAATCGGCAAAATGCCTCATATGAGCCCCCGATAAACGGCCTGGGCAACAATTATTCGACGCTTATTAAAAACACAGGTGAAACACCCCCCTGACCAGGGGATTGCAGAAGCGGTTATGACTTCTTTCCCAAAATTAATCCAAGCACCTTTAAATGTGAGGAAGTGATGTTACAGCAAACAAAGCTAACCCTTGTATATGTGCAAGTGTCTGAATCTGCATAATTAATAAAATATTATTCTATATCTCTAGATTTCACAATATATATTTTATTATGTCACAGTATCTGGCATTTGGGTATCTTTTGTGATCTAATGAGGTCAGCATTTAAGATGCAGTTAGGTAAGTGTCATCACAGTGTTGTGTATCTGGAGTTTGTTCATTTATATTAAATTGCTTTTGCGTCTGTTTGATTTTCAAATTAAATAGTCAACTGTTGACTTTAGTCATACTGAGCCTCCACTGATATTGCCATCTTGTTTGAGTAAACTTAATTATAGCTGCAGATGCCTCATAATGATGAACCTTTAATGATGATAAACCAATAAACGTCTGCATTTATGTCTCACTTGCATGGACTCTCTGTAAAATAGTTTTGATAATAGATACGGTTCTAATCAGAGCCTGAATTCCTCGTCTGAAGTGAGGGCAGGTGGAGTCGATGTTGCCATGAGTTTTTTGTGTGTATGAGTGGTGAGTCAGCAGTAAGAAGTCACGCTCGAAACCCTCACTAAACGATCGGACAGACCTCATCAAACATTTACTCTCAGCGCACCGTACATCACACAAAAAGAGCTGTTTTATTTGATGAAGTATTCATTCATAATGAATGTCCGTGCCTCTGAGCGAGCAGCGAGGAAAGACACTGGCTAGGTAAGAGGGGGAAACGCTGAGTTGTAATTAAAGTCAGAGAGATGAATACGTTCTGGTTCGTAATTTTCCATTAACAAGGGAAAAACAACTAATCTCTCCCTAGTTTGGAGGCCGGTCTGAGAAATGAGAAAATCCTCAGGATTCTTGTGTCACATTAAATGTCTCAGTAAATCATTGAGCTCTTTAATTTCCCAGATGGCCATGTCGATGAGTTCAAATCCTTTACCTCTCATTAAATATGGGGCTGACATTTGAACTTTTATTTGGGGTCTAAAGTAGGGACATATTTTTGTGAAGTGGATCACAAATAACTTTAAAAGCTTTACTTGGAAAGAATAAATCATTCTGGAATGACTGGGCGGCTGTGTAGAGGAAAGCTTCTGCAGAGAAAATAAAAAGAATATTTAAAAGCTGAAAAACATCTTTCAACTCTGAAAACCTTTTGAGAGCAAGCCATCCTTTCAGAACTTTATTCACGTAATAGCAACCCAGCCTTTACATGTAGGTTGCGATAATTAATAGCCTCTAACTACCTCTATGCCTGCACAACGTAACGTTGCAGATTTCTGCTGTACATCTTCTTCCCTTTCCCCCAAATGATTTTAACTTTAGTTGGAAACCATAAATCACACTAGAATGTTTGGGTTGGTTTTGTACTGGAGTGCATCTGTAGAGAGAATAATAAAAAGCCGAAAACTGTTTTAATTTTAACACTAAACCATCCAACAGCAAGCCTTCCATTTAAATCAGAGTAAATGCTGTTGTGGCGTGAAGAATTCTCTAGATTAGTGATGGAAAATGAGAACTGGATGAGTTTTCTCTCTGTATCATTTGTCTTACTTGACATTGCACAACCTTTGTACTGCCATTGCAGGGTCAGCCTATCAGTAAACAGACTAGTCGTGAATGAACAGCAAATGTGACCCTCCACGGCAAAACCAGTCGCTTGTCGCACAACGGAGGTTTCCGAGAAAAATGGGCATTTATGTTGTGTGGGGTAAAATGTTGGATTTTTTGTTTTTAGTGTTTTGAAACAGTGGAAGGTCTATACTGTACTGTTGTGTGAATACATTGTGAAAAACTTACCCTTTCCATCCTAAAAAGCTTGTGACTTTTTCTTGAGTCGAAATTCAATTCCAGCAGAATGTTAAAAGTTTCTGTTTTGACCGCTCTATTTCGATATTTCTAATATTTCTAAAATAATTATTGTTATTATCATTATTATTATTATTATTATTATTATTACTATTATTATTATTATTATAGAAATGAAATAACTATGAGATTGCTTCTCTGAGAAATGTTTTTGACGTGCACTGTGGATGAGCTCATTCCGATTGGAAGAGGGGTGTGCAATTGTGATTTTAAAAATGTTTCTTTGTGTGTTCTCTCTTTAGAAAATTCTTTTTTTAAACAATTAATGTAGTCTGTATGCATCATTTCCAGTGAATAATATAAAACATTATGAAACGATATTTAAAAGGTCTCCTTGTGCTAAATTAGCTGGGGCCTGGGCACTGCTCGATCAGAATCTATGGATAATCCAGCTCTGATGGAAGGCTCTAACACCCTTTCCCTTTGAAAGAGTGAGTGATTATTGTCGTGTGAACACACCACTCACGGTATGAGAGTGCACCAAAACGAAATCTGACCTCTGCATTTAACTCATCCGTGAAGGAGCAGCGGGCAGCTAACAAGCACCCGGGGAGCAGTGCTTGGGGACGGTACCTTGCTCATGAGTACCTCAGTGGTAACTTTACCAGCCCTGGATTCGAACCTGCAACCTTCAGATCACGGGGTGAACACCTTACCATTACGCCAACTGCCACTTTTAGCAGTGCCCTTTTCACTGCCTTGTGCCGTTTCGGTGTCGGTTCCCAGTCTGGAATGGGTGCTACTTCTTTCCACTAAAAAGGTTGGTGCCAGTTTACTTTGATTGAACTTTAGCCCCCAAAACTATTCTGGAGGTGGGAGGGGTTAGCGAGCCAGCTTTAGGTAGAGATAATGGTGGTGATTTGTGTCTCCAATGAAATTGAAGGCAGCATGTAGATGAATTTAGAGGATAATTATAATTAT
>JAVGVS010000005.1:7369932-7640684 GCA_032718565.1 Distichodus sexfasciatus
GTATGTGATACCAAGCATGAGCTGATTAAGTCTCAGGCCTCGTTCATTTCATTATTAATCCAAGACCTTTGTGGTGAACCAATTTCCTCTTTTTCACAGCAATCTTGGCCCCTCTGTCATGTTTTGCTAGAGTTGCTAACAAGCCGTTTACTTCTTTGGAATGTCCTCTTGGTGAAAGGAATCCTGGCTGGTGGGATAATAAGTACCATGAAGATACAGAGACTCCAACCTCCTGTGAACTCTTTCTGTCTCTCTTTTTAAACTTGCTTATATGCTTATATGTCCACTTCACAATAAAAGGCAGACTACAATTTAGATATATAGTTTTATCATTAATCTCCACATGTACAGTTAATATATATATATATATATATATATATATATATATATATATATATATATATATATATATATATGTACATATATACACATATAAAATGTATGTACTATACAATGTATAATATACAGTTAATATACATTTTCTGTCGACAGTTGTGGTCAGAAGTTTACACACACTCATCATAAGTATGAACGTCATATTCATTTTAAGCTTTTAATGATTTATTTCAACCGTTCTTTTTCCATGGCAGAATGTTTACATGACACACAACTTCAATGATTTTTTAAAGCATGAATTGGGTGCACAAGATTGAATTTATTAAGGATTGTCTATAATCAACACAGGCTCAAATATATACATACAGTACATCCTAACTAATATTTGGTTAAATGCCCCTTAACAAGTTTTACCGCGATCAGACGCTTTTTGTAGCCGTCAACAAGCTTATGGAATAATTCTGGCTGGATATTTGACCACTCCTCTTGGCAGTATTGACAGTTCATTTAAATTGGTTGGTTTCCTTGCACAGACCTTGCTTTTAAACATAGTCCACAAATTTTCAACAGGGTGGAGATCGGGGCTTTGAGAAGGCCATTCCAGATGCTTAATGTTAGCCCGCTTTATCCATTCCATAACCAGTTTTGATGTGTGTTTGGGATCATTATCTTGTTGGAACACCCAATTGTGTCCAAGTTTCAACCGTCTAGCTGTTAATTTGAGGTGAGGTTGAATTTGGAGGTAGTCCTCCTCCTTCATTATTCCGTCCACTTTGTGCAATGCACGAGTGCCACTGGCAGCGACACAGCCCCAGAGCATGATACTTCCACCACCATGTTTGACAGTTGGTACAGTGTTCTTAGGTTTGAAAGCCTCACCTTGACTCCTCCAAACATACTTCTTTTTGTTGTGGCCAAATAGCGCAATCTTTGTCTCATTTGACCACAAAAATATTCCTCCAGAAAGATTGTGGCTTGTCCATGTGGGCAGCTGTAGATTTCAGTCGAGCTTGAAGGTGTCAATTTTGAAGCAGGGGCTTCTTTCTTGGTTGGCACCCTCTCAGTTCGTGGCGATGTAAAACTTGCTACACTGTGGACATTGAAACTGATGTTTCACTAACGAGAAGTTAATAGGCCTTGGCCTTGTCAACACCACTTAATAAAGGATTTAGTTGGGATGTATGTATATATTTGAGCCTGTATGTAGAATTTTGACCCTGTGTTGATTATAGACAGTCCTTAATGAATTCAATCTTGTGCACCCAATTCATGTTTCAAAAAATCATTGAAGTTGTGTGTCATGTAAACATTCTGCCATGGAAAAAGAACGGTTCAAATAAATC
The DNA here is from genome assembly GCA_032718565.1 of Distichodus sexfasciatus. Lineage (NCBI taxonomy): Eukaryota > Metazoa > Chordata > Actinopteri > Characiformes > Distichodontidae > Distichodus > Distichodus sexfasciatus. The sequence goes on from JAVGVS010000005.1 coordinate 7,371,612, forward strand.
ATTAAAAGCTTAAAATCAATATGACATTCATACCCATGATGAGTGTATATAAACTTATGACCACAACTGTATCTATGTCATAATATATAATAAAAAAGTATTTGCCTAAATTGTTTTGTACGCCAAAAGTTTACTTAACCGTCCCATAAGTATAACATATAAAACATAAAAATGGGGTTACAGAAACCCAAACTGCAAGTATGATATATATATATACACATAATCACCTTACAGGGCCAATTTAGAGTTTCCAGTTAAACTATATTGCACGCTTTTGGACTGTGGGAGGAAACCCACACGAACACGGTGAGAGCATGCAAACTCCATACAGAAAGGCCCCATGGCCGACTGTGAGGTGGCAGCGCTAACCACTGTGCCACCTAACACTGGAGCCACGTCGTCTCGTCTCTCTGTATATCTGTACAGTATATAGCAGAGATGACAAGTTTATTTTGACTTTGACTTTGACTTTACCAGTCACACTTTACAGAACTTGCAGAGCTATTCGCTGTTACAGTTCACATTGTCTTATTGCATCATTTTCCCTGTTTCTCACATCATGATGGCAGAATTAAATGCTGTCATTTTTGTATATTTGCTAGACCTCAACACTAGCTTCATTCACTGTTAGCAGCATAAGCGTTCCCTTTAAGTGGGACGTGCTTTCTGGAAGAGAACATTTATTAGAGCTGGCAGGAAGACATTAGAGTGTTCTGTTGTGTTCCGGCTCTGTGAATTTCCCCGCTTTTAAATGTCTTATGTTTGAAGCATCTGCCAGAGATGAGGAATAAACAGGAGATAAAGCACTCATTAGACGCTCCTCACTGCTAGAGCCACGAGCTTCCTCTCCCAGCTAGATTACTCTCTCAGGTCTGTGTACCGTGGCATATGGCAGCGAGAACACATCACACCATAATAAGCCAGATATTTACAGTCTCTCGTCGTCTCCAGAAACGCAAGAGCTCTTCTACTATTTCTGTTAGATCTGCACCGGTCTCACTGCCAAAAAAGACAGAAAAACAACATCAACTTTTAAATAGGAAACACTGCAGAAGACTTTAAAGTAGGGCTGAGCAATTAACCGAAGATTCATTGAAACTGACTTTCAAAGCCTCTAATCGATGTTAGATATGCTCTCATTCATTAGAACAAATATCCCAGCTTTAACGGCTGAGCAAATTTACAGTACAAACTTTGGCAGTGAACTATGAGGCTGAAAAACAACAAAAATTAATTCAGTTTATCAAGTGAAGGATTATTTGTCATCGTGAACACACCACAGCACAGCACACAGTGCACCACAACCAAATGTGACCTCTGCATTTGACCTACCCGTGAAGGTGCAGTGCCCAGGGGGCAGTGCTTGGGGACGGTATCTTGGTCATGAGTACTTCAGTGGTACCTTTAACTGTCTGGGACTAGAACCGGCGATCTTTTAATCACACGGTGAACCTCCTAACCGTTATGCTATTAACTGCTAATTAAAACCAATTATTTGATTTTGACGCGCTTTCTATGGTAAGTTGATTTCTGATTTTCTAATTTCAAACTAATTTCCTTTTTAAATCTAATTTTTTGTCAGTGTTTGTACTCAGGAAATGCAAGGACTGTGTCTGTATTTTTTTTTTTATTAAGCACTTTATTTAAAGATGTCCTTTGTAAAAACTCAAATATAAACCTTCATTTGGCTTGAAATGAGAATGAGAAAAAAAACATTTTATTATAATTTTCTTATTAAAGTACCCTCAAGTTTAATGGAAAAATTAATATTAAAAATTACAAATTTCATTCAGTCGTACTTTCTGTATTTTATTTGACAGTCAGTTGTTGACTACGTACAGACATTGATACAACGAGAAGTCTGCTTCAAAATATGAAATTTTAACTCATAACGCAGGTTATACCTTGTGACTTCTTGAACATTTGCTTGAAGAAACCTTCTCTAACTGGATCTCTTTGAATGTCAGCTGAATGTCGCTGCTTTAAAGTTTACTAGCCGACTAAATCATTAAGTTTGTTTTCTGGCTCAAAGTTACTGCTAACTAATGTTTGATGTTAACTAATGCTTTAGATGAAATATGGATTGCAGATAGGGAAAAAACTGCTCCTGATTCCACTGCCGAGGGCTGCGTTAGAGTGTGTGTATGTGTATGTGTGTGTGTGTAATAGCATAGGGGGAGCATAGCAAGACCCAGTATGGCCATTATCATTAGTCAGAAGGCCCTGTAGGGCAGAACAGAGCTCGACATCTCTAGCCCCAATAGTCACTAATGACTTCCTCTGTGCAGCTCTTGAGCTGTCTGCTCTCCCATGGAAGCTGGACTTTGGGTTCGTACATCATGTGAGAAAATACTGAGGATCTACCAGTGTGGGGGAAGATTTGTTGTTGTTTTTTTGTTAGTTTGTTTTGAAATAGATCAGGAATGTAATTTGTACACAGAACATGCAGTTACTTGTATTGTTACCCAGCTCCCTTCAAACAAACCCAGATGCGTGTCGATCACAGGACTCGTGAGTTTTAGACTGATTTGCGTTAGTTGATACATATCTTGGAAGTTTTTTGTGTGCTAATTTGCGTATGATTTTTGTGCTAAATGTTTCTTGTAAGACAGTGTCATATGTGAGGTGTTACAAGCAGTGTTATTAAATCTAGACTGATCAAAATAAACCGGCTGCTATGCTGAGTGGCCACTAGATGCCGCTATTGTTGCTGCTATCTCTTTTTTGTCCTATCGGTCATCCCGTTTGTCCTCCCCCGTCTTTGTTTCTGTATGTGGGGCAGTTGATAGCGTAACGGTTAGGGTGTTAACCCCGTGATCGGAAAGTCGCCGGTTCAAATTCCAGACCAGTAAAGTTATCACTGATGTGCTCATGAGCAAAGGTACTGTCCCCAAGCACTGCTCCCCAGGTGCTGCCCATGTTAGCTGCCCACTGCTCCTTCATGAATGGGTCAAATGCAGAGTCACATTTGGTTCTGGTGCACTGTGTGCTGTGCTGTGGTGTGTTCACAATGACAATAATCACTCACTTTCAAGTATCTGATTGGTCCCATCTGTTTATCTAGCTCCGTTATCTGTATCACCTGTGTCAGTTCAGTTTGCTGATTGGTTCAGCTTGTTTAGTTTAATGAAGTTGGTGACCAAAACAGTGAAATGTAACATCAAACTTGCATTTGTCTCGTCTGTCCCGACCGTATTTTCTTGCCAGTGTGAAATCAGCCACAGTTTTTTTTACTTTTTAATTAGCTATTTTGCTATTTCATTTGCTTATGTAAGCTGTTAGGCATGTTTCTAACACGCATAAATAAATTTTGCAGTGCACTTGTTTCAAGGTAAAAGATTTCTGGCTGAATGTGGTTTGGCAGTAGTAGAGTTTTTACGCGCTTTGAGGCGCTTTGTGGATTTCTTCTCTCGGACTGAGTTTTGTTTACTTTTTATTATTGTTGACGTTCACATGACACAAATTTTAGTATTTTGTGTTCCGTATTTCACTGCAGGTTGTATAACTACGAATGTGGCAAATAAAGAAGCACTCTCGCTACTGAGGTTTATTGTTTATTGCTTTCTCTACAGATGTTGGGATTTTGCTGCTCATCTGATGCTTTAAATCCAAACCAGTTTATTTAAAAAAGAAGAGAAATCTTCCTCAGCCGTTTTGACCAGGCACTGCATCTTGTGAGTGAGTGGGTGAGTGAGTGAGCTAGAGTGGCATTATTGCTCAAACTTAAGTATAGATGGCATTGCCTTATCCCAAATCACTTTCCAAAATATGCAGATATGCTCGGTATAGATCAGTATATGAAGAAGGAATTTTAACATGAAGTTTGCTAGAAAACATTTTTGATGTTTGTGTAGTTTGTTGCGCTCTCCTTGCTGAGATGTTATACTCCTTAATGTTCCCACTTCATTATATTTTTAGAGAGCCCTTGATGAGATGAGAAATGATGACAACACACTTGGCATCCAAACATGAATGAATGCTTGTGCAATTTACTTGAAGAAGTCCCTAATAAAGCTGATTAGATAACATGTATTCATTGAAAAAAACGCTCCCGATATCAAGGGAGTTGTTAGATTTACAGAAGCAAATAAGCACTGTACAGTTCTGAAGCAGAGCACACTTTAACACTTCACTACGCAGCGTTACCGAATTATTCAAATAACTCTTCCAGCAGAAACTTGCCATGTTTATTTTCCCCAGGACGATGTGAGATTTAAATAGCATCACAGTAATGACTCAGATAAATCAGCAATATCTACTTTGGAGAAGAGACAGTGACATTTGTCTTACTGATGGATTGAATGTGATTATGGTGTTACATCATATATAATGTCAATCCAGTCATTAAAACATGCCATGAGTGTCATTTTAAACTTGACAAATATTCTTTTTTTAAGTGGAAGAAGTTTTTACTACTGTTTTGGATCTGTTATAACTAGGGGTGGGAATTGATACGGTTTTATCAATATCAATCCCATTGTTGATTCAGCTCATCAATCCAATTCCTTATCAATTGTCATTGATTCCTGAGTAGTTTTTTGAGTGTGGAAAAAAGTAGTTCTACACAGTCTTCTGCACCCAAAAATAACATTTATTTTCCTAAGATGATGTATGCACAAGAACATGAACATGAACACATTTAGATTTGGAATTCATCTGGATACAGAATAAAATTATTTGATAAGAAAAAATGCATTTTTCTATATTTATTTTTTACTCTCTAACATAATAGAATGGAAACAAATTTTGATTAATAGAAAAAGGAGAGAAAATGCAATTTTTGAGCATTTGGAGTTATTTTGGCTTATAACTCATTTCTGACTCGTTTCTGGGAGAGAACTACATTTTTGCCATGAGGGCGTTTCAAATGAGAGCCGCGGCACAATAGCACTGTGGACGCGCGTCAGGAATAAATATCCAGTAAATGGCTGTACTGTGAGTAGAACACTGGTTGTTTGTTATTTATCAGCTAAAATATAAGTTTTGTCTGTGTCGCGGGATATGCGTGGAATAAAGACACGAACAAAGAGGGAGCGGGTGCACGAGCCAAGGGGCTCCTTTACGGAAGTGATATTGTGGGGGGAAAGTCCGTCGGTATAGTCCAGTCCTTGGGGAAAGTTCGTGGGCGCGTCGTCCTCCGTCCGGGGCTGGGGTGCGTCGCAGTGAGTGAAGGGGACAGGACAGCTCCGAATCGTTAATGAGAGAATCGTTAAGAAGAATCGATAACGCTGGAGGTGTACGATTCCGATGGAATTGATCAATTGGAAGCGGTTCTGAGTCGGAACCCAGTTTTGATTCCCACTCCCACTAATTATAACATTTTGTTACTATAAAATTAATTTTACATTGCCCTGACTGATACATGATTTCTAAAACTGATGCAGTTTAAAAACTTTTAATTTACCTTTGTAGTATGCCTATTTACATCTGTAGTACTTAATACAACAAAAAACAAGAAGATCTATTAGACTAGATCTATTTGCAGTTGATGAGATACACTATGCCAGTGTCTATCACTCAGTTGTTAATGACCTTTACTCGCTGTTTTAAGTGGTTTTTCTCTAATTAGCTCATATCGTCTGATAACATCACTGATTTGTCGGTTGGGTTCCGTATTTTACAGTATTTCGCTGTAATGGTGTGTCAGCAACGTGGCATGAAACAGGAGACTGGAGCACAAATGCGTAACATCCTTTTATGTAAAACATGCAAAATAAGCTTGGCACAATGCCCACAAAACAATAAACTGAAAAGTTTTTATTTTGACACAGAACACAGAGCACGCCAACAGGGGTAACGTGACAGTGGACTGACAAACGTAAAAGAGAGACATGTATAAATATGGAGCAAACAAATCTTGAAACAGATTCAAATAATGAGCACCCAGTTCTATTCACAATGAGTCTTTGCACAGAAGACTCAGGTCTATAAGAGCTGTCATTCAAGACCTAAAAATCTGGGTAAATGAGGAGTGAGAGCAGACTTCATTAAATCATTAAATCACAGCTGTGTGTCATACACAGACTTGACTGAAAACGGCTAATTTCAGAAATCTTTTGGCTGGAATACAAACTAAATAATATCAAAGAGAAGACTGGATCTAAACTGCACCCAGCGTAGACATGATGGAGTAATTTTGTTACAGAATTATGCAGTTTTGGACATAGCCTTTATGTTTTATCTTCTCTCTATCACTCTCGCAATCTTTGCAAATCTGTATGCACTTTCATTTTTATTTAGATCCCTTTCATCTACAAAGCTATACCGTGCTTCCCGGCAATGGACCCAGATGTAGATAAAACGAGAAGCGACGTTAGAAGACATGGTTCAGAAGAAGGCGGTTATCACACTATAGCTATCACTGCTACGGACCTGACTGCTGGAGACAGATAGGCGTCACGGGATCTAATCTTCCCCCTTTTTCATTAAACTGGAGTTTTCCACCCAGAGACTGTCACAGCAGCCGTGCTCAATAAAAACTCAATCCTTAACGTTCAATTCTTTTTTTTTCTTCTTCACTTAGCAAGTGTCGCTTAAGTAAACACACAATATCTAAAACCCTTTAAACTCAGCCAATTTACTCCTGCGTCAAGCAAGTTTATACGGAGTTTAAGAGAAGACATCATTACAGGCTTCACTACATAGTGTAGTTAAAGTTGGAAAGTGCGTAATTATGTTGCTGAATGCTTAAAATGACTAAAAGTCTTTATAACACACTACTCTCCTGCTCGCTCCCTAGAGACCCACTTAGAGTTCTGGTTTAGTGGAATATGTATGAGCTGTGGATATGTTGATACTCTTATTATTACAGCCGTATTATGCTCTTATTTTGGCTTCCATATGAGCTTCAATCTATTAGAAAGGTTGAGATGTGGATTTAGTGTTCATTAGCTTTACTCCCTTTGGGTTAAAGCCTAGTTCTATGAGCTCTGAGACAGAGTTCTGGTTGACTGCTTATGAGGCTCTTCATAGAGTGCTTCCTGAAGAATGATCAGAGCAAATGATTGTTAAAACCGTATTAAAAGTAATATCGCCATGTCACGGCTCTACCTTTAACCTTTCCCCAAACGGCCACCAGAGGGCCCTCCTGTCCCGTATTCTGTCTGTTTCGTGTGGTATGTCAGTCATTTCCCATTGTCCTGCCCCTGTGTGTGAAGTGAGAAGTGATTTTTTGTCGTTATGAACACAGCACAGCACACAGTGCACGACAATGAAATGTGACCCATCCAGAGCAGTGGACAGCTTTTTGGCAGTGCCTGTGGAGGAGTGCTCATGAGTACTTCAGTCGTTCCTTTACCAATCCAGTACTTGAACCAGCAGTCGTCCAATCACAGGGCCAACTCCCTAACCGTTACACTACTAACTTCCCTGTTGAATCCACGTTCATACTTTAGATACCGATCAACTGCTCAGATGAACTGTGAGCTAGGCTGTTCAAATTTGTGTAGAAAGTGAATACGATGGACTGAATTTCAAAGAATGTTTTGACAGATTGCTTGTATTGCACCTGCGGCAGTGAACGCTGTCAATATCATGCCAATTTTGCCGACATTCACGATCACTTTTAATGTCTTAATCGGTAACAGAGTTGGTCAGATATCATGTGAACTTTATGTAGCAATAATAAATCTATTTTCTTCATTCCTCCACTCCCAAAAGCAGCAGCAGTAAAGTCAGAGCTTATGCATATGCCAGCTTTTCATATCTTTGTCCCGGGTCTGTTTAATAACGGATTTCGGTACCTATCTCTATTCGTGATATTTGCAGTTAATACCATAATACCCCTAGCTCCATAATCTTCCGTTTCTGGTGTTATTTAAGATCGGTGGAATGTACTGAAGGTGATGCAGCCTTTGTTCTGTATCTGTCTTCCCTTTTTCCTACTGCACTGTTACTAGCAGATTGTTTTCTCGCTTTAGAAGGAAAGAAAAGCACCAATGCCGTTGACAGAGACTGAGCAAATGTCAGATCGATGAGTTTTTTCCCCTCGCTCCCCTTGATGTTGGAGTTTTATCATAGGAAACAAAGGCAGTGACGGCTAAAAAATGGCTTCAGAGATTAAAGCAAAAACAGAGTATGCAGAATAAATGTACTGCACTGCTTTCAGCCTTATCGTCTGTAATGCAGGCTTTTGTGTTTGGGCGACAAAATAACCTGCTTCATCACAACTGACACACAGTGGAATCAGGCCTCGCCATCTCACACTAAATTCTAAGGAATTGCAAGGGGCGAGTGCAGCTTTATTGGATTTCATACGAGGGAAGTTGTGTGAATCAATACCAGCACTGACCCTTTCCCTGACCCCGACCTTAATCTGTCCTGACAAAGTCGAAAGACTTTGAAACGGTCAGAGCTTGTTGCACATAGAGGTGTTGTTTCTCCTTAGGGGTGTAACGGTTCTCCATAGCCATGATTTGCGTGTTATATCCACTCACCACTATGCAATGAGCTTGAGTAAGTAAGGGAACTATTAGTGCAGTTTAGTTTTCCCGTGACATTCGTATCTCGGTTTTTCGGTTCGGGTTTCGGAACCGTTACACGCCTACTTCTCGCTTCATTAACACGAGAGACCGGCCAATTATGTGGTGTTTGTTAAACCGAAGAGGAAAGTGACACTTAAGACGAGAGGCTTCTTCATTATGACTCAGAGGCCGAGACGGATCCGTGAGAAGCTTCAAGCCTCTCTGGGGGCGTTGAGAAGAGAAGAGATTGAGGCCTTGAGTGGTCACTTCCTCCCAGACTTCCTGCCGTCCGATTACTCTAATGTTTGTCAAGGCCGCAGATAACCTTTTACCAAAAGTGTTTGAGTCCGCCTCCCGTTTTCAAAGCTAACAACACGGGACAGCGTAGCGGGATAATCAAAGAGACGAACGCAGAGAGAATGGGTCTCGATTCTTAGTATTTTCTTATTCTTAAGAAAGTCAAGACATTTAAATAATATATTGTACTGTAAAATCAAAGACTTATGTTTTCACAAACAGACATTTAATAAAAACAAGAAAACATTGTCAGAAAACTGTGTAAGTGGTGTTTAAAGAACATGCTGCTGCTGGAGAATAGTTGCTGAATGAGGCCCAATTTTCTCAAGCCAAATATTTAACAGCTCTAAAATTCACATCTCAGCTTCTTGACAAATAGCTGTACTGTTTCAGCTATGTTTCATTAGTGAGATTAATAATGTTACCCTTTTTGCTTTACTGATGATTCTCTGTTATCTTTTTCCCCCCGCAGTGAATTTCGATCACTTCCAGATTCTCCGAGCCATTGGGAAGGGCAGTTTTGGGAAGGTGAGATGCATCTCTTCATTCAGCTAATTCCCACACTCCGTCCCTGTGTCCCTGTTTCATTTAGACCAAGCACATTTTATCTTTGTTTAGAACCTTTGTTAAGAGAGAGAGAGAGAGAGCAGGAGCTGCACTCAGCTACACTCAAGTATTTTTGGACACTGGCAAGGCCATTTATACCAGCACTGTGCGGAAGCCTAATAACATACAATTAGGAAAGAATAGAACATTGCAACTTAACTGAAATAAACTAGGCTTTACTCCTGGCATGAGGCATTTACTCTGCTGAGGAACAGGAATGTGGGAGAAAGTGATTAAAATAGTTTGGGAATGCTGACATAAGCCTGACTGCTAAGCAAAACGACACAATGATGAACTAGCATGTCATGTGTGTATGTACGTATGTATGTATGTATGTACACATGTAAGCATTAGCCCACAAACACACACACACACAGACCTACATATGTGACCCGATCTGCCGTAATGAGTCGGAAGTCGGCGTTCTCTTTATTTAGATACGGGCCGATTATGTTGACAAACATCAAAAATATCGATTTTTCTTTTTTGGCCTTATATGAAAGAAAAGGTCTTAAAAATGAATCTGGTCTCCAAAAAAGAAAAATCGATATTTTTGTGATGTTTTTCAACATAATCGGCCCGTATCTAAATAAATAGAATGCAGACTTCCGACTCATTACGGGAGATTGGGTCACATGTGTCGAACACACATATATAAAACCTTATCTTAAAGTAATTCTAACAGTAAATCTAAACCTAACCTTAAATTTAAGACCAACTGTTTTGAGTCCTAACTTTTTGTCTTTTACAGGAAAAATTCTAATGGACTTTGACATTATACACCATTAAAAATAATAGAATCAAGAGTGGTTCCTCACAATGATGCCATAGGGGACCCTTCTTTGGTTCTACAAAGACCCTTTTTACCCATTGGTTCTTTGCAGAACCATTTATCATGAAGTGATCATGAAGAATTTAGTGTAAATTGTATTTGTATCGTTGTACCTGTGTTCATTATGTGCAATATGTTATAATTGTTCAATTTGTTCAGATGTAGCGTTTGGTAAAACTTCACTCAATCGAGTTATCAATTCATTCATTATCTGAACTTCTTAATCCCAAGTGGACCGGAGCCAATCCCGGAACTCACGGGCATAAGGTGGGGACCAACCCTGGGCAGGCGCCAACACACTGCAGGGCACACACACTCACACAATCATACACACCTTATGGGGCCAATTTGGAGTCGTCAGTTAGCCTATATAACATGCTTTTGGACTGTGGGAGGAAACCGGAGCACCCAGAAGAACCCACGCGAACATGGCGAGAGCATGCAAACTCCACACAGAAAGGCCCTACAGCTGTCCCCGGGGCTCCAACCCAGAACCTTCTCGCTGTGAGGCGGCAGCGCTAACCACTGCGCCACCCATTTACTTTATATATGCATTGCAATAACTGATCTCTCTAAAAGGCAGTGCAGATATCATCCGTTACTATTAGAAAATGCACAATAACAATAATATCCACACACATCCACAAGTAAGTCAGTTGGATAGTCACAGGGTCAGTAGTCATTAAGGTGATACTTTAACATAAAGTGTTAAAAAAGCACTGAAAATGATATAAGAACTGATTAAAGAACTATTTTTGGATTCAGTCCTCCAAAGAATAAAAATCATAAAAAGGTTCTACATCATAAAAGATTCAAGATTCTTTATTTGTCACATGCAAATTATACAGGTACAACATGCAGTGAAATGTATCCTGATCCGCTCTTTGCACTGTGCAATTTAGGCAAAGAATTAAAAAAATAATACAAATAAAAGAGATACAATATACAAAGTTAAACTTAAAATAAGGAGATAGGGGAATAAAATAAAGATAAATAAACTATTTCTTATATTACAATAAGTTTAACCTAAGTACAAAAATCTGCAGACAGATAACAGGTGCAGTGAGACTGTTTTTAAAGTGCCGAGTGCAGCTACACAGCAGTGAACAGTGAAAAGGTTCTCCAGAGCACTAATGAAGAACCAGTTTTTCTTAGAGTGTAGGGTAATATTCTAGTGGAATTAGTCTTGATAGGTGACAACACATTAAAACACATTTGGACCAGTTCCCTCCTATATGAGAGGTGCAGGTACAGAGAAAGCTTGGCAGTTAGGGGCAGTTGGTGGTCTTAACACTAGGTTGTTCACCCCGTGATCAGAAGGTCGCAGGTTCGAATCCCAGGCCAGTAAAGTTACCACTGAGGTACTCATGAGCAAGGTACCGTCCCCAAGCACTGCTCCCCGGGCTCTTGTTAGCTGCCCACTGCTCCTTCACGGATGGGTTAAATGCAGAGGTCAGATTTTGCTGTGGTGCACTGTGTGCTGTGCTGTGTTCACAATGACAAATAATCACTCACTTTCACTTGAGATCAGTGCATTTGGGAAGTTGTTGAGGTATTAAAGTGAATTTTTAAGTGAGTGATTATATGACATTGTGAACACACCTCAGCACAGCACATGGTGTACCACGATGAAACGTGCCCCCTCCGTGAAGGAGCAATGGTCAGCTAACATGGGCAGCGCCTGGGGAGCAGTGCTTGGGGACGGTACCTTGTTCATGAGTACCTCAGTGATACCTTTACCAGTCCTGGAATTCGAAACCTTCTGATGACTGGGGGAACGCCCTGACGGTTACGCAGGTACAGAGAGAGCCTAAGATCAGTGCTGTTGGGGAAAAATGTCAGTGTAACTCAGCCCTCCAGCCCTGTGGAAATTTCAGCATCTAATTACCTCTGTGCTCTTTATCGGAACGAGGACGCTAAGAGATGGCCTGCTAAAGTGGGCCTTATGTAATTACATTTGGATTTTCAATTAATCTGGACTATAATAGTTAATTAATTTAATGGGTAGTTTTTTTTTTCTTTTTTGGTCTTTTTTTCTCCCGAAGTCTGAATGCATCCTGAAAAAGGAGTGAACGAGTTCTGCTTTATACAAAGTGAATAACGTTTGGGTGAACGCTTGCACATTATCCGAGCGTGTCCCTGTGGGCATGCCCACTGTGCAGTCTTTTGTCAAATACAAATAGGACGGAGCAGTTTCCACTAATGCAATGCAAACTCTCAAATGGAAACTATTGAATTGTTTGTGCGGATTCGTTTTTCTTCAGTAAAGCTTCCTCAGAGATGAGGTCTAATATGCTTCCCCAATGAGCAACGCTGACATCGTGGCCGAGTTTAAAAACAACGCACAGACAAATCTTGTGGAACAGCAGTTTCTGCTGCTTCTGTTTGTATTGAATTGAAAATGTCAAGTTCATTATGTTCTTTTGAAAAGGGCATTTTTGTTTATGACCTGCTGATTTATGTCGCGTGACGTTTGTCTGCGGTAACGCGCGTAGCGCCGTGTTGTTATGTGTTATTACGGGTCGCTGATGTGGCTTGAACTTTGTCCTAATGCAATAATGTGCCTGATGCTATGGTGCTTGGTTTTGTTGTGGGGGGAATTTTCTCGTCTTCTTTCTATTTCTCTACTTTTCTTTATATCTTTGCTTTCTCATGCAGAATCTTTTAGAAGTAAGTGGCTCTTTTTGAATGGTGCGTCAGCAGCCATGATGGAATATATTACCATGTGAATGTATGTTAATGTTCCTCATCAGAGCTCCGTCCTCCTTCCTCCAGGCGGCCCTCATGTTCGCTTTTTTATCCTGATAGCAACAAGCCACGAAAATCAGGCTAAATGGCCTCGTGCACTCCGTGGCCCCTTTCATCCTCCAACCCTCTCTTAGCATTTCAGTGTTGGGCAGAGAGAGACAGAGAGAGAGAGAGACAGAGAGAGAGAGAGAGAGAGAGAGAGAGAGAGAGAGAGAGAGAAATAGGAAGAGAGAAAGGGAGAGAGCATGAGGAAAAGAGATGGAAAAAGAGAGGGATATAGAAAGAATGGAATATATAGGGAGGGCGGGAGGGAGAAACAGAAAAAGCAAAAGTTATAAGGAGAGAGACCAAGAGCAAGATAGAGAGAGAAGAGGGAAGAGAGTGAAAGATGGAGAGAGAGGGAGAGTGAGAGAGAGAGAGAGGCGCGATGGGCCAGGAAAGAGAGCGCGAAGGAGAGACAGTGAAAGTGAAATTGAGAGGGGAAGGGGGATGAGGGAAGAGAGAGAGAGAGAGAGAGAGAGGTGATGGGACAGGAGAGAGAGAGAGTGAGATGGAGAGAGAAATATGGAGAGTTAGAAAGATATAGGGAGAGAAGGATAAAAATAAAGAGGGAGGGAGAGATGGAGAGAGGGACAGTGTGAGAGAGAAAGATAGGAATAGAGAAAGAGAGTGAAGGAGAAACAGACAAAGTAAAATTGAGGGGGAGAGAGAGAGTGAGATGGAGAGAGAAAGAGGGATAGAAAGGGTTAGACATAACATTAGCGAAGGAAGGAGAGATGGAGAGAGGGATAGAGTGAGAGGGAGAGATAGAAATAAAGAAGGAGAGGGGGAGAGATCATGAGAAAGACAGATAGAGGGAGCGAGAGAGAGAGAAACAGAGAAAGGAGGAATATAGAGAAAGATCAGAAATGGAGGGAGAAACGGAGAGAGAAATATAGAGAAATACGAAATAGAGGGAGAGTGAAATGGAGAAAGAGGGCCAGGTAGAGAAGAGCAAAATTAAGACTGTGAGAGGGATGTGGAGATGAGCGACACCAAAAGCAAGATGGAGAGAGGGGGGATGGGATAGGAGAGAGATAGAGAGATGGACAGAGGAATAAGGAGACGAGAGAGAAGAGAGGATATGGATAGAGAGAGAGGGATGAGATTAGAGGGAGAGAGATGCCAGAGCAAGAGAAAGATGGATTGGGGTAAGGAGAGGGATAAACTGGAATAGAGACAGGGAGAGAGAAAGATGGAGAGAGTGAAGATGGAGAGTAGGAAGGATGAAGAGAGGGATAGGTAGGAACATACAGAGTATGAGAGATGGAGAGGGAAAGATAGATGGACACTGTGAGAGAAAGAGAGGGATGAGGGTATAGGGAGAGTGATGGAGCGATGGGAGAGAATTAGGGGAGGGTAGAGAGAGTGAGACAAAGAGAGAGGGCCAACAAGAGAAGGAAAGGTTGAGAGAAAGAGGAAGACGGAGAAAGAGAGGAATGGGGATATCAGGGGAAGAGAGAGAGAGAGAGAGAGACTGTGGCCATGAAAACCGTGTTCTAACGCAGTAGCTATATTACTGTGATGTTGATGCACAGGGCTGTATCTCCTGCACACTCGCTCCAGTTGGACACAGGTGTTTACACACTGCTCTCTGTGCTGCCGTAGCGGACCTGAATAATGCACAGCGGCCTTGTAGACCATGGTGTGTTCAGTCACCGAGCCCAAGCCTTGAGCAGAGGAACAGCACTGCTCTGTAGCCAAGACAGAGAGAGAGAGAGAGAGACGAGCCCATGACACATCATTTCGTCGAGTCTCTCGCGCTGGGAAACCCGGTAACACTCATGCAGCCACATGCGAGTGATGGCTGTCCTTTTAGAAAACACCTTTGCTGACAGTGTGAATCCTTGTGAGTGACATGCATGACCATGAGATATCTGACAGGACGGCAAAGCTCTATCTCACGTGTGCATGAGGGAGGAATGTATTTTTTATGTCTTCAAGAAGCGTGGAGCGGTGGGGGGGGGGAGTGTATAAGAAATGAACTCAAATAGTACTGTTACAGTTCAGTACTCAAATAGCATTCAACCACATGTAAAACTACCGATATTTAAGCAAAAGTTTGAAAATATCGGGCAAATCTAAGCATCGGTGCGATGCAGATGACTTTAAAAACGCATTATCTGCCAATTCCGATATTATCGTGCAACCATAAGACTGACTACTAATTTAACCTGTTGTAATGAATGTTATATTTTGCATTACATGACAATACATGGCAACGCTTACAATGAACAATAAATTGGCAGTGTCAGTCTATGAATAAACTCAACAGCATGAATATTTAAAATCCCCTTTTTTAACCAAAAAACCCCAACAAAGTCTCTTTGCTCCAGGATATTTTAGTATCGCTAAGTGTCATTAATGTAAATTGAGCTGCAGTAACAATGACATTCACTCAAAACATGGTTAAAGTTTCCATCTTGCTTTTCTTTTTAATGATCATTTATCATTTATAGGCACAGATACTGATTTATCTTCATTTAGGCCACATCGGCCTGTAATATTGGTGCGTCGATTAATCAGCCAGGCTCTAGTGTTCAGTCATGTGCGTGCTTGTGTGTTTGTGGTTGTATGCTGTGTATAATGTGTTAATATATAAGGGAGTGCAGGTTGCCATGTTTGCGTGCAGTGTTAAAAGGCTCCTCCCAATGTGTGGGGAGTGTTTTAGCGTCTCTCCTCCCTGCTGCCTCCTCTCTGCCTCTCCACTCTGTCATCGTCCACAGATGATCACATGACTGTGTTTGTGTGTGTTTGTGTGAGTGTGTGTCCAACTGTGATGTATTGGGTATGATGTGTTCCTGCAGCGGCTTCATGGCCCGGGTTCTCCCGCTTGTTTCTCCCCCAATCGGTCGGAAGAAGGTGGACAGACGGCTCTGTAGCTCAGCTGCGAATGCAAGTGACATCTTTTTGGGCTTTGCCCAGTTGAAGAGAGAGGGAGAGGGAGAGGAGGAGGCGTCTGCCCCGCCAACGTCTGCTGAGCTGTCATTGTGAGCTCCTGCTGACTCAGAGGAGGCAGAGTGACAGGAAAGACCTTTAGTGTGTGAAGCATTGACTGGAAGTGATTTCTAGGGAATAAAGGATACCAACCCTGGAGTTTAAAGTTGTTTACACATGGATTATAGCAGCTATAGAGATATTGCATTGTAAACAAAAGAGGATTCGCCGACCAAGCTCTGAATAAAAAGTATATCCGAAACCTTCTTCAAGCCAAAAAAAAGGAGCTTAATCCGAAAATATCTTAATACCGGTATTTTTGCTAATACAAACACAATGACATGCATTATAAAGAAGATGTTGGCAGTTCCCTACTGAAAAAGAATCTTGCCAACTTACAACTTGCATCCAAGAAGTTGTAGTGGTTTGGGGTGGTGGTGATGGTACACTAAAGCCCCGTGTTGGTGACCATAAGATTGGTGGTTCAGGTGCTAAGAGAGCCTAATACAATAATGTTTGGACGTATTATTTAGCAAGACCCTTAACCTCAAGTAACCTCAACCTTATTTGTCATTGTAAACACACCAAAGCACAGCACACAGAGCACCACAACGAAATGTGATCTCTGCATTTGACCCATCCGTGAAGACGCAGTGGGCAGCTGACATGGGCAGTTCCCAGGGAACAAGACTTGGGGATGGTACCTTGTTCATGAGTACTTCAGTGGTACCTTAACTGCTCCGGGATTCAAACCGGTGACGTTCCAATCACAGGGTAAACTTCCTAACCATTATGCTACCAATGCTGTAAATGATGGTCATTGCGTCTGCTAATTAAAATAGTCAAGCTTAAACTACTTTGCCAAGCTCTTACCCAGTGGTGGTGGTCTAGTCTAGTCTAGTTTAGTTGGTTCAAATCCTACATCCAGCACTGCCATCACTGGGTCACTGAACAAGACCCTTAAAACCAAGTTGCTCCAGGGAAATGGTCCCTTTTCTAAGAAAATGCAAGGGTACCTTGCTCAGGGGTACGTCAGTGGTACCTTTACTGATGTGGGATTTGAACCGCTACAGTATGTTGCACTAGGTAAGAGTTTCAGCTAAAGCTGTAAAAATAAATCTAAGTTGCTCTTGACAAAAGCTGCAAAGTGACCAACTAAAACCACCCTGTTGGATCAAGTTGGCTTTCATACGTTAGTGAGAGTGCCCATGACTCTTTTCCACCGCAACAAGGCAAATCTTTTATTTGTTTTTGGCACATTTGCCAGCTATGATATGAAGAGGTCTTGTGGTTCATCCTTAGAGACTCTACAAAGTAGCTTTTAGGGAGTCAGTAGAGCCCCAGTGCCATCTCAGACCTTGCCTGTAGTGTTTTGTCAGGATGGCAGAAAAATGCACGAGGAGTCAGGAGTCGTCCCTGTCACACACATCTAATCAAACCTCTGAGAGCTCCAGACGGACTGCTGTCAGTTCGCGGAGAGAGATACGGGCTGAGGGAGTCGCCCTGGAAATGTGTGCCATGCCGAAGCCGCGGGCAACCTGCAGCTCTACATCGCTCGTCGTTTGGTCTGCTGATAAGAGGAACAGCCTGCACGTTTGACCTGGTTTTAATCAGCTCATCATAAAGTTTAATACTATTGTTTCGTAATTTGCAGGTGAGCAAATGAACATACACTTGACATCACATGTAAATTTTCCCTTTATTTGTATAAATCTTAAAATATATATAGATATATTACTTTTAAAATTTATTTCTGCAATTCCAACTGACCTTTCTGAATGTTACAAATCAGCTTTTTAAGTTAGTTTTTTAAATTATGTTTTAACCTCGGCTATGTTTGAGTGAATGTGTCAACCCACCACACATACTGTAAAAAAAATCCAAATAAATATAAAATGTAAGTTCAGTTAAGCTAAATAGCTTTTAATACATATAGTTCCTGTACAGCATATTCCTGTAGCCATGAAAGCGTATAAAAGTTATTGTTTTCATTTGCAATAGCAAAAGAAGTATTTCAACATAACATATTGGTCAAATCTGTTTTTCCTGTGTATATAATTGTGTAGTCCATCTGCTCTCATGCGAAACTTGTCAGCCACCGTTATCATCAGTGGTTCTTAGTTCATTGGTTCTTGACCTCTGCTAGTTCTGTATTTTTTGGGCTGCTGGAGCGTGCATGCTGTTAAACTGGTGTGGTTCCATGTTTTGCATCATTACTGATGGGTTGAGAACAGTCCAGCAGCCTGAAAATATCCAGTCAGATGGGATTCTTTTCTTAGAAACAGGTTTGTGTGATGGACATATCTCTTATATACAGGGGTGGACTGGGACCAGAATTCGACCCTGGCATTTATTGCGTTGACCGGCGCACTTAAGAGTTTTCTCTCCAAGAACTTAATACAGAATATCTGAAATATGTGGGGAAAAATTGCAAATAGAGCCCAGTCACATAGGCTAAAATACCTCTTGCAACAAACAGAGGCTCAGAGGAAAATATCTGGGCTATGGACATATGCATGCACACAGGTGTCTACAATAACACACAATATCATATGCAAACATTATATCGGAATTTTCAGTAAAAAAAAACAGAGAGGGCTGCACATTTTTTACTCACTAAGATCCATTCTGTATGAGCAAAAGACAAAGGGCAATAGAATAAGGATTAACAACTCAGATGTTATGCATTCCTCTATCTAGAATAAACCAGAGGGCTGTATACACTCATTAATTCCAAAAAGAGTTTCAATCAGAAAGAAGTCGCAAATTAACCAATTACAAGAAAGAAAAAAAACTCTGATCAGTAGAAAAAGAAAGAATAAAATATATCTCAGCTCCTGCTTTATTCTCGCTTGTAACAGTGCTCTCCTGTGTTGTTCCACATTTCATCAGCTTTTCTGTTTTATAACTTTCAAATGGAAACTTTACACTCTTTTTAAGCTGCCTGGGTAATAAGAGGAAACAAGCCAGACTGTTGTTTGCTTTTTATATCATTGTGGTTATTCAAAGTCTACAGATATGATCATATCAGCCTTGATATGACCATTTCTTATACTAAACTGACTTAAAGTCAAACATGATTGGGCGTTGAGATAAAAGACAAGTAAATGGGTCAGTGAAGTGGACTCCCAGTGTTCCAGATGGCCAGTCCAACCCTGCTTATATGTGATCCTTAAAATAAGAAAGACTACAACAGACATATTTCGGTTCAAATTTGTACTAACAAATATGGTGGGCGATATATTAAATATACTCGATATATCTCAGCTTGTTCCACGTGTGATGTAGTAAATGACTATATCGTGAATATCGAGTAAAAATCCTCATGTGAATGTTTAACTGACAGCATGTACTTCACTTTGCAGTTTCGCCTCTTTGCCCTCTCAAAGCAGACAGCTCACTCCCCCACCCATCCAGAAAACTGTGTATGGAAAGTGAATACAGTGATACAGTGGAAAGCAAAAAAGTGATGTGGAAAGCCATCACTAACAAAAACGCTCCAGTTCAGTCAAATATTCCCCTTTATTACAGAAAAAACTCACATTTTAGCTGATAAATAACAACTACTCATTATACAGATATTTACTTGGTATTTTCAGTCTTTATTTCAGACGCACGTCCATCGCATTATTGTGGCGAGACACAGAGTCATGCATGGGGAATTGTGGGAAATGTAGTTCTATCCCAGAAAGAGAGAATATATCAAGACATATAATGTGTATCATGATATAGCTTAAAAATATCACAGTGTTATTTTTCGGCCACATCGCCCAGCCATACTAACAGAATAGAAATGTTTTTAATATTTTTTTTCCCATCAAAGTTTGCTTTGATAGACATAAGGCACAGCATGTTGCTGAGGTCTTCTGAGGTGAAGCATCTCCAAAATGTCTCTTTCTCTTGTTTTTGTTTTATACAATGTCTGCAAATATCAGTTGGTAAAGTCAGACTAGACTGAGAGAGGTCTGGGTTTTGTTCTCATATTATTAGTGGTGGAGTGTGTGTGTGAGAGATTGTGTGTGAGTCAGTGTGTGTGTGTGTTCACACTTGTGGGTTGATACCGTGGCTCACTGCTTTGCAAATGGCATCTGAGATCTAGAAACTCTTTCATTTCCGCCCGGCTGTCAGTGAAGATATAGAGAGGTCCATCGCGGAAGGGACAAATTAAATAAAAGGAAATGATTTCTCTTTGCAGCTGACAAGCGTATTGGAGTTTGAAAACATATTTGGGTTTTCTCATCACTCCCTGCATCTGAGCACAGCCCTAGTTTTTATTTTTTGGTTCGTTTTTTAAGTGCGTGTGAGTGCATTCAAGAATTATTAATCTTACTGTCAGACTTTTCCGTCATTATTTTGATAATCGATTCATGTGACGGTTATTTTTTCGATTAATTGATTGTTAATTGGATAAAAAAGAAAAAAACTATTTCATTTCCAGCATTTTTAATAAACCGAACTGTCTTTTTCTATTTTTCTTTATTTAATTTTTACTCTCTACCATTCTAAAATGGAAAAAATCTGATTAATTGAAAATGAAGAAATATTGAAGTTTTGGCCATTTTAGCCACTGTGGACTCATTTTGGCCTATAACTCATTTTTGGCTCATTTCTGGGAGAGAACTACATTTTTGCGCAACATGGCGTTCCACATGAGAGTCGCGTCACTATAACACTGTGGACACGGATTGGAAATAAACACTGAAAATATCAAGGTAATTGCTGTATTGTGAGTAGAACGCTGATTGTTTTTTGTTATTTATCAGCTAAAAACGAGTTCTGTCTGTAATAATAATAATCGATTATTAAATTACTTGCCAACTATTTCAACAGTTGATTTTAACCGATTTAGTTGTTGCAGCCCTAGTGCTGCAAACGATAAATGTAATTATCGCGAAATAACTTTTCCTCGATAGAAAAAATAGACATAGTCGATATAAAGTCGATAGCACTCATTCCGTCCACCTTTTGATTTCACGAGAAGCCAACGATAATGAAAACAGCGCCGTGCCGAACCGATCGTGTGGTTACCGCTCACGGCAGTCAGGTTGACGGACAGAGCAGCCGAACCAATCGCGTGGTTGCAAAAGAGTTCCAGCTCACGTCAGTTAAGTAACCGAGGCTTCTCATATTCTAAAGCTGTGGGCTACAGCAGCCGCGTACAACAGTATGTCAGGAGGGCGAGTGAGATAAAACAGGAAAAAATGACGACTAGCAGTAGCATTACAGAAAGACACCTCAATGGACGAGGACATTGTTGGAAAAAGGTCCGAAGAATTCCGCAGTTTGGAAATATTTTGGCTACTGAAAGTCAGAGTAGCGCACACTGGAAACTGTGTCGAAAGGATGTTCATACAAAGACCGGTCATACTAGAGCTATAACGATTATTCGAACACACAAAAACACTTCGTTTAATTTATTTCACTCGCTAGAGCGGCCCCGCTTGTGTTTCACACGGACGCTTATTAATGTTTTTAGTGGCGCGATCAAGACAAGTTCCAAACCCTGCGTATGTGAAAGTATTTGTGAGATATTCCGTGCACAAAAATGCTTTATAGTCACACGGCTCCGAGGGGGGGCGGCTCATTTTATAGGCGAACTTTGTTCAAAATGACCCAAAACCTCAGTATTTCTTTACTTTCAATTGATTAGATTTTTTTTTCAATTTAATAATGTTATAGTGTAAACAACAGGAAAGAAGAAATACAGAACATTTATTTATCAAATAAATCAATTATATTCTGATGGATCCAAAATGGACAAATAAGTGTTAGAATGTTAAGAGATAGAATGACTTATATTGACAGTGATTTGACTTATATCATGATATATATCAATATCGGCTGATGTAAAAAAAAAATATTGAGACAAAATTTTTTCATATCGCCCAGCCCTATGCAGCCCTAGTTTTCTTGCATATAAAAGTTGTTAGTCCACAGTCACTTTAGGCTGAGTGGACTGACAAAGTACACGAATCTTCTGATCGGTGTGTTACTCCGTATTCCCCTTGTTTTATTATTATTTTTTCTTTTATGGCTCACAAGACGCCATTGCTCCACTCAGCAATTCCGTGACCCAGAAAAGAAATCCTTGGCTTTGCGACTCCGCTAGATTTTACACAGCGCGTGTGCTCTCCTTCAGCGGGCCGGTTTCGTCCCACGAGGAGTGCGTCGGGACAACAATGGATAGCGATGCTAAGTTTAGTGGAACCGAGGGGATTGAGGGAGCTTAAAACAGCCGGCCGCCCCTCTCAACACCGCAGGCATCTCCTTCATAACCGTGACAGGCTCGGCTTTGAAACGTGACATTAACCAGTAACCGGCACATTTAGGTTAATAAGCGACAACGCTCGCGTGCGGGATGGATGAACGAGAGGCGGTGAACGATGCATGGCCGAGAGAGTAATGGACACGTGTTCGGCCATTAAGATTCTCCGTGTCGTGTCTCATTTTCGTGTAATTATATGGTAAAGCTAGGAACATAGGTTCGGCTTCACTGAGTGAGTGCTGCATTTGGGCACGGAATGAAACCTTAAATTATTTCGGGGGAAAAACTGCCTCTGGATATTGCAGATGCAGGGGATATTTTCCCCTCTCATTATGAAATGTGAGTTAATTCGCGTAAATGGGTGCATTTGTGCCGCCGAATTCCCAGCTGCGGGCCAAATGTTGTTATTTTGTCTACTAAAGTAACATTAAAGTAAGGATGGCAAAGGACAAACTCGCACATCAAGCGACGGAGGCTTCTTACAAATTTGCAGTTCGTGCCCACAAGAGTGTTTTCTTCCTTTTTAAAATGTCGACCATGACGGAGAGGTTTTCTTTTGTTCCTCTCTCTCTCTCTCTCTCTCTCTCTCTCTCCACATCTTACAGAGTTTGCTATGAAGTGCTCTATTGTGAAGTGTTAAATATTAATATTTCTACAAAGACAGCGTTTGAAGAGTTGACGGTTTTTAAGCTGTTTTGACAGGGACTTGTAGGCTCGGCCTGAAACAGGCTAGAAAACCCATTCTCTGCTTTTTTTTCCAGCAGGGCCCAGTAGCTCTTCAGAAGGGACGCTTTGCCTTTCAAAAGCTAAGAGAGCCACTTTTACGCTTTGAATTCAAATCAAACATTGGAGAACCTGGGATGTCTTGGGACTGTTCATGCTTATGCATCATGTGTATAAATGTTTTAGAAGAATTAAGAGGTTTCTTGTCCTTACTAGTTTGGAGATCATCTCTTGTGAGAATAATTGACGTGAAGTTATATTTTGCTGCGTTAAGGTTTAATGCCTGTCTTCCAATTACTATTTAATTTATGTGCAGAAGAGGTAATGAAGTAAAAGTACTTGAGTACTACACGCAGTCTTACTTGAGTATATATTTTCTTGGAAATGCATCACTTGAAAGACAAGTCATCAACCACCATGAACAACAGTAGAATCTTTTCTAATCATTGGGTCATAAAAATAAGTGTGAATGTGTATTATTCATTCATTTGTTTTTCCAATAAAAATGGACCAAAACTCCAAAAATCAATATTTTCAATATTTGTTTCCAAAACAAAGGAGTCGTTTTGCAATTTCCCTTTTTGCACTCAAATAAAACATTGAAAAAACTGAAAACACACTCATATTCTTTGGAATATTACTTTGTAATGAAATATTTTTTAATAAAACATCTTTTTATGTTTTGGTTTTAGTTGTTTTTTTTTGTTTGTTTGTTTTTTTAAATAATGTATGCATGATACACAGATTTTTGTGGCCACAATGAAACCATACATTGACATAAAAAAATAAAATGACCTTGAAATACTTAATTATTTGTAAAAGCAAGTGCCCAAGTACATTTACTTAAGTAAAACTTTTACTTGTATTGAAGTCATATTTGAGCAGAAGTATCTTTACTTTGACTCAAGTAGAGTTGTGAACTTTTTCTTCTTTGTCCGATTACTACCGTATTTCTCCCATGTTCCTGGTTAAATTGTTTATATGAAATGGTTTATATATTAAAGAACTGCAAACGTATGCATAAAACATGAGGACCAAAGGTGAGAATAAGCAAGCGAGAGAATCAGAATGAGAAAGAAATTGCGCAAAGAAGAAGACAGCGCCGGGTTTGTTGATGGGATGAAGGTGTCAAATTGAGCTTGGTAATGCATTGCACCTGTCAGAGCAGATAAATAATATTTTTTGTGTTTCGTCATGTCACCGTATCTCAGAGAGGTTTGACAAGCCTGAATGAGTTCTTCTCTCTTGTGGATGAGCTTTGATGATGATTGTTGAATAAAAGCACTGACAGCTTATTTGGGCTGGTGCATGTGTTGCGCGGTACAGCGGCATGCTGGGAAGTGACTGGACTACAAAGATCTTTCACACTGCTATCTCGTGTCTGTTCATATTTAAGTCCATTAACAGCGTTCACTGTCGGCCTTGAGGGCACCACTGGCGATGATGAATGCATTGACTAGCATATTTATTAGGTCTTTTTTCTCATGCAGGGTAATGAATATTGCTCTTCAAGGATTCATCACAAGCACAAAGTACAGAACACAATGCGCAATGACAGTTTAACTTGCCTTCTACAGGCAGGCAAGTTAGTATTACTAATTATTATTTAAATTCACGTTATTTATAGTATACTATATTGACCAAAGTATTGGGATGCCTTTAATGACCTTTAATTCAAATACACCGACTTTGATATGATCCCCGCTTTGGTAGCATAACGGTTAGGGTGTTCTCCTCGTGATTGGAAGCTCGCCGGTTCGAATCCCGGACCTGTAAAGGTACCACTGAGGTAACCATGAGCAAGGTACTGTCCCTGCTTCCTGGACTCTGCCCATGTTAGCAGCCCCCTGGTCAAATGCAGAGGTCACATTTGCTTGTAATGGGCTGTGCTGTGTTCACAATGACACACTCACCTGCCAGGCCTTAATCACTCACTTTCACTTGTCATTGCCCATGATGTCCTTAAACAGCTGCAGAATGAATTAGCAGACGAGCACATATAGAATAGTTACGAGGTAACGTCTGCTGTACAGGCTGCATTGGTGAAAAGTTCATCACACCAGTATGTACACACAACGTTGTATTCCTCTAAAGTTCCACCTGCACACTTTTCCAAGAGAAATCTGCTGTTTATTAAACCAGGTGATTTATCTTCACCTATCTTATTTGCACCTTTCAGTCACTCAAGTCTGCTTTACAATGATGTTTCAGATGAGTGCGAGATCCCGCATTTATGTCCCAAAACAGATTACTTTGATTACTTTTTCTTCGTTATACATTTTTACAGGCTTGTGTTTAGTAGAAAAATGCTTCAGTCATATAAACATCTGCACTAGAAGTACCAGTGGATGTTTGTGCAAAGCTATAAAAAAGTTTTAAAGTTAAGCTTTAAAGTTTAAGGTCAATTAGTGAGTGTTAATGTTCTAGTGCTAATAGAACGTGTCAGTGTGAGTAGAATTTCAGGGTTGCAATGTAGAGAATGCTGCTGAAATGTTAGTGAATTAGCAATAAATAATAAAAAGAGAACTCAAAGTGATGAATCACAGATCTTCACTACAGCGTATGCCCTTGGTTGCTGTGTGGTTTTGTGAATCTAGCAGACCTAAAGTCGTAATTAGAAAAACGTTTCACAAAATCTTACAGAAAATAGATCCAGTGCCACATTCATCTCTCATAATTCCTTGCTACAAGTGGAACAACGTAAGAAGTGGAATTAGACAAATATTTACAGATACGATTATCAGAACTTGTGCGATCATGTATGTATTAATGCAATGTATCAACTATGTATTAATGCAAGTTTTACGTAAAAACAGATTGAGTGAGGGTCCAGTCTATCTCAGATCTCATAATACACTTCTTCTGTGTACTTTTAGGAGTGAAATTCCACCGGAGTTTGATTTGGCACTACGTAGGAGAGCTGAGGGAGGAGTTTTGAGAGTTGTCATGGAAACTGTGGAGGCTGTGTTACAAGTCTTATATATTTTTTTATTTTAATATGTCAAAATATAAGTAGTATCTCAGGAACCTGTGATCTTAGTATGGTGTTTTTGTGAAACGTAGAACAGTGTTTCTATAAAGGTCCAGTGGACACTGGGAAGTTTCCGGATCGTGTGCATCTTCTTTGTCTTGAGCGTTCAGATGTGTGTACTAAAAAAAGCAGCTTTCAACGTGTCGGAAAGTCTCATCCATGAAGCTACTGAGTGCAGGAGCTATCGATCGGCCCGAGCTGTCAGGTCTGTCTGCCACCGCCGCCCTCTTTAGGGGAGATAAGCAGGTGTGTTTTGCAGCTGGTGGCTTCAGATTACACTTAACTTAGTGTCAGCATTGTCCCAGAGTTTCACATACACGCTAAAAATTCCCCCACTAGAATTCCTGTACTGCACTGTACATCGTTGTAGCATCATCACTGGCAAAGTGTGGATTCACTATATGTAGTAAATAAAGTAAATAAATGGATCCATATGCACACCAACTTTAATGACATAGGCCTCGTTTACACTGCAGGTCTTGATGCTCAGTTCTGATTTGTTGCCTATATCCGATTTTTTTGACCTTCTGTTTACACGTTTTTTTAAATTGTGACCCATATCCGATTCGCTTGTTACACGACGTCATTAAACCGCGATGAAGTACTAAATTGTCGCAGTTTTAATGACGTACAGAACGCAATGCCTAGGAAAATCCGATCTGCCTGTTTACATGACAGTCGCATTGGCACATATCTGATTTATATCTGATTTATTTCCACATATGAACGAGGCCTGAAACCGATCTCAAAATATCCGAATGCATGCGTTTTTTCCCCGTTTACACTGTCATGGAACAGATCCGATCTGTGTCACATATGAGCAAAAAATCGGAATTGGGTCACATTTAACTGACAGTGTAAACGAGGCCTTAATGTACATTTGCTGCCTAAGACAGGGGTTTTCAACTGGTGGTGCTCAGCCCCCTGGTGGTCCACGATGGCATTGCAGGTGGTCCGTGACATGCAATCCACTTTCAGTACTGAAATCACTTGATGAGTTGGGCATTTTTATGAATAATAAATTTAATGCAAATATCTAAAAAGTAATACAACAAATTACTCCCTCTCACACTCCAACTGCTTAGTCTGAGTGGTTCCCAAACACGTTTTAAGTTTTTTTCTGACTGGGAACTGGTTAATTTTCCCAGCCATTTTTGTGGAGACAGTTGTTTATTCTTGTTTATAACTTCAGTATGCTCTTTATTTCTCTCACAGTGGTGAAATTGTACCATTTGTAATTGGATTTGTTTTGCTCAATTAGATAAGGAGTTGTATTTCAAATAAAGTTTGAATCTGAACCTGTGTATTTTGAATGGGGGGGCTCAGTAACCGCTGGCTTAGTCTTAGTGGTAGTGCCTGGGACAGAAGCAGTTGAAAGCTTCTGAATTATATCATAATGACTTTGCTTGGTGATTTTCTGGCTACGGCATAAAAATTGAAGTTAAAAAGACCATCACAGTAGCAACTATCGCTGCCCAATCTGGGTCCAATGTGAAGTAATGTAGAAAAGTTGATGATATGCATCGTGATGCATCAAGATATCACATCGAATCAAATCGTTCACCTAATAATTGTAATCAGATTGAATTGTGAGACCAGTGAAGGTTCAAACCTCTAGTAATTAATGGTAAAGGTAATTATGATGGTGGTCATAATTTTATGGCTAATTGGTCACGGTTTTGCAGAAACAATGTTAATAATACAATCTAAAATATTTTCCATATTTTGTTGGTATTATCCCCCTTCCGTGCATGCACGTCTCTTGATTGTACTGACATTTTTATTTGCCTCTATGTAGATTTTAGTCCGTGTGCTTAAGAACCGATAACTACTTCAGTCTCCACACAGTCCATCAGCTGGACAGAGTTCACCTTTGGAACAGTTGACCTTTTAGCATCCTGTTTAAATTGTGTTTGGTGGCGAAAAGCAGGTGTTCTTAATGAGTGTTTAACAATGAAATATGACCACAGACTAATTCTTTCGACTGTGCTCCATTCATTATCCATTTAGAGATAACATTTGGATTTAATTACTCTCTCCGTGGTGTCTGTTATCCAACTAGAGACGTGGCCCGACGTCCATCCATCTGCCTGTCGGAGCGGCAGAACCCGGTACAGCGTCCAGGATAATAAAAATATAATATTTTCCCACCCCTGCCAGCGCTATGTTACACACGTCTGCCCTCTTATTACAGTGCCCATATGTTCAACCGCAGGCCTTATTGCTCTAACCGGGCGTTTTAAAGTGATCGTTTATCATAGCTCTTAGGTCTGTTGATTTCCATGCTGTTGATGTCTAAAAAGGGCAAGCAGGGCTGTGGAGGCTTTGAAAGTAACGTCACTTTACTTAGTAAAATAAACTCAAGTCCAGTGCAGCACGTCCTTTGATATTTCTCAGGATCATTTAGACAGAATCTCTTTCTGAGCTCGGAGTTCAGAGTGAAAAGTTTTTCCACCTCAATTTTATACGCCGTTTTGACTCTTCTGTTTGTTCCCGTAAGCGGGACGATAAGATCTTTTTCACAAAGTGCAGCTATCAGTAAGGTCTCTTAAGGCTTACAGGTGAGGTGTTTATCTGTGATGGAGGAGGTGAAAATGCAGCCCTGAGGTGTTGTTTGTGCTGGAAAGATTGCTAAATCACTGCAGGGTCAGCCACGGGGCTCAAATAGCAAATCATTTTAATCCATTTTGCAGTCCTGCGGTTTGGTTCTCGGGAAAGGTAAAAACCGGCTTGGCCCAGGAAGCTGAAGTTTTGCTGGTCGACATCATAAGCTGGTCATTAAAAAGCGTTTTGCTTGTGAACGTCTCACTAAACTATTTTTTTCTTGAATTGATTTTGGTTTAGTGCCAAGTGATTAACCACATATTTACTCTGAGGTTATGCAATATAAACACATCTCAAATGCTGTTATGATGTTAGAAAGTAAATAAAATTAAGCAAATACACTAATGGTAAAACATTTTTGCATACATATTTGAAAAACAAGCTGTTGGTAGCATAACGGTCATGTT
This sequence comes from Distichodus sexfasciatus, assembly GCA_032718565.1. Lineage (NCBI taxonomy): Eukaryota > Metazoa > Chordata > Actinopteri > Characiformes > Distichodontidae > Distichodus > Distichodus sexfasciatus. The sequence continues at coordinate 7,400,563 of JAVGVS010000005.1, forward strand.
GTTTGCGGCGGAAGGTCGTTGGTTTGAATCCCGGACAAAAGACAACATTTAATTATGTGTAAAGTAGGTTTAAACAAAATTTTAAAAAGATATTTGTATTAATATAAACAAAAAAACCCACATCAGCTGTTAGTTTCGGCCCAAATTTCAGTGTTAATACATCACAGTCTTTGATCTCATCCATTAAACGGCTGATACAGCATCAATCGGGCATTGCCCAGCTAACGACCATCATGAAGCAGCAGCTGAAGATCTGTGTGTGTGTTTGTGTGTGTGTGAGGTAGTTTTGAAGTGAAGGGAAGCGCGAGGAGACTACGTGTGGTGAGTGTGTAGCAAGGTTCTAAGGCTGCTGAAGAAGTAGCTCTGATGGGGAGCAGAGGGAAACGAGCGCCTGATTGCACCTCCTCCCACCGAGGAACGTCTGGAAATTCCAAACGTGATAACAAGAGGTTAATTAACTCTGGACTCTCCATCACAACCCTCTGGAGGAAGATGGTGTAGACGAACGGAAAGACAGAGACAATCAGGAGGATGTAGCCAAAAAACTGAAAAAAGGAGAGAGAGAAAAAACCAAAAGGAAGGAAAGAGAGAGATAGAACAAAATAAGAAAATAAGAGAGAAAGAGTCGGGGAGACAGACAGAGAGAATAAAAAACAAGAACAAGAGACAGATGACAAAGATGTAAAGCGAGAGAAGCCTGAGAAGTGATAGCAGGAGAAAGAGAGTAACAAGAAAAAAAGAAGGATATAGAGGAGAAGAAGGAGGGAAAGAGAGCGATAATAAGAAAATGATGGGAGATAGAGAGATGAGAAGAAAGAGGAAAAGGGAGAGAATAAGAAAACAAGGATGAGACAACAAGAAAGAAGGAGAGAGAGAAGGCGAGTGATAAATTAAGAAGAAGACGTTGAAGAGTGACAAGCAAGAGACAGAGAGAGAGAAAGAGCGCAACGAGAAAACAAGAAGGAGGTGGATGAGAAGAAGGAGGGAAAGAGAGAGAAAGTAAGATAAAAGGAGAGGCAGATTAACGGAGAGAGAGCGGGATGAGAAAACACGGGCTGAAGATGGTCTAGTGGTTAAGATACTCGCCTCTGGACTGGACCAGGAGATTGTGAGCACTACCACCACTGTGTCCCTGAGCACGACCCTTAACCCCACGCTGCTCGCACGGAGACTGTAATACATGTAAATGTTACAAAGTGTTCAGAGGGACAGCAAGAACAGAGGAGGCAAACAAATGGGATATTTGTAAGAGCCTGAAGGAGGGAGAGGAAGAGGAAGTTGAGTAATGTGCAGGATGAAGCTCACCCCTCGCTGGTCAGCTGGAGCTGGGTCAGACGAGGAGAGCAGTGATTAGCCGGTGTGTGTTTTTGTGCTGGTAATAGATTTCCTGCTGTCTCTCCTGCTCTAATGCAGTCAAGAGGCCATCTGCCTGGCCTTAATGAGGAGAGCAGAGCTTAAAAAACACCAATACACTCCCCTCTCTCTCTCTCTCTCTCTCTCTCTCTCTCTCCCCCCCTCTCTCACACACACACACACACTCGTTCACTTCGCTATACTTTTAGGAAAGTTTCATAGACATAATGAATGTTACTGTAGTTAAATAAGCCTATAGCTGCCCCTGACCCTAACTCTTACCCATAACCGCAGGAATAAAAATGAAACTTATTATATTTGTTATATTTATATACATTTATTAGATCTTATATTTATTTAAATGCAAACAATAACTCCCCAAAGGTAGTGCTGTCCTCAGCCTGCAAGTGTAGAGTCTGAAATTTGTCCCCAAGTCAGAAACACACACATTAGTAATGCGCAGGTTGACCCGTGACCCGCGGGTGACCCGCGGTTGCGGGTGGTTTTAGGGCAGACATTTTTTAAATATCGTGGGTGCAGGTGGGCGGGTCAAAAAGTTACAAAACGCATTTCATTATCGATCAAAACGTGTTGTAAATGGGGTTCGAATTACCTCTCCTCTCGATGCTGGCAAGAGCGGTGCTTTGCGTTCCTGCAACCAGCGCATCGAGCGAGCGCGCGTTCAGTTCAGCAGGTCGCGTGCTGGAAGCGCGTCAAAACAGGCTAAACCCCAGCACGGTGGATTCCATCCGCTTTCTCCACAGTGCTTCCAAACAACTGTCATAAATGCAGTTGGCGTATATTTTTCAATTTTGGAGTTTTCAGTTTGTAGGATAAGCTACTAGTTTGGTGAAATATCACGGTCAAGTATGCTCTGCTGTACTTCATTTTAGACAAAATTAAGTTAAAACAAGACCTAAGTTCTACTAAGTTCATTCAAATCTGATAGAGTTCTCAGATCTGATGTTACATCAGCTGTTACAGTTTTGACAACTAGTGTGTTTTGCATACATGCGCGCTCGTGTATGTTTGTGTGTGTGCGAGAGAGATGTCTTTCATGCAGTTTTCCGCAACCCTATAATAAATAACGACATAAAAATCGATCTTTCATTTTCTTTGTTGTTGTTTGGTACACAGTTAATCTTGCATAAAATTGTCATCATCTTCAATGCAAATCTAGCACAAAACTGTCATCTATGGGTTACAGTGTCACAAATGACACTTCGTTGGTAGGTTCCATGGCAGTACAGGCTCACAGGTGTTTGGGGTTTTTTTTTCCTCGGGTCGGGTCGGGTTTTGGGTCATTATCCACGCGTATTTTTGCGGGTTGGGCGGGGCGGTTTGGATCTCCTGACGAGTTGGTTTGAGGAGGGTGTTAAAAAAAAGCCGACCCGCGCAACACTAACACACACACGTACAAACAGGGCAGTTAGTAGTGTCAGCCCTGTGAGCGGAAGGTCACCGGTTCAAATCCCGCACTAGTAAAAGGTACCCTGGGGTACTCATGAGCAAGGTGCCGTCCCCAAGCACTGTTCCCCGGATGGTACAGTTGGTTATTTATTCATATTCAATGCACACATTCTCTACTTCTGGCTCATTCATGTCATGACTTTTCTCATTCTGTGTGGTGTACAGGTAAACCTTGTAAATAACTACTGCACATCCTTGCGCTCTCTTTAAAATTCCTCTGTTCCTCTCATTCTTTCTATTTGTACAGTAATTTTCACATTTTTCTATTTCTATTTTACAAGTATCTGATACATAAACACATTTTTAAAAATCGTTTTGCTCTTAACGTCTAAATGGGGCACTTGGTTGCGTAACGGTTAGGGCTTTCTCCCCATGAACGGAACGTCACCGGTTCGAATCCCGGATCGGTGAAGGTACCACTGAGGCACTGATGAGCAAGGTACTGTCCCTAAGCACTGCTCACCCGGGTGCTGCACATCAGCTGCCCACTGCTACTTCACGGATGGGTCAAATGCAGCGGTCACATGGTGTACTGTGTGCTGTGTTCACAATGATAATCACTTAATTTTACTTTTATGTCTTAGCCCCAACCACCAAAGCAAGTTTCTTGTATGTAACAACGTATTTGGGCAGGAAACTTCATTTTGATTCCGATACGAGGAGTGAATCAAATCCACTAGTTGCCACTTTTTTAAAAATACATATCCAATTAAAAGTATTTTGCATATAAGACCGGGCAGAAAATAAACTTTCTTGAAGCTTTAATCTTGATTCCCAGACTTAGTTATTTTAACTTTACGTTGGCATGAAGTCCTTTCATAAGTGTGTGATATAGTGAAATATGTGCATTGTTTGCCGTTCTATAAAAAGGGGATTTGTGTCTGTGTTGTGTTCTACCAGATGTAAATTCAAAAAGGAGCTGAAGATTTTTTAAAAGGTTTTATAATAGACTGCAGACTACAGTAGACTGTCTAAATAATCATTTAATTTCCAGATGCATGTTAATGAAATGAATACGCTAAACAACTGTACATTTATTTTGACTACCCGGGCTAGACTCAGAATCCCTCGGATGAAGCCCCGCTAAAATCGGACGACGGCGCCCCTGGTTGTGTTCTTCCTAAAATCACTGCCTGTCTGTGTGTCAGGTTAGCAGGCAGGCGGAGAGTGATCATGTCATGTTCACACAGCCGTGTGTGTGTGTTCTTGTACTTGCTACTTAGTAAGAATCAAAATGAGTTTTTAACCAGCAGAGTGAGGACATTTTTGGGAAGTGAGGACTTTTTTAGTGGTCCTCAGTTCTTTAAACTGCTTTTACAAAAGAAATACTAGTTTATTTGCAAAACTAAAAGTGTAGAAAGATTAGCTTTTGGTTCCTGAGGTTATGGTTAGGGTTATGTTTATGGTTAGGTGTAGTATTATTTAGATACAGTAATACAGAAGTCAATGGAGGTCCTCACTACTATATAAGTACAAGGATGTGTGTGTGTGTGTGTGTGTGTGATGTGATAGTGTGGATCTCCTGCTTTACTGCATCTGCAGTTCTCTCTCTCTCTCGCTCTCTCTCTCTCTCTCACACACACATACACACACCAGCTCTCAGATACTGTTACCTCTCCATTCTACACACTCACTGATCTACCACACAGAAAGCTCCGTCAGCAGACAGACAGGGTGTGTGTGTGTGTGGGGGAGAGAGAGAGAGAGAGAGAGTGGGGGAGGAGAGAGATAACAAGAAAACAAGACAGAGAGATAGAGAACTGACAAAATGGAGGGAGGGAGGGAGAGACAAGAAAACACAAAGGGGAGACAGATGACAAGAATGAGGGAAAGAAACAGAGATAAGAGAAAGACAGAGAGATAGAGCTAGAGAGGTGACAACAAGAGGGAAGAGAGAGAGAGGTAACTAGAAGGCGGGAAAAGGGAAGAAAAAGAGAGATAGAGGGATAGAGAGAGAGATATGAAGATAAAGGGAACAGAGAGAAGACCGAAGGCAGAAATAGAGGGATTATAAAAAAGAGAAAAAGAAAGAGAGAGATAAGACGGAGAGCTAGAGACAAGGTGAGGAGGAGGGAGAAAGATTACAAGAGTGAGACATGAAGGGATGATAAGAAGCAGGGAAAGAGGGAGGGAGAAAGAGGGAGATAACGAGAAGGAGAGTTAGAGAAATGACAGGAGGAGGGGGAATGACATAACAAGAAAGCAAGAAACAGACGGATGACAAGAAAGAGGGGAAGAGAGAAAGATGAAAAAAAACAATTTGGAGAGAGAGAGAACAAGAAGTAGACGTAGAGAGATGACAAGGAGAATGGAGAGATAATAAAATTGGGAGAGGGAAAGATATAACAAGAGAACAAGAAGGAGAGAGAGGGAGAGAGAGAGACGAACACAAAGGAGAGACAGGGAGATGCGAAGAGGGATGGAAAGAGAGATAGAACAAGTGAAATATTAAAAAAGGGAGGGTCAGAGAGAGAAACAGGAAGGAGAGAAAGGAAGAATGAATAGTGAGCAGAGTGAGAGTCGAGATTCTGCTGATGGTCAGCATTAAGCAGAAGCAACGGAAGCACTAATGAGAGTGTAAAGCTGAAGAGATGCTGCGAGGAGAGAGAGAGAGCACCATTAGAAAGAGAAAGAGCTTTAACAGGGAAGAGAGAGAGAGCTCTAGTTTACTGCTTGTGGTTTAGGTGTAGTCTTCTTGGTGGTGGAAGCTCTGAGGAACAGACAGACAGAGGGACAGCAGCAGATGAGAACTGACACGACTACACGAGCTGCTGCATTTCCTCTGCTCGTGCTGCCGCTTATGTAAGTGTGGAACTGCTGTCTGTGTTGTTCTAGCGCCAGGAGAGCAACGCATTAACCAGCTTCTACTGACGCTCTCATCATACAGCTCACATCCACATCCATTACTGTCTGCTGTAGGACTCAAGTCCAAATCACGATGAACTGAACATTTGACCTGGATTACAAAAACTTTACAAGATTCATTATTCATCACGTACGTAGTTACACAAGTACAACATGTAGTGAAATGTAGCCTGAACGATCCAAAGACTGTGCAAAATCAAAAATAGAATTTAGAATCTAAAAGGTTTACAGCTTAAGTTCAAAACCTTACAATAATCTAAAGAGTAAGAATAAATATATACATAAAAATATAGAAAACAGAGAAAAATCTTTAAATATTATATCACAGACAGTGACTGTACTTGAGCAGTTTACAGTAGAAACTCTGTATTTAAAGTGTAGATTTTAAAGTGCAGTTTTTAGTAGAGGTGTGAACCTTCACTGGTCTCACAAATTGAGTCGATTTGATACAATATCTCAATGCGCCACAATGCATGCCATCGATTTTTCTACACTACTTCACCTTGCACGCAGATTGTGCAGCCATAGTTGCTACCGGCATGTTCTTTTTAACTAGGATTTTCTCATGCCGCAGCCAGAAAATCACTAAGCGACGTCATTATGATATAATTCTACTGTCCCAGGCACTACCACCCAGACTGTGGGAGAGAGTATTTTTCTATAACTTTTTAGATATTTGCATTAAATTCATTATTCATAAAAATCCCCAAATCATCTGGAAATGTTTAGAAAAATGAAAAAAGGAATGAAAGTGGATAGCATGTCATGGACCACCGTGTGGGGTGAAGGAATACATGTACAACACGACGATACGTATTCACATTATGAATGATGGGTAACTGTATTCTCTTACAGTTACAGTTTAGATAGATGGTAATCGGAATGCAGTTACATAGTTTAAAATGTTTCACGTTTATCATCTCTCCAATGAACTACGGTATTTCCATTCATTATCAGAAACCCTTCAGAACACACAACCAAAGATTCTAATGTAAACGTCCATTTAACCTAAGTTGCCGCAGTCACACAGGGGAGGAGACAGAGCTGGAACCAGCACCATAGAGCCAGGGCAGAAACATTTTTATGCCTTGGAAATTTGGACGTTACAAATGACATTTTAGGGGATGTTTTCTGTATTCTGTAGTGGAATATATTTTAAAAGTGACAATCCCAACACTGATGGGTGGTATATAGGCATAAGCATGTTATGGCATATTATACATTATTGTTATGTTACATTAATGAGTGATTACCTCAATCTTTATGATATCAATATTTCTTTTTGGATCAAATCTATCGGTTCACTGAGTCGATGTATATTGATGTATTGTTATATTGCTACATCTGTTAGCTGCTGCTAGCCCACATACTGATTTGGCAAAGGTTTTGTACCAGTCCTTCCTGATGTAATGTCCTCCTGCATTAAAACATAAACTGGCATTTAGATGACATTTAGAGAAATATATAAACCAATGACATAAATAAATACAGCAGTTAACTGTAAAAGCAGGCAGTTTGTCTGCAATTTTAGCATTTGGATAGTGCTAATTGATTGGCCAGATTTTAAACCTCAGTCGATTCCCGAGAGTCGATTCTAAACAGTAATTTAAGAGACGCAACAATGTAAAACAGACAATACAGTATTGATTAGCAAAGGATCTTCACAGTCTCCAATACATGACATTTATTTACTTCAAACGCCACCAGCGAACACCATTTAAAATGGCCCCGTCTTCATCTTCAGCCCAGCTGCGAGTGAGAAACGCTTTGTGTGGGTTAACTTCCTGATTGATTTGAACGCCCATGTGGATAGGGTCTAAACTGTGATTTGATTTGTGACCTAACTTGACTGTTTGGAGTCGATTCTGAAGCTGTGGAGTTAATTCCCTTTCTGAGTCACCTGGAATCAAAGAATCCATTCTTTTTGGAATTAGCTCCCAGCCATATATTTGGGACTTATTTCAGAAAGTGCACACACAAGCACAAGGTTCATTTCTGATACTAATGGCCTCCTTTGTGGCCTGTGCTCTTTGATATCAGTTTTAAATTTGCATAATGTCGTGCTGTTTGTTTAGCGGAGCCGTTTTCATACCTTAAAGCACAAAAGAACACATCACTGGGATGGTGAAGTGATTTATGAAGGTGCTTTATGACGGATTACAAAGATTTTAACCGGGACCCCAAGCTGAGAGTTTTGCAGTGCTGATCTTGTTGGAAATATTCCAAAGAGTGTGCTGGTGCTTTATGGGTGGATCTCATTGAAGCTGCTTTTATCTGACCAGACTCTCTCAGACACTGGACACGCAAAGTTTATTTGGTTGGATGAGGGGAGGGGGCAAGACAATTGAACCTGTGGAGGATCTGTGTCCACCAAACGTGTTTTTTCCGCTGGCAGCGCCTATTTTGAATAGAAATCATATGAGCTTCAGCGTTCAGAGCGCTAATCGCCTTCAGCAGAAAAAAACGCAGATGGAGACGTGTTTTCGTCAAAGCGCTCAGAATGCTTCAAGTTGAATTCTGTTTAACTTTTAAAACAGCTCTGCCCTCGTCAATGTCACTTTCTCTTGCTAGCCAATCAAAATCAAGGAAGGGATGGGTCATACACTGTCAAGAACTCACTACAAATGACGGCGTATCTAGAGCAGCTGGAGAAGATTTGCACCCAGTCTTGCCTGAGAATCTATTTCAAAAGCTGCCACTAAGACTAAGATGCGGCTAAACTAGCGATCGCCACAAAACACATTGAAATAGGAACAAATGTGGAAGTGCCGATGGAGCATTTCGTAACTTTAGGACCAAGAGGTTGCGGGTTCGAATCCGGCCTCTGGCGTTACCAGCACTGGGTCCCTGAGCAAGACCCTGTCCCTGAACTGTCCCTAAAATTAAGAAATGTAAGCCGCTCTGGATAAAGTTGCGTCTGCTAAATTCCGTAGCAACAATGAACACTGAAAGAAAGCGATCTGGAAGTTAAGGTTTGAGTGCTCCTAGCAGAAAAAATGTGTTTGCTGGACACAGGCCCTAAGTTATGATGATGATTGGCTAAGAAAGAGTAAAATTGTAAGCCATGGTAAGCCAATCAGAGGCAGAGTTGGGCGGACACTCACACACAAACACACTTGCACAGTTGTGCACACAACTGACCAAGAGACACACACACACAGCAATGGCAAGACCAGAGAAATCATAGCTAGTGTTTTTAAACAGGAAGTAGAGACATTACTGTTCCCCTCACTATGATAACAAGCAAGAATGTACAGTATATTTAAAACATAGCTTGTTTCCAGGAAGAAAGTGTTTCTCCACGTTGGTCGTAAACTGTTCTAATCTCATGAAGCAAGTCTCATTGTCACACGCTTCCATTTGAGGAGCCAAATTCTTTGACATATTTGAACGTTTTATAAAAATGAAACACAGTAGTTACTTTCCCTGGTAACTAGCTGCTTTTGTAAGGCTCTAACTCTTTTGGGAATAACTAGTAACTGTAACTAATTACTTTTCTAAAGCAACATTGGTAATGACTTTTGACATGTTCTCACTGTGTGTGTGTGTGTGTGTGTCTGTGTGTGTTTGCTTTCTCCCGCAGGTGTGTATCGTGCAGAAGCGTGACACAGAGAAGATGTACGCCATGAAGTACATGAACAAACAGCAGTGCATAGAGCGAGATGAGGTCCGAAACGTGTTTAGAGAGCTAGAGATCCTACAGGATATTGAACATATGTTTTTAGTCAACCTCTGGTGACTATCCTGTGTTTTTCACTTCCTCTTATTTCCGTGTTCGGCCGGAGTGTAAATTCCAGCTGCAGGAAGGGAAAGTCCTGGCCAGGGGTTTGGCTGGGAGTTTGAATTGGGCCGGCGGGGATTAGTGTTTGGTTCTGCAGGTTGAGTCAGACCCCATCAGGACTTTGTTCTTGCTGTGAGCTGGTGTTTCCACCTGGGCTGCTCTGCATGTTGCATGCTGGGTAATGCTGGACGTGTGTGGGATTCACATGTAACGTCACTTATCTCACAGCAGCTAATGCATGCGGCATTGAGGCTTACTTTATACGACTTGTTCCGTTATAAGCTTTGTACTTTCTGTCACTCTGTCATTCTTCTATTCCTCTTCGTAAATCTCTCTCTCTGCCTCCCTCTCTTTCTCTGTTGCTGACCCTTTCTCACTCTCTGCATATGTTTCACTCTCTCCCTCTCTCTCCCTCTCACACTTTCATGATGTGTCTCACTCTATATCTCTCTTTTTCACACACACTGTCTGTCTCTCACACACTCTCCCTCTCTCTCTCTCTCTCTCACATTCTCCCTATCTCTCTCTTGTTCTTTCTTTCTCACACTCTTCCTATCCCTCTCTCTCTCTTTCGCACACTCTATCTCTTTTTATTTTTTCTTTCTTTCTCACACTCCCTCTGTCTCTTTCTCTCTCTCTCTCTCTTTCCCACACTGTCTCAATCTCTCTTTTTCTTTCTTTCACACACTCTCCCGCCTATACAGTACTGTGCAAAAGTTTTAGGCAAGTGTGAAAAAATGCAGTAAACAAAGAATGCTTTCAAAAATGGAAGTGTTAATCATTTATTTTCATCAATCAACAAAAAGCAGTGAATGAACAAAAGAGAAATCCTTTTGCCTTCAAAACAGCATCAATTCTTCTAGGTACACTTGCACACAGTTTTTGAATGAACTTGACTGGTAGGTTGTTCTAAACATCTTGGAGAACTAACCACAGATCTATAATCCTATAATCCTACAAAATAATATAATGACTACAAAATAATATAATGACTATAATCCTACAAAATCCCTGACTTTGTACAAGTGTACCTGTAAGAATTGATGCTGGTTTGAAGGCAAAAGGTAGTAACACCAAATATTGATTTGATTTAGATTTTTCTTTTGTTCGCTCACTTTGCATTTTGTAAATTGATAAAAATAAATAATCATTATTTATATTTCTGAAAGCATTCTTTGTTTACAGCATTTTTTCACACCTGCCTAAAACTTTTGCACAGTACTGTATGTCTTACACTCCCTCTATCTTTCACTGCATGGAACCCTATTGGAATCATGCTGGGGTTTTTTTTTGCTTTTTTTCCTGCCTCAAAACGCATTGTGGAGAAAAAACTGCAAGACCTACAGCTTTGAAATTCTCAGGCAAAAAAAATTGCACCACTATGCCAGTTCGTTTCACTATAATAAGCTATTTTGCGTTTTTCCAAAAAAAATTGCGTTTCGCCTAATAACTTTTGAATCCTAGCTCCGATTCTCAAACATATCATACAGTCTTACCCCTTGGGTCAAGCCGATTTTTTAGAGATCCTCATATCTATTTCCGCCATATTCGATTTCTTGCTAATTTGCATAATATGAAAACCATCTCTTGCGAACTAATCCCTGGATTTTTGTCCAATCTGCATGCAACTGGTATCATTTGAATCCCAAGACACTCTTCTTTAATTATTATCGAGCACATAAGTAAGACCTACAGCTTTGAAATTTGGCAGGTAGGTCACAAACCCTGCCCACTACTCAGGCAAAAACAATTGCACCACTCTGCCAGTTGGTGGCGCTATAATAAGCTATTTTGCATTTTGCCTAATAACTTTTGAACTATAGCTCCGATTCTCAAAAATCTTACAGCGTCTTACTCCTTTGATCAAGACGAACCTTTTTCGACCCTCGCATCTATTTCCGCCATATTGGATTTCTTGCTAATTTGCATAATATGCAAAACCATCTTTTGCGAACTAGTCCCTGGATTTTTATCCAATATGCATGCAACTGGTATCATTTGAATCCCAAGACACTCTTCTTTAATTATTATCGAGCACATTTTTAATTTAGGTCTTCATATCGCTGTAATATGCAAATAAATGTGGTGGACTTGGCATAGGACTGCAATGCCAGACACTGAGTGTCATAGAAATCCGGCTCTGGGTGGGCTACAGCTTTGAAACTTGGCAGGTAGGTCTGGTACTCCTCCCACTACTCAGGCCAAAAAAAATTGCACCACTCTGCCAGTTGGTGGCGCTATAATAAGCTATTTTGCGTTTTGCCTAATAAGTTTTGAACCGTAGCAACCTAGATAAAAGGATGAAATGTGTCATTTTTCAATGTCTGTCCACTTTGATTCGTCAAAGAAAATAAAGCTGCAAACTGCACGGCCCCAGTAATCACTGCTTGCAGTTATATTTCTCTTTGTCTCTCTCTCACTTTCTCACACTCCCTCTATCTCTTTTTTGCTTTCTCCTTCTTACTCTCTCTCCTATCGCTCTCTCTTTCTCACATTCTCCTTATCTCTTTTTTCTTTCTTTCACTCACTTCCTATTTCTCTCTTTTTCTTTCTCCTATCCACACTCCCCCTCTCTCTTTCTATAAAGCTCTCCATCCCTCTCTCTCTATCTCTTGCTTGCTCAGTTTCAAACTGTCTCTCTTGTCTGTCTCTCTCTCTCTCGCTCTTTTTCTCAGACTGTCAGTGTCTCTCTCTGTTTTGCTTTATCAAACCGTCTCTCTTTTCTGTCTCTGTCTCTTTGTCTATCTGTGTGTCTCTCTTTTTCTCCTTCTTGTCTTACTTACTGACAACTTGTCTATCTTGTCTTGTCTCTTTCGCTCTCTCTCTTTCACACTTACACACACACACACACGCTGGCCGACGTTCGTTTTTTGCTCAGTAAGGCAGTGAGGTTGATCTGTTTGTTCCCTCACTGCTGTCTTTTAATTCTGCTCTCTGCATATTGGTGCTCAAGGCCGGAGACTGTGATTGTGGCTGAAGCGGCAGTAATGTGAGGAAGCTGCACAGTAACGCAGCACAGCCAAAACACACACACACACGATCACGCTCTTGTGTTGCTGTTGAGTTAAATAATCCAGACTGAAACCTTTATAGTTGCATTAGTAAGATGATCCATAATAATCCTCCATTCAGATTGCGGGTTTGCGTCACTTGCAGCGACTTGAGGAGCTGGGATTAGAAGCCATGTGTTTCTATGTGTATGTGTGTGTGTGAGAGAGAGAGAGAGCGTGTGTGTGTGTGTGTGCGTGCATGTGTGTGTGCGTGCATGCGGGCGTGTGTGTGTGTGAAAGAGAGAGTATGTGTGTGTGTGTGTGTGTGCGTGCATGCATTCGTGCGTGTGTGAAAGAGTGTGTGTGTGTGTGTGTGTGTGTGTGTATGGGGCAGTGGTCACATGTGCTAGTCATCACTTCTGTTTTATTTCCAGGTCATTGTCTCAAATTGTTGCCATAGAGACCAAGATTCACTCTGCACATGCCATATCATATATCTTCATCTCACCCAAACTTGCACACAGACACACACACACAGTTCATTATTTTGCCATCCGCTCCAGACTATGCACTGCAAATGTGATTAGGGAAGTGAGTTGCTCCTTCATGCATATTGCAGCACAGTAACTTTAATGTGCTGCTTATCTCTGCTGAACAGTTTCAGTCTCTCACACACACACACGCACACACACACACAAAGAGCTGGCAACTGCACATGAGCAAGCACTATCACTACTACTTTATTTTTTACTTATTAAATGAACTCGGTATTTTTTTCCATTTGAAATATAACATTCATAAAATAAAAATCCTTCTCTAAGAACAGACTCCAGTCACATGGCAGCAAACAGCTAAACCACTCAAAATGACCGGTTTTATTCTAATTCTACCAAGAGGTGACCATCTCAATTACGCAAATGCTTCACTGTTAAAAGAGATTATTTTAATTTATTGGATTAATCAGATCAGTGGTGTGTTGACCCCTGCCCAAGGTTGGTCCCCCACCTAGGCTCCAGTCCCTGCAACCCTGATAGGGATTAAGCAGTTCGGATAATGAACGAATGAATAAATGACAATCAGATTAGTTCATGATGTTAGTCGGCAGTTAAAATCATTTTCAAAACGACCGGATTTCGTTTTAACAGTGAGATCGTTATTAGTAGAGTGACCACAGAGTTAAGGTCAGGGAGAATGCTTTGAGCAAGGACAAGATTTTTAAATTGGGGCAGTAAAATTTGGGGCAGTTAATAGCGTAAGGGTTAGGGAGTTTGCACTGTGATTAGAAGGTTGCCGGTTCAAGTCCCAGACCGGTAAAGGCACCATTCAGGTACTCATGAGCAAGGTACCATCCCCAAGCACTTCTCCTCGAGTGCTGCCAAAAAGCTGACCACTGCTCCTTCACAGATGGGTCAAAAGCAGAGGTCACATTTCGTGGTATGGTGTGTTCACAATCACAAATAATCACTCACTTAAACCACCTTTTAATTAAAAGGATCATGGTTTCACTTGTTGTTGGTTGTGTGCTGATTGTGCAGCCACAGTCACTTGTGTTAATCTGAAAGATGAATTTTTATAATACTTTTGTAATCTATCAAACAAATTAGTCAAAGCCAAAGAAGATCTAAACTCTTTATAAACCCCAGACACGTGCACAAAAAGACACGTGCTGAAACAGCTGGCCTTTTGGCCTTTGACTTAATAAGCGCCCTTTTTCCAAGATGTTCTTCTTTATTTAAATTTTACATTTGGCATTCATTTGTGGTCTACATTGTATTTACATTCACAGCATTTAATAGAAGCTCTTATCCAGAGTGGATAGTTGTCCTCTGTTTTCTTTCAGATCTGTAAATCTAGACTCAAATCAACAGCTGAGTTAGATGAGTTACTCTCAGCTGAAAGTTACACATATTAACAAATTAACAGAATAAAAGTCTGTCAATAAGAACAGATACATGAACACTAAAGGATAATTGTCCCAGTTTTTTGTGTCAGTAAAAATAAGTAAATGATAAGTATGAAGAATAGCTGGTCCTCTAGGTGCTCCTTGAAGAGGTGGGTCTTTAACTGACCTTTGAAGACAGCACAGGACTCAGCAGTTCTGATTAAGAGGAAGTTGATTCCACCATTCAATTTGAGATTTAAGAGTCTTGATGCAAGAAACCGCACACAGTCCTGTCCCTCTTTGTCGTCTCAGTCCGCTATTGCAGGTAACACATGCAATTCGACCCCCTGTGGAGCAGCATCACATGCCGTCTCCGACCTGCTTTTGTTGGTGACAGCATGGTAACCATAGTGTTTGTCCCAGGCTTTGTCCATGTTTGTCGCTGTTGTCAAGTGAAAATACGATTAAAGCAAACATGAGCAACAACCCAGCAGTAGCTTATAACAAGCAAGCGAGTCTCATTTAAAATGTACAAGTCATCTCCATTAGGCTGCTTCCTATGAAAGTCGATAAAGGACACGCATCAACATTATTTACTTCTCGTTATCTCGAGATCACAAGGGTTTTTTTTTCTCATAACGAAATTTGTTTTGTCAAAATCATGAGTCATTTCTTTCATTGGCCTGACAGTAAATCTGCAGATGTCTAAGCCTCCTTCTCAAGTGACAGACACTGATATAATAATTATCCAACACAGACAGACATACTGCTATTTACGACTTGTAACAGCCCATGATTAAATTAAAATCGGACGTGTTCTTCCATGAGGATAATGATGCGTTGCCAAGATACTAAACCTGATACTAAAATAAGAGTAAATCTAGAAGAAACAAAGATCACAATTTAAATAATTTGTTATCCTGAGAAAACAACTTGTTATATCGAGAACATGAGAAAAATAATTTGTGATCTCAAGATAATAAAAAAGCAATGTTGACACATGTTCCATCAGGTTTTATAAGGTCCTTTATCTGACACTGAAGAATTATGCGATCACGGTTCATTCATTCATCCATTCATTTTCCGAACCGCTGAATCCCAATCGTGGTCGCGGGGGGACCGGAGCCTATCCCGGGAACTTACGGGCACAAGGCAGGGACCAAGCATGGGCAGACTCTACCACACCGCAGGGCACCCACACTCACACAATCACACTCACATTCACACCTTACTGGGCCAATTTAGAGTCGCCAAATAAACCTATATTACATGCCTTTGGACTGTGGGAGGAAACCGGAACACCCAGAGCAAACCCACACAAACATGGGGAGAGCATGCAAACTCCACAGAGAAAGACCCTACGGCCGTCCCCGGGGTTGGAACCCAGGACCTTCTCGCTGTGAGGCGGCAGCGCTAACCACTGTGCCACCATGCTGCCCAGTCAAGGTTCAAGGTTACTTTATTGTAACTTTATACATGTAGAAAATGTGATGAGACGTTTCTCTATGGCCATGATGGACAATATAATGTGATATTAATAACATCACATTCAGCAGGGCACAAGGGGTAAACAGGCAGTATAATAAATAGAAGCTACTGCAGTGTGACACTGTAGTAAAAAAAGGAAGGTTAACCTTCGTATGATTGGTATTGCTCGTAATGTGATATTGCACAACTTAGCAGCATTAAAACCAATATTCAACAAACAAAGTGTAAGAACAATATAATACAATAAACAGACAACACCCCAAATACAGTGATGCAACAGTGGACAAGAGTACCTGGCTGCAGACCTCCACTGTGGAGTCACTTCCGCTGCAGACCTCCACTGTCAGGCCACTTCCACTGTCAGTACAGGAAATGCCATGAAGCACGAAGCTTTTCAAAATAAAATCCCTCCACTCTCAGGACACCTCCACTGTCAGTACAGGAAGTGCCATGAAGCACGAAGCTTTTAGGGATCTGAAATAGAAACAACAGCTGCATTAAAGCTAAATAGTTTGCCATTAGAATGATCAATATGGTCTCTCTTCATGAATGTCATATGCCACTGAATTCAAACCGTCCATGCATCCATTCAAGTCACACTCCACACATGATTTCAATAGGCTTTTTATGGTGCCAGTTTCTGCTCGTATTAAATACTTTGATGTTGGTCAGTCGTCATCATAAATCTGTAACTATAATGTAATATACAATTGGCAACCAATATTTGACACCCAAAACAGCTTTTAAATTTATGTTGCACGATAAAAAGACCATTGCACAGATTCGAACATGATCTGGTTAAAAAAAGAACAGGAAACCTCTTTGGAACAGCTTTGGAACAGCTTTGGAACATGAACTCCAACAGGAACACATAAAAAAGTTTTTGCAAGTGACCTCAACAGATCCCTTATCTCCTGATCACCAAATCCAAATGGTGCATGAGCACATTTGGAGTCCACAAAGACTATCTCTCTCTGTGTTGGCTTCAGCTTCCTATAAGTGCAGTTAATGACATTTGAACTCAACATTGTGTAAAAGGCCAAGACAATACACCACAACAAAATCACAGTACTGAGTGATAGAAAACCAAAATAGTTTTTTAAATAACTCAGTTAGCATCACTACTTACAGATAGCATGAAATGCCCAGGTTTCCACACAGGAATAACAATGGCATCACTCATGCAAGCATCCCTCTAATACAAAGGAATTGTTCAAAAACAAATAGTAAAATACAAAAATACAACTCACAGATACTTACATACATGTATACACAAGTGTACCTTCTGCTTCATGAGCTCATCCACAAGACGGTCCTCTGACACCATACTGACTTCAGTTTCAGTGGAGGACTTTGAAGAGGATGCTTTTTCAAATTCTGTATTTAACACCACCTCTGATTTATGCGTGTTCTTTCCAATCCATGGAGCCCAGTAATCAAACGTTGGTATTACACTGAAGCTGTTATTTTTATGACCTGTAAAAAGTAAACAAGACATTCTCTATATGGTAAAGTGCACTGTAACAAAAAGTGATGGTTATTATCAATTTGGAAAAATGTGAGAATATTTAAATACTTTTGACAAAGCCACGAGAAATCATCTCCATCTGAACAGAATCCCAGAACTCTTCAATGTTAACTTCACTGGTGAAGTTCTCTGGGACATCTTTAATGTCACTCACTGAAAAATAATACATGTTAATTTTTTATCTTAAATTATTTGTAAATATTTCCACACCTCCTAACACCCAAGAATCTGTGACCTACCTGGGAAGTTGAATACACCTTTTTTTGTGTAGTTCCATGACAACTACCGGAGGATAGTAGCCACAGCAAACACAAGAAAAAGAGTAGTCATGGCTTGTCAGTGCCTCAAAGTGGCAGTAGGCCTGCAGAACAGTGTGGCTTGCTGGAAATTTTACCTTTCTTAGGCTTTCCAGTGCATTTAATACCTTGGATACTGAGACATTATTCTACAGAAGAGACAAAAAACAAACAATAACCCATACATATTATGCATTTGTCCTCATCATGAAAACTCCATTGTACCTACCTGTAGATTGTGTCTCAGGTAAACACACAGTTCAAGGGTCAATATAGTATGGTCATCAAAGTTGTGAAGACCATCCTTCCATTCCTGGTATCTATAGATGATATGACACTGTGGACATCGCCGAAAATAGGTCGATACATCTGGCATAATAAAAATATATAATTAAAACTTTATTACATTCATTGCAAACTTTCTAAATAGCAAGCAAAACAACAATTACTTACTTTCAATTACCCCATTCATGGTGATTATCCTGGCATTCCTGGATATCCTTGCTGACTTTTCAAAATGTAGTGATCCTGGACAGAGCGCACAAACTGTCTCTGATGGATGCAACTCTGTGACACAGTCCGTGAGTGCTTTTGATTTGACATGTTCATCTGGAAGGTTGGCTGGAATATTTTTATGTCTTTATATATACTCTACAAGTTGTTTAAATACTTCAGACGATGGTGGGTATACAGTGTCGTTGTGGTGTTGTGGCATACTGATGCTGGTTTTCTCTGTTCTGATCAAATCATGACTAGTTTGAAATAAATGGCATTTGCTTAAGTTTTTGTGGACACATGACATTCTTGGTTTGGTGCAAGGACAATGCCACGTGTTTTCTGACAAATGTGACCAATACCCTCCCAAGGCGACTGTAGTGGTGAAAAGTTGGCTCATGGACCGAAAAGCAAAGCTGCTTTGATCTTTTCTCAAGTAAAACATCAACACAAAATGGTACATGCGCTGCCTGTGCATGTTTTTACCTCTTAAGACAGGTTGCCTTTTTTGCCTCACCAAAGAATTTTAAGTGTACCGTTTCTGATAAGAGTTCTTCTCTGAGAAATTCCTCTGTGGCTGTGTCTGTGCAGTATTCCAGAGAGCGGATGTGTTCACAGTGGGTAAATGGTAATCCACTTCGCAAAGCCATTTTGCAGTACTGTCTTTATTCCTCCAACTCACATTGGACCTCGTGTACTCGACCCCAGGTTTTGTTTT
Source organism: Distichodus sexfasciatus (assembly GCA_032718565.1). Taxonomy (NCBI): domain Eukaryota; kingdom Metazoa; phylum Chordata; class Actinopteri; order Characiformes; family Distichodontidae; genus Distichodus; species Distichodus sexfasciatus. The sequence goes on from JAVGVS010000005.1 coordinate 7,419,429, forward strand.
GGACATGTATTGGGACTGAAAAGCCATGCCCTCCTTTTAGGACAGCAGAAATTCCATTTTTGGCATCCACACACTCTTTAAATGAGCGGTGTCCGTTATGTCCTTTGATTTCTTGGGATGTTTCCTCTGGATGTGTATCGCTAAGTTTTTCTTTAAACATGTAAGTTCACAGTAGGGACATTTGACCTTGTTCAGTTTGGACATTGGGGATTGTGTCTTCTGGGCAGTATGGACAGCAGAGGAAGAAACCAGAGGAGAGGAAGACATTATATGTGCATCCGCTAAGGAGTGGATGGTAGATGTTTCAATTGGCTGTTCAGAGGCAATAGCAAAGGTGGTGGCATCTTGGTGAGGAAGAAGAGTTGTCAGGTCTGGTGATGGGGAGATTGTAGTTGATAGAAGCAGAGGAGAAGATGTAGCAATAGAACTTGGTTGCAGGGAGGATAATGGTGATTCCTGCAAACCAGGTGTAAAATCAGACTGGGGTCTTGGCTGTGTCCGGACTGGACAGCAGTGGAAACTTCACAAATCTTCAAGTGTCCTTCCATGTCTGTTCTTCTAATAATTGTTGTCTTACACCCAGGGCAATGATAATGTCCCATATTCCTGCAGTTCAAATTGCAGTGGCAGATCACCTTATCTAAGAGAAATAGGTTTATATTAGTCAATGGCAAAAAAGTAACATGTACATGTGTATCTTTTATATAAAACATAATTGCATTACCTTCAAATTTAATGCCATTTTTCACGTGGACATCCAGGTGCAGCTGAAGCCTGGATGGTGGGCTTGCTTTATATTTGGGGCATAAGGGGCAGTGGTAAAGACTGCAGCATTTTGTGCAGCGTGTTACTGCAGCTTTCCTGAGATTATTGAATGATGCATCTACAAAAGATATAAAATGCATTATATGCGATTGAATCATAGCACATGAACTTCAATTCAAATTAAGTTATGCAGCTTGTCAAATCTTGAACACATTTTCTTGAAGTTTTAATTTAAAGGAACTTTATTTAAATGTGTATTTCTACTTGCACTAGACAAACTGAACAATAGGAAAACTTTATATCTTCATTACATCTTTTTCAAAGGCAAATAACTAGTACAAGTTCTCAGCTCCTTTATTTAAGATTTTGTAAATAAATAATACCACACTATATGGAAGTCAAAACTCATTGTATAGACACATGCAAATTCAGAATAGATGCATTTTACCATGTACAGCTGGCTAATGGTCGTAGCTTGACTATCCTATAAAGTATCACTTTTCCAATTTTGTGACGATGCACTGCTCAGCTAACGCGAGTTATATACATCCAAATACAGTTATACAGAGTTTCTTTACATTATTCACCAAAAATGCCATCCTTATTAGTACCCCAAAATTAAGGTGTTAAAACTAGCCGTTGTTGGCAAACGTTTTAAAACGACAACTTAAACTGACAGATATTCTGTAATTTGCATCATTAATGAAGGCTACATTAATTTGCCGTAGCTATTCTGACAAATAACACAAGCAGTCATGCATTTCTACTTTATGTGGATAATCAGGCACTTACTGTTCATTAGCTCACTCTCGTCACGCTCCGCTATTCAAAGAGGCGGGACAATCACACGTTGTTATTTCCTGTACTGACCGTGGAGGTGGCCTGACAGTGGAGGTCTGCAACGGAAGTGACTCCACAGTGAAGGTCTGCAGCCAGATGCCTCTCACAGTGGACAGTAAATGGGACCTTAATGACTGGTATTGGCACATACACTACCAGTCAAAAGTTTGGACACACCTTCCCATTCAACGTTTTTTTCTTTATTATCATGACTATTTACATTGTAGATTCTCACTGAAGGCACTATGAATGAACACATATGAAATTATGTAAACAAAAAGTGTGAAATAACCCAAAACATGTTTTATATCTTAGATTCTTGAAAATAACCACCCTTTGCTTTGATCACTGCTTTGCACACTCTTGGCATTCTCTCGATGAGCTTCATGAGGTAGTCACCTTAAATGGTTTTCCAACAGTCTTGAAGGAGTTCCCAGAGATGCTGAGCACTTGTTGGCCCTTTTGCCTTCACTCTGTGGTCCATCTCATCCCAAACCATCTCAATTGGGTTTGGTCAGGTGACTGTGGAGGCCAGGCCATGTGATGCAGCACTCCATCGCTCTCCTTCTTGGTCAAATAGCCCTTACACAGTTCATTCACAGTTTTGATGCCTTTAGTGAGAATCTACAATGTAAATAGTAATGAAAATAAAGAAAAAACATTGAATGGAAAGGTGTGTCCAGACTTTTGACTGGTAGTGTATGTGTTAAATTGCTTTAGTCTAGGAAAAGAGAAAGATCAAATATATTTTGGAGGATAAAAATGACAGATTACTGCTTTGGTATAGTTGGTAGCATTAGGGAGGGTTGGGGAGTTGGCACTGTGATTGGTGGGTCATCAGTTCAGTCCCGCACTGGTAAAGGTACCACTGAGGTACTCATGAGCAAGGTACCGTTCCCCAGGCACTGGTAAGAGCCGGCCACTGTTCCTTCACAGATGGGTCAAATGAAGAGGCCACATTTGGTTGTGGTGCACTGTGTGCTGTGCTGTGGTGTGTTCACAATGGTAAATAATCACTCACTCAATTCACTCACCAAGTTAAATAATGATGTTCTCTTGTGTTATGTTTATGGTCAGTTCCCCATTATACATTCAGAAACTAAAGCTGTTTTCGGCACTTTTCGTGTGATATTTTACTGTGCAGTTATCTAATGGCTGCTGTTCACGCTCACAAAGAGAATGATGAAACTCTAATTCTAATTTTCCTCTAAATGAGTTTCAGGCTGGAGAATCCACCACTGATCTGTTTTATATGCATGATAGTTTCATTCCTGCACTAAGAAAATATAGCTGGGTTTCCCTGAGGCGCCCACTGGCAAACTATTATATTTTCCTTCTCTAAACCATTACAGCACATTAAGACATTACCAATAAGACCCAAGAGGCGACTGCACTGTCTTGTATATGATTTAGGGGATATTATCTTGCTGATACTAACCGTTACAGGAGACATAAGATCCAGAATTCGGATGCCTTATTATTTTACTCTGCTATTTGGCCAAAGAAATACTATTGTCATAAGCCTTTAGTCTTTATTCTATGCTTGCATATAAAGCACATTCACACAACACCTGCCAGCTCCAACTCTATGAAAGTTTGATGAATATTGCAGTGTTCACACGCCCCCAGTCTTCTCTAATACATCAGAGCGTGACAGCTGGAGGAGAAGTTTCCATCTGTGTAGTTTGAGCAGGAGAACTTACTCCAATCTTTTCTCTCTCTCTCTGTTTAAGACATGGCATGGTTCCCAGTGTTGGGGAAGCTGCTTTTAAACGGCCACTTTTACAAAGCCACTTATGATTAAACATAGCCAAGATACAGCCAAGGCACTGTTTTAATACCACGGTTATCTATAATACAAACTACAGAGAAAAAGTCGCAAACTACATCCAAACTTTTACATGGCTACAGAATCTTGTTTCCATTTTCACCAAGGCATAGAGACCGAGGCAAGACCAAGACTCTGAAGGGCCGAGACCGAGATGAAACTGAGACGAGGGCGGGGCGAGAGCGAGTCGACACCGAGATCAGACCAATACCAATGTTCTACACCACATGATAAGTGAAACATGCAAAGCCTAAGCACTCCTCAAAAAGAGCTGAAAAAAGTTAACAACAATCACTAAGCAACATTAAACATGTTTATGCAATATTTCTCTCTTACATATCTATAATGAGGAAATCGCTTCACTGGAAGCAGTTAACATCATTGGTTGCACTTGAATTGATGTTTTCCAATTCGGCATTAAATAGCTCATTAATAGTAACACTCTCAGAGTCATGGTCTCCGCTGATCTTGAAAAAAACAATCCAGAGTCCTCTTTGTCCACAGTCCATGGCAAGACCAAGTACAAATATGACCAATTCCGAGACAAGACCGAGACCTTCAAAAACTGGTCTTGAGTACTACAACACTACCTTGGTTAAGTGTTTTTTTGCAGTTATGTTACAAAGATTGTTCAGAATGCTCCCCACACAGACTGGCACAAAGTCACAAACACCAGTGGTTAATGATGCTTTGCTATGGACAATTCGTAATATTTTTTGCATTGTATTGTAGCTAGCCATTTAAGATACAATACAATAATCACTTTGTTGCAAAATGTGAAATTTAATTTTAACCTTCAAAAACTGGTCTCGAGACCAGTCTAAAGTACTACAACGCTACCAAGGTGGACTCCATCAACCTATCAGCTGCCACCAGAAATGCCAGCTAGTTGGAAAAGCACAACTTTGTAAAGGGAGAAATATAACAATGTAACATTTAACCACACTACATTGCTATTTGTGGGGGGAAAAGTTACTAGAAAAACTACAGTTATAAAAGTCGATTTGCTACTGATGAACAAGTGAAAAAAATAGTTTAGTTGGTAGCATTGCTAATTTTACTCAGCTATTCCCCAAATCTGCCTAACCTTAGGTTATCTTTAAAGCGTAACACTTCCTAACCAGGACATGGCACATTTTAGCTGTTCTTTATAGCAAACTGAATTCACTGTATCTCACTGGCTGTTATGTCTTTCAACTATTTATGACATCAGCAAATTAGCCACTGCTCTTTACACTGGATAGACATTATTTTCCATTACATTTGCTTACTGTTCAAACTTTAATGAAATCCTGTTCTTAATCCATAGTCTTTAATATGGAGTTGGCCCACCCGTTGCAGTTATAACAGCTCTTATAACAGCTCTTCTGGGATGGCTCTCCCTAAGGTTTATGGGAATTTTTGACCATTCTTGCAGAAGAGCAATTGTGAGGTCAGCCACTGATGTTAGCCGAGAAGACCTGGCTCACAGTCTCTGCTCTAATTCATCCAAAAACTGTTCTGACGGGTTGAATTCAGGGGTCCACACCAAACTTGCTCATCCATGTCTTAATGGAACTTGCTTTGTGCCCTGGTGAGCAGTCATGTTGGAACAGGAACTGGCCCAGCCCCAGAAAAAGAACCCTCATTGGAACACATTAATTCAGTGATTTCAATGTCAAAGTCAAAGTAAACTTTATTGACATCTCTGCTATGTACTTTACAGGTATACAGAGAGACGAGATGACATGGCTCCAGTTTTTACAGTGCAATAAGAAAGAGGGAACAAAGAACAAATAAGGCTTATGGAATAAACAATATATAAATAGAATACAAAATCTACATTTTAAACTAGGAATGGAGTACTCTAAACTAGAAATAGAGGTAGAGGTAGAGAGACAGTTTGGACGCAGTATTCCAGTATTTGGAGGGATGTCTCTGTATGTTTGGAAATATAGTGTACTTTTATCACATATAGTTGTTAAATTTGGTCATATTTATATTTACATTTTAAAAAGGAGTTATGTGTTAGAATTTAATTATGTTAGCAGCATCGCTTCCTATAAACCACATACACCAAGCTGTCAAACACGCACAGAGGAACGAACAGCCGCGCCTGTCAGTGGGAGAAACGGGCCCGTCTGTAATCAAACGTCCACCTATCCTTCCTTCCCCAGCGCTGACCAGACGCCCGAGCTTGACAAGTGGAGGCGTTGGCATTAGCCGCTTGAGCGACTGCCGTTCCTTGGTACCGCACTGTCAATTCCACCGTGTTCGGGCGCAGCTGTTTCCCAAATGAGACAAATGAGAAGTAAGCGGGAAGCAGAAAGAGTTAGCGGAATTGAAGCTAACTTTCTGGAGACGGTAGGCATCGGGCCTTGCAGACCTGAACATCTGCCAGGCGGTTTGTTCCTGGCATCTTGCCGCAGTCAGAGAGAGAGAATTAGAAAGGGAGAGAGGATGCGGCAGGGAGGGAGAGAGCGTTTTAAAATAACTTTTTTCCCAGTGTATCAATCATGCTAACCTCATTGTGTAGTTCCTGGTTGCGCAGTAGTCTGGGGACGGTGGCTCTTCCCCGGCGGTTGTGGTGAGTGACGTGGCCCAAACTGCATCTTAACACACTTGGGGAGGGGGGCAGCATATAGGTCCGCTCTTGAGAGCACGAATGAAAGGCAACTTCTGAATGTTGTTTGGACTTGTTTTAAGGTTCTTGAAGATGTTTCATCTCTCATCTCTCAATTCTAAAAATCTGATGGGGAGTTCCAGGCACAATATTTATCCTCTAGTGGGGTTGTCGTTTGAAAGTGGTTCATGACTTTCCCTGCCGCCCAACCAGTTGTTTGGTCACATGGTGCAAGGTGTGGATCAAGGTGTGCGTCATTAGTTTCGCCTGAGCCCAGGTTTTACGTGAGTGATTATTTGCTATTGTGAACACAGCACAGCAAACAGTGCACCACAAAGAAATGCAACCTCCGCATATCACCCATCCGGGCAGCGCCTGGGGAGCAGTGCTTGGCGAAGGTACCTTGCTCATGAGTACCTCAGTGGCATGTTTACCAGTCCAGGATTTGAACTGGTGACCTCCCTAACTGTTGGACACAAATGGCTTCCTTTTCTCCTTTCTCAAACCATCTGAAACCTGAACGTTTGTATCCTCAAAAGAGTCCCTTCTCCTTTAAGTGCAGATGTACAGCTGAGTCTTGTCCCGATGAGCTGGCTCTCTTGTGTTGTCTGTGGAATGGTTGTCCAAGCATTTCTTACTCTATTGTACAGCGTACACCTACTTGCTGAGGCTGGAAGCATAATTTTTGGCTCTGGCATTAAGCTTTGCCATTATAATGCGAGTATGGATTAAGAACAGGTTGCTTTATTTATAATGGGAAAATATTTGTTGGTTCCGCCATGGTTCCTGGTGCCAGTGAAAAGTTCTGTATTTTCATTCATTCATTCATTACATGTACCACTTAATCTCAGTTCAGTTAAACCTTCATGTGGACTGGAGCCTATCCCGGAACTACAGGTGCGAGGCAGGAACCAACCTGGGCCAGTGTTGCAATATTTTAAAACCTAGCTAAAGTCGCCCCAACGGTGTTCACTTGCCATGACAAATTCCACTGCTTTAAATTACATTTGGAAATCACCCTAGAAAGCATTCATGTTTAAACTATCATCAACTGACCTGGGGTGTGTTTCCCAAGAGCAGAGTTGCTAACTACATTAGCAAGTAACATAGTGTGCATTAGCAAGTAACATAGTGTACATTAGCAACTAACATAGCGTAGATTAGCAACTAACATAGTGTACATTAGCAACTAACATAATGTACATTAGCAACTAACATAATGTACATTTGCAACTAACATAGTGTATATTAGCAGCTAACATAGTGTACATTAGCAACTAACATAAAGTACATTAGCAACTAACATAGCGTAGATTAGCAACTAACAGTGTACATTAGCAACTAACATAATGTACATTAGCAACTAACATAGCATACATTTGCAACTAACATAGTGTACATTAGCAACTAACATAGCATACAATAGCAACTAACATAGTGTACATTAGCAACTATCATAGTGTACATTAGCAGCTAACATGGCATACATTAGCAATTAACATAGTGTACATTAGCAACTAACATAGCATACATTAGCAACTAACATAGTGTACATTAGCAACTAACATAGTGTACATTAGCAACTAACATAGCATACATTTGCAACTAACATAGCGTACATTAGCAACTAACATAGCATACATTTGCAACTAACATAGTGTACATTAGCAACTAACATGGCACACAGTACATTAGCAACTATCATAGCATACATTAGCAACTAACACAATTTACATTAGCAACTAACATAGCATACATTAGCAACTAACATAGTGTACATAAGCAACTTACATAGCATACATTAGCTACTAACATAGTGTACGTTAGCAACTAACATAGCATACATTAGCAACTAACATAATTTACATTAGCAACTAACATAGCATACATTAGCAACTAACATAGTGTACATAAGCAACTTACATAGCGTACATTAGCTACTAACATAGTGTATGTTAGCAACTAACAACGTAGATTAGCAACTAACATAGTGTACATTAGCAACTAACATAATGTACGTTAGCCACTAACATGATGTACATTAGCAACTAACATAGAATACATTAGCAACTAACAGTGTACATTAGCAACTAACATAGTATACATTAGCAACTTATATAGCATTGCTAACATAGTTAGCAATATGTTAGCAACTATGCTTTAGGGAAATGCACCCCTGATTTTACTGTTACCTAGCTTTTCATGCAACAATTTTGACATCTCCATTTGCTATATTGCACTCTATCTGCATCAGAACGCTAACCAATCAGAGCCATGCACCATGATGTGCAGACCAATCACTGGCAAAACTATCAGTGAGGTAATTTTTTCATGATTCTCTGCAGTCAGTGTTAAGGAGTAGCTAGCGAAAATTTGCCACGCTATCAACTTCAGTATCTTATCAGCAGCTTATCAGTAGTCTGGCTAGTTTTAAAATGCTATAGTTTTTTAAAAATCTTTGAAATCTTTTGAAATAATTTGACGTCATCTCAGTCAGGGCACCACGTAGCTCCAACTCTGCGCTGTATGAGTTTCTGTCTACCTTTCGATGGCCATTCCACTCTTCCCACACGTTTGGCAGCTTCTTCCCCTCATTCTCTGATAAACTAACTGAGGATTTGTCTTTGTCTTGTGTACAGTGCCACGTGTAAGGCAGAGCACGGCCTGTAAAGCTCTTCTGAGAAGGACAGAGTGGAATGCTGCGGGATCGGAAATATAATTGGCTGTGGATCTGTGGAAATGGAATTTTCCTGAGCCTCAGATGGAAAGAAAGAGATTTACAGGAGTTGCAGTGAAGCCTCCCACATGCTCAGCCCAATTCTTCCAGGATGTCAGCTTAGGAATCTATCAGTTTTGATTAGAATCAATGGGAAAATGAGAGCGTGGGAGAGGAATCTTCTTGTATTTAACCCCTGGTAGGGTCCAGATGTCACTGCGATAAGAAAGTAGGATTTTTTTAGTAATGGTGAGCACAGACTGGAAAATTTGATTTGGAAAAATAAAGATGCCAAAGCTTACAAGTAGGGATGCAACCATACCACTTTTTTGATACTTATTTTTGGGTACTCACCGGTACCAAGTACCGATACCTGTGTAGGTCTGTTATTAATAACAATGACAATGGTGGTAGGATTTTTTAAAGAATTTTAATTTTTTTATCAATATCAATTACTGTATTTCCCCAACGATAAGCCGCCCCATTCTATAAGCCGCTAAAAATGCTCATTTATGTTTTAAAACTCTAAGATAAGCCGCCCCACGTTATTAGCCGCGACATTACTGAATTTACCAATCTGAAGTAAAGGCATCTACGTCATTAGCCACGCCCCTGGAGGCCTTTGCAACTCTATAGTGACATTATACATTCACTCCATGGCCAGCAGCGACGTGCGATGTACATTCAAGCGTGCGAATGGGTTATTTTGGCGTGGAACAACGTGAAACCAGAAAGCATACAGAACAGTTTTCACAAAGCCGAAATTCTTCCTTCACCTACAAGCCCACCAGCAGCACAAGCAACGTCTGCAATATTCGAGAGCGATACTGGCGTTGAAAGCGTGTCCGACATCAGTGACAGCAAAGCAGCACAGGTCACAATCGACGACAACGATGACGTTTACGGATCTGATTTTGAAGGATTTGAAGAAAGATAAGCCTAATAATTTTCGCATTTCAGTGTTGCTAATTTTATACTGAAGAATTTACATGTAGACAGCTCCCCCCACCTCCAGTCATTCAAACGAAAATTAAAAACTTATCTTTTCCCAGTAATTTTTACATTGCAGCAATGAGGCTGGATGCGGCAGCACCGATTAAGTGACAGAACATCATCACTGATCTATCTTTGTTTTGCGTTGCTTTTCGAACTGTTCGTTGCTGCAGTAAACAGTACATTTTAATTCAGTGTGCTTTTCTGTGTGGGGACTCTAAATTGGCCCTGTAAGGTGTGAGTGTGATTGTGCGTGTGCCCTGCGGTGTGTTGGCTCCGGTGCCTGCGACCCCGATAGGGATCGAGCGGTTTGGATAATGAATGAATCTCGCAAGCATGTGAAGAGTGCTAGTGACATGTTAAAACATCTTGCGTTGATGCCAAAACATCTTATGTTCCCACAATAAGATCTAATGTGCCCGTGATACTTTATCGTGTGCGTATGAAACTGGTCATTCTTTTTTTGGTCCCTTTAGGGTCTCTGTACAATTTGAATTAGCTTCGATCCATGGGAATGTAATTGCTTATAGTCTCACTGGGAAAGAAGAATGACTTTGTGCCTTTTGTCATCCATCACACAAATGAAGTTGTCCATTCATCTGCATGACTGACCAGTGTGGTGATTTCTCTTCTGACCAAACACAGACCTTAAAACATCTCGCATTTCTGCATGTGTAATCAGTGGTGAGCGCCATCTTTTGGACTTGTGTAAGGAATCCTGGAGGAATTTTAGGAGGAGTGTGTGTGTTTGTGTGTCTAATGGACATGCTTAAGCTAAACAGCTGCTCTTCTCTCGAGTTCTTTTTTGACGCCTCCATTCTTCCCTCGGCTGTTTCCGAGAGCGCGCTTGCTGGCTTTGAAGATTCGCCACATGCTTTCCCCCCTCGGAGCTTTGCCATTACGCTCCAGCCAGGCAGAGTCTTCGGCCTCGCTCTTCCTCCTCCGCGGGAACCGAGACGCGTAAAAAAGCGGGGGAAAATGTCAAGTATGCCAAAAGCTGTAATTACTGGATCCATTTACACCACTCTGAGACGTGACAGGGAGCCGGCGTTTGTTCTAAAACAGCTCGTTAAGACCAAAATACGGGAGCCTCCTTACCGCATAATAAAGCTGTCCATCATCCAGAGGTATTGTATGAGGTACGCCAGGCGTTGTAAAAGATCTCGAGCCTGAAAATGCAATTGATCCTTTAAACATGCCTCAGCATGTTAATGAACCGGAAAAGCCCCCGTCATTCTTGTGAACACATGAAAACATCTTGTGAGCACATAAAAACATCTTGTGATAACACAAAAATATCTTGTGATAACACAAAAACATCTTGTGAACACATGAAAACATTATGTGAGCACATAAAAACATCTTGTGAGCACATTAAAAACATCTTGTGAGCGCATGAAAACATCTTGTGATAACACAAAAACATCTTGTGAGCACATGAAAACATCTTGTGAGGACATAAAAACATTGTGAGAAAACAAAAACATCTTGTGAGCACATAAAAACATCTTGTGAGCATGTAAAAACATTGCGTTCACCAAAAAATCTTGTGAGCAAACGAAAACATCTCATGAATTTGAGTGAGTGATTATTTGTCATTGTGAACACACCATAGCACAGATTTTAGTAGCTCCCAGAGAGCATTGCTTGGGGACGATAGCTTTGTGAGTACTTCAGTGATGCTTTTAGCAGTCCAGCGGTCCTCCAATTACTGGGCCAACTCCCTAACCGTTAATGCTACCAATTTCCCCTCGTTGCCTGTTCCTGTTCTATGAACCCTTTCGTTCCTGCATGTATGCTACTCCTGTACAGTTCTTTTCTCCCCTTTCACCCTCTGTTGAAAAATCTGTAAATAAATAACACATTAACTGCGCCGGCGACTGTTTGTCAGCTTTATGTGTGATGGAGCTAATAGCCGGGACTGCAGCCTGCAGAGTCGGCACTCTGTTCCCATTAGCTCAAATGAATGAATGCGCTCCCTTGTTCTCGGCGGCGGATGGAGTGAGCGTAAGACACGGGAACGGATGAGGAACACAGGCCTGGATGGTAGGCGCTAGCAGTGTTGAGGAGGCTATAATCATATTGTTAAACCTGAGATTAATATCAATATGAAAATCTATGTTTTCAAATATGTAATGTTAACACAAGATTTCAATGACGTTTGGAGGCAGAGAGTGTTTTGAATCTTGACTTGCATGAGTTACTCTCAAATATGTAAGTTTTGACTGTTTCACCCTTCAGAGTCATAAATTTCGATAAATTGTCACACTACATTGCCGCTTGCAAAAAAGGTAAATATTTGTAAGCTAGAGCATTTTAAAAGAAGCATCACTGCCCTTAGCAAAAAGTAGTTTATTCAAGTGTACTATGAGTATACTTATTATATACTAAAACAGAAGCAGTATACTTGAAGTTCACTTTTTATATACTGTATTTTATATGCTAAAGAATAGTATAGTGAAGTATACTTGACTTATACTGATAAGTATAAAGAAAAGTCTACTAAAGTCTAAAAGTATACTTTTGTAATCTTAAAATGACCTTATAAAGTATACTTTTATAAACTTAAAAATGTTCCAATTTAGTCCAAAGAAGTATTAATTTAGTTCTAGTACACTACATGGTACATGGTCTGTAGTATACCTGCTATACTTATACTTATACTCAAGCATACTTAATAAAATGAACTTCAAGTATACTACTTTTTGCTAAGCATGCTTAAAAGGTATTTAAAAAGGTAGTTAACTACTGTAGTTAACTACTCCCCAACACTTTGTGTTTAGGCGTTCATCACTCAGATTTTTTGCCCTGTCTGTGATCAATAACTCAACTGCGTGTGTTTTCTGGCAGAGAGGAAGCTCGACTGATTTGTTGCTTGTTTTGCCCCTAGGAAAACATGTATTTGACCAAACAAATACCAAAACATGTCTTTCAGTTCAGAAGGTTGTTAATTTGTGTGTGTGTGTGTGTGTGTGTGTGTGTTCATGTATTTATCGCATTGTGGGGACCTTTTGTCCCCTAAAATCACTTTTATCTGTTTTTTGGGCTTTGTGGGGACATTTGAGAGGTCCCCATGAGGAGAAATGACTTTATAGAAAATGTGCTTGTTTTATTTGAGAAACTAAAGGAGGTAAAAGATGTGCTTTTGGTTACTGAGGTTAAGGTTAGGGTTAGGATTAGGTGTAGGTGTAAAATTATATATATGTAGTCATTATGGTAGTCTATGGAAGGACCTCACAAAGATAGTAATACAAGACTGTGTGTGTGTGTGTGTGTGTGTGTGTGTGTGTGTGTAATATGGAATTCTCCTTTAAGCGGATTTAACATTTTTGCAGGGTGACTCATCAGTGGTGTTCACGCTGAATCTCTCACCATGTGTGTCTTCTCACACACACAGTCACATCATGATATCTGAGGTAATTTCAGCGACTCCTATATTATTAGATCTAAATATTTTCATACAATGATCATTAAAGCTATGCCCAATTCCTACCTTAACCAAATGCAAATCTTCCTCTTTTTAGTTTTTCAATTAAATCCATCTCTCTTTTTTAATATTGAGCTCTTTCCTCAAGAGGACTTTCCTTAAATGTCTTTACCAAGTAGCGCTGGGCAATTCCTCCATGATTTTCGCCAAAATACATTTTCAGTTTTCATTTTAAAGTTTGATAAAACGCTAAAACTAACATTGCAACATAAATAGAACATTGGGAATCATTTTTTAGTTGAATATATAGTTTGATACTGACTGATGATAAACTAAATTTTAAATTATTATAAGCAACTTCATTTACTCCATGCGAGCCAAAGAGTGAAATTCTGTATTGTGATAAATATTGAGATCAATCAGTCTTTCATTCATTCAATATTTGAATCACTTAATCCTTATCAGGGTTGTGGGGACCGGACCCTGTCCCGGGAGTTTGGGCGCCAGGCAGTGACCAACCCAGGGCGGACGCCAACACACCACAGGGCACACACACTCACACCTTATGGAGCCGAAACACCCACACAAACTCCACACACAAAGGCCGTACGGCCGACCCGGGGATCAAACCCAGGAACGTCTTGCTGTGAGGCAACAGCACTAACCGCTGTGTCACCGTGGCGCCCCTGAGATCAATCAGTATAGACATAAATTGCTCAACTCTATTAAGAAGATGCAAAAATTGTTTTCTTATCTTTTAGAGGACTACGAGGTCCTCACAGCTGCCTAAAAGTAAGCCAATACACACGTTTCTTTCTGTCTTTTAGATTATACACAACCTTCTAAAAACCTGCCCACACACACAGGCAAACCCTCTCTCATTCGTATGACAGTGGTCATGTGTGATATTGATGAGAACGGACAGAGCAGATTAGTTCCCTGGCTGCCTGCACAGCTTTGGGGTTTCCGAGCGTCCCGTGTTTGTACTGACGCGAGCTGAGGGAGGAAGAGTTCACCGCGCTCCTTCACTTCTCCCTCCTTCTTTTCCTGCGTTCCGGGTGTGCTGACATTTGAGCTGGGACGCTCCACAGAGAACGCTGCTCTCGATTCCCCACAACTGTGCGGCACAGAAAAAACTTTGCAGCACTCACTTTAGTTGTGAAGTTCATCCAGGACGCTGCAATAGAAGTGCACCTTGAGAAATAAGGCCATGAGAGACGGAGCGAGAGAGGGAGGGAGCGGCAGGACGAGGGACAGAGAGACACAGCTCACTTAGTGTAATGTAGAGGGAGTAAACGCAAGAGGTGTGTGTGTGTCTGTGTGTATGTGTGTTGTATGTGCTATTTTCGGAACAAAGAAAGAAAGAGAAAAGGAACTGTACAGTAGATGTTGAACATTGTAATTTCATGCCATTTTTGAGGCAATTACAGTTACTGAGGGCAAGGTCAGGATGATTTATAAATTGATTCAGTGGTTACGGAACTGGCCATGTAATCAGAAGGTCACTGGTTCAAGCCCCAAACTGGTAAAGGTCCACTGAGGTACTCATGAGCAAGGTACCATCCCCAAGCACTGCTCCCCAGGTGCTGCACATCAGCTGTCCACAGCTCCTTCACGATGGGTCAAAGGCCGAGGTCACATTTCGCAAGCAGGGCTAGGGGACAGTGCCTTACTGATGAATACTGACTTGCTCATAAGTGCCGACTCTGACGGAAAAGTGAAAGACAGCGATTATTTGTGATTGTGAACACACCACAGCACATAGTGCTCCACAACCAAATGTGACCTCTGCATTTGACCCATCCGTGAAGGAGCAGTGGGCACCGAACATATCAAGTGGGGAGCAGTGCTTGAGAACAGTCACTTGCTCATGAGTACCTCAGTGGCACCTTCACTGGCATCGGGATTCGAACTGGGATGCGACCTTCCGATTACAGGTCGAACGCACTAACTGTTAGGGCACAAGGCGGGGTCAAACACACCGCGGGGCACACACACACAAACAAGCATACCTTAAGGTGGCAGTTTAGTTTATTTTGGATTGTGGGAGGAAACCGGATAAATTTACAATTTGTTAAAAATATTGTAAAGCAAGAAAATGCAGTTACTAAGGTTGAGATTAGGATGATTTATATGTAGGTACAGTACGAAATGTGGTAAATGTGATGTGGAAAAAACCTGTAAAATAGACACTGTCAATATGGTGAGAATAAATCATTTCATGTCATAAAATTTGCAAGAAATATTTGAACGCTATATACAGTATATATAGTTACTGAAGTTAAGGTCGGGCTGTGTTACACATAGATGCAGTGACACCTGTGTGACCTGAAAAAAACGTGTGTGTGTGTGTGTGAGAGAGAGAGAGAGAGAAATTTTTGTGTGTGTAAGTTTTTGTGTGTGTTTGTGTGTATGACTTGCCTACAAGATTTCTCTGGACTGCTAACTGGGGCAAATGTAGTACACCTTCTCTCTCCTTCCCTCACACACTCACACACACTTTTTCCCATTTCTCCCTCTTTCTCTCTGTGTCGTTCTCCTCTCTCTCTCTCTCTCTCTCTCTCTCTCTCTGTCTTTCCCCTGGCTCATTTGTCATCATGGCCTGATTATTTCAGCCTGCCTCTCACACTCTTTCTCGCCCGTAACCTTCTTCGTCCCTTCCTCCTCCTCCTCCTCCTCCTCCTCCTGGAACACTGTGACCTCCTCCCCGACCTCGACACTGTCCTCCAGCACTGTCCTCACTTTGTCCACTTAGCCCAGAAGCCTGTGTGTGTGTGTGTGTGTGTGTGTGTGTGAGAGAGAGAGAGAAAGAGAAAGAGCGAGATCACAGCGTTTAGAAGGATCCTTTATTTGTTCAAGTACTAAGAGAGACTCTGTGTGTACCCACACACTTAATGGAGCCACTTTATCTCAGAGCAGACCTTAAGATGATGATGTGTCCTTTCTTGCTCTCACTTACACACACACACACACACACACACACACACAGCAGAAGATTTATAAGATTTACACTTGATCTGCTTTTAAGCTTTTGTGTGTTGCTCCTCTGATGTCTGAGAATCTGCAAATCACCTCTTACAGCGTTAGACCTGTGTGTGTGTGTTTTTTGGGACCAAATTTCAGAATCTAACTGAGTGAGTGTTTATTTGTCATTGTGAGCACAGCACACGAAATGTGTCCTCCATATTGGACCCATCCCGTGAAGGAGCAGTGCTTGGGGATGGCACCTTGCTCATGAGTACCTCAGTGGTACCTTTATCGATCCAGGACTTAAGCTGGCGACTTTACGATCATGAGGCCAACTCCGTAACTGTTACACTACCAACTGCCCCACACCTGCAGACTGAGACTGAGGACGGACCCACCTATTTAAAATGGCATCGCCTGCTAAGATATATTTTGCATTAAATCAAACCTAAGAAAACTAAAAGAGCAAAAAATTTCTTTTTCATTACTGAGGTTATAGCTATGGTTTGTTTAAGGGCAGACTCAGGCAGTGTTGGGGAGTAACGGAATACATGTACCAACATTACGTATTCAGATTACAAATGATGGGTAACTGTGTTCCGTTACAGTTAGTTTAAATAGATGGTAATTGAAATACAATTACATAGTTAAAAATAATGGATTACATGACAGTATTTTTCTGTTTCACATGTTTATCCTCTCGCTAATAAAGTACAACAATTCCATTCATTACTGGAGGCCCTTCAGGACACGCAACCAAAGATTCCTCCAAACGCTTCACATTCCAAGAGGAAAGGAGGTGGAATATGACTGTGCAGGGTGCGATTGCCACATTTATACAGTTGTAAAAAGCAAGACAATGTGGAAGTAATGCAAAGTATCCAGAATATGTTACTCACATTAAGTAATCTAACGGAATATGTTACAAATGAGTGGAATACATTTTTAAAGTAACCTTCCCAACACTGGACACAGGTTATTTAGCTTCTGTAATAATCATTATTTCTATGGAACGTCCTCAAACGTATAGTAAAGTGTGTGTAGCCTCTGCATTTGACCCAGCTTTTTTTTGGCAACAGTACCTTGCTCAAGAGTACCTCAGTGGTACCTTTACAGGTCTGGGACTTGAATCGGTGACCTTCCAATCAGAGGGCCAACTCCTTAACCTTAACTTAATTCACTTAAATTAATAGTGATTCATTTCAAACGTAGGGTTATTTAGCTACTGTAGTAATCATTATGTCTGTGGAACCTCACCAAATGTATAGTTAAGTGTGTGTGTGTTTGTGTGTGTGTGTCTGTGTGTGTGAGAGGAACTGGTCATCCAGAATGCTTTTACCGAAAAACTTCTAGCATTTACTCAAAACCCTCAAAATTGTATTTTTTGGTAACTTCGGATGATGTTAAGGATTGTATGAGAGAGACATAGAACTGATTATCCTGAACGCTTTTATAGAATATTTCTGGAATTCGTTTGTAAAACTGAGACTCCAACATTTGGTTTTTGATTACCGACGTTAGGGTTAGGAGTAGCAGTAATAATATGTAATATGGTATTAATAATTTTGGGGGTTAGTGGAAACGCCTCACAAAAATAGCAAGATGTAACCGTGTGATGTGGGCGAGCAGGTTTTTAAGGTGTTGTGATGACCAGTCCTCTTCAGGAAAAACAGCTTTATAGAAAAGGTCCAGTATTTCTTAAAAAAAAAGAAGAAATAGTCCTTTAACTGTGGTAAAGGTTGTGGTGTGTGTGTGTGTGTTTGTGTGTGTGTTTAGGTATTGTGTGTAAGTGACACTAAATGCTTCCCAAAAGTATGAGTGATGTTCAGCGTTATGACAGAGGCAGTGGAGCTGCAGCTCTTTAGCAGTCATCCCCAACCCTGGAGGAATGTGCTGTGTATTAGCAAAACTGGGCTTTAAGGATAATGACTCATTTATGCGTCAAATAATGTGCTGAGTTCAATTACTTTTTTATCATTTTCTTAAAGAAAAAAGCTCTTGATATCACACGAATGAACAGTACCAGAAAATCTGCGTATATTGATCTTATGTTTAGAAATATAAGATCAATACATTGAACAATCAATATGATTCATCAGTATGATTAATACTAAATAATACTGAATGCAAAATAATTATCTGTTCAATGTAAAGCGTCCAGTTTTATGTGATCTGTGACGTTTCTATGCTTCTTATAGCCGGCACGGTTGAAACATCGTATTCACATGCTGTATTGTTCATTTTAGCCAAAAATGTCAGCACCGTTTTCCAAAGTTCTGGCTGTCTCTGGGTTTGGGAACATGGCTGCTCATTAGGGCTTCATGTGGGAGGGCTGACAGCGAGCACATGCACCTCCGCACAGGAGCAGAGAAGAAATAATTCAGTAATTGATGCCTAAAAAAGCCACGTAAACATCATTTTAAAACATCGTCCTGAGCTAAGAACTAGACGTACCTGACAGTGCTGCACTCATGGAAGTATTTTACAGATTCAGAGCAGATCTTCTTGCAAAGTGCAAAACAATGGCAATCATTTTTTGTGCACTGCAAAAAATCAGTGTAGGAAAATAAGAAAAAGAAAAGGATAATAAGAAAAAAGGTACCAGAATCAAGCAAAATTATCTGCCAATATAGTTAGAAAATATATCTTGTTAAGATTTCCTAAAACAAGAAAAAAATCTTTCCATTTTTCTATGTTTTTAGCTTTAATATTCTTAAAATGACCAAATTGTCATGAATTTCTTAACTCGTAGTGGAGAGCATGAGAACCTTTCCGTTCTCTTAATTAAATTTCTTATTTCATTTTAGGAAGTTCTTATAATCAGTACATTTTTATTAATAAGATAATTGTAGCCAATGTTTCTTAAAATTAGATTATTTATCTCACACATACAGGTCTAGTCAAGTCAGTTATTCTTAAAATAAAAAAAACAAGGTCTGTTTTTTCTTTTTAAGATTTTCTGGCTTGTTAAGATTTCATGTTTTTTCTTTCATTTCTTTCATTCAGATTTCTTTAAATTAATCTGTTCTGTGTAAATTTTGTATAGCCATGTTTGTGACCAGTTGGATCTGATTATGGTCATATTTAAATGGTAGGAGGCTAATGGTTAGTGTCTTAAACTACCCTCCTCTGTTCAACAGTGATCTTTCAAGTTGGACGTAGACGGCCTCCTTTACTCCTCTCTCAAACTGTCTGTCCTCTCTGTCCAAAATGTGAACATTTGTCTTCTCAAACAAGTGCTTCTTCTCCTCGGAGTGCAGATGTATAGCTGGGTCTGGTCCTACTGAGCTTTTTTAGAACTGAAGAAGCCTTTCAGATAACAATTGAAAGAACCTAAAAGAGCTCCAGTTTCCTTCAATTTAGCCACACAAGACTACCAAGTTCTGGACGAATATCAACCTTGACGGTCTTCACAGAGAATCAGGATTTTGGGCTGGCATGACTTCGGAAACTCAGTCCCTCAGTCCCAGAATTTTGTGATGTTGCAATCGTAACTGTTAATGCAAATTCAGCCAGTCCCTGTGAGTTCAATACTACTGTGCAATTCTTGACCAATTAATGCAACATTTCCGAAATTTTTGACCAATCATTGTCGTTTCACGCGAAATGTTGAGCCATACGTCAGTGAACTCACTTCCTTGTTACATTTAGAAGACGCAGGAAACGTGTCTAATAAAAACGCCTCGTGTTTACTTTAAAAATAACTAAATGATTAATGGTTCATAAAAACAATACGAGTTTTGTTCACTTAATTTTCATTAATTGTTAAAGAATTATTGTAAAGGCAGGCATAATCGCAATTTGTTCCGCAGCTTTCACTTGCTCTGCAACTTTATTGCTACAAAACACCAAAAAACACTGCAACTTGCATCGCACTTTTTTTGAAAAGCTGCCGCATTTTAGGCTGCAACAATCTCAAAAAAGGCTTGCCAAACGCTGGAGGGACTGGAAAGTTGAAGTTTTGAACTATTTCAGTTTTATTGCAGAAGCATTCTGCTTTTTTGTTCTTACATTTGTCGTAATACATCCAGGGAATATCTTAAACTTCCATCTTTAGTTCCACTCCACAATAGAGCTGCTGACTCCTATGTCGTCTATTTTCTGTCCCGTGGCCATTCGTTCTGGTGTGCAGAATTGTTGTGTGGGCTTTAATGGTCAGTGTTGTGACGGAGGCTGACTGTGTGTAGCTGACGGCTTTTACAGGGTCAGCAATATGACAGGCGCTGGCTGTGTGTAGCTGATGGGTTTTATAGCTGTGCTGATTGCCTGCACACTCTCAGACCCCATGTCTTTCATAACAGGAAATGAGCTTTGGATTCGCCCAATAGTAGCACTCTCACGTAGGCACACACACTCACACTCAAATACGAGTGAGGAGGATACGTAGCCTGATATGAGAAGGTCTCGTGAGGCCTGATCAAGCTCCCTGCTCACTTAATGAAGTCAAGAAGGAAAAATAAAGTTATTTTCTGCATGAAATGAAACATCAGAGCTTTGACAATGAGGTCTTGTTGTGTGGCTGCATTATAGCCAGAGAGAACAAATCCAGACGTTAGTCATGATGCAGCCCAGCTGCTACTCCTGAGTTCTATTGTTGGCCCGCTGGCAATGAAACTCACCACTTACGTCTTTCTTATTCTGGGTTTGTAAAGTCTGCATTTATTTTTTCCTCTTGAAATATCTAAATTTGTTACAGCCACCTGCAGTTCAGACTATCATCTGAAGATAAGCGGTTTTTCTCATGGCCACTTTTTGGATGGGAGACCAATTAGGAAAGCTGAGTTGCTGCTGGAAGAGGCGTTGGTGGGATCAGTAGGGGGCACCATGCTGTGGTCTGTCTGTAATAAACAGTTTGGTACATAAGTGTTGGGACATTGTCACAGTTCTTGTCATTTTCTTTCTCCATAATGGATTTGATATTTGTCAGTTTGGGATATTCTTCAGTGGCCAAGTCGGTCAGATGATCTCAACCCAATAGAGCAGGAGTTTGGTGGTCCAGCAATGCAGATGGTCCATGACATGCAACCCAGTTTCACTACTGAAATCACCTTTTAAAAAATATTTTATTTTATTTATTTTTCAAGATTGACAATGTCATATTTATGAATAATTGATTTAATGCGAATATCTGAAAAAAACAATTATCTCTATTATTATTTTCTGCACATGTGTGAGCCGCAGAATGAGCTGAAAACCCCTGCAACAGAGCATACTTTTTAGTTAGGGACGACAAAACTGAAGACAGAAAGACCAACAAACAAGCAGCATCTGAAGACGACAGCAGTAAAGGCCTGGCAAAGCATCTCAGTGAAGGGAACTCTGTATTTTGGGATATCCATGGGTTCCAGATTTCAGGTGCTCACTGACTGTAAAGAATTTCTTTCACGTATTAAAGTAATAAATATATTTTTTATTATTTAATAAAATGACTTTTGAGCCTCTGAAAATCTCCATAAAATGGCTCTAATCTTTGAAAGCTCAATACAAACCTATGTTAAATTAAAGCTGAAAGTGCTTAATTTCTAATCCATTGTGGGGTTATACAGTGAGAAATTTACAAAATGACTGCATCAGTGTCCAAATACTTATGGACCTACCTGTAAACATGCTGCCGTCCTTTAGATGAGATGTAAAACTGAGAATCTGATTTCATGAGCTTATAAAACATTCTTGCTCATCTTTTCCAAGGAGTCAGGGTGGAACATTGGGGTCCTCTCAGAATGACCCGCCATGACCTTTTCAAATGTGACCTTCTAATCATCTCCAGTCTCTCTCCAGTGAATTCTCTCCTGCCGCTGCAGCCTCTTAGGGTGAAGGTGGTGTGTGTGCTGTCGTAGAATGACTGCTGGAGCATCATCCAGGTGGAACAGCACATTGGTGTTGGGTGAAGTGGATAAACATTGAGCCTCATTAGAGTTTCTTTAAGTTCTTAAGAAAGATATTTTAAAAGCATAATGCCATACAGCTGTAGAAAGGAAGAAAACCCAATAATGTAGCACAAACATGCATTCAATAAAATCTGTATAAGAGTGCTCTTCAGCTGTTGTAGATTCTGTTCTGGAGGTGGTGGTGGTCTAGTGATTGTACCAAGAGATCGTGGTTTGCATTCTAACTCTCACCTCCACTACCATCACAGGGTCCCTGAGCAAGAATCTTTGTGAAAACTGCATTAGTGGGTTTTTAAAACAAATTTTATTTTGTCAATATTAACTGAGATTAGACTGAGATTTTGTGTATAGTAATCAGGAATTCTGTTGAGTCTGACTGCTGGTTCGGGAAGCACCTTGGCTTCGGCTGAGATATTTTTGTTTGCACGGAGGTGAAGCTTGCTGACCTGCAAATACTGCGCTTTCCCCACGGGTTCAGTCTTAGTGGGTTTGACATTTGATGTGCCGGTATTGCTAAAGACTCTAAAAGTCAGATGTGATGTTTGAACGTCCGGGAAAGGGGTCGCGTCTGATTACTATCTGGCTAATCATGATTGACGGCTAAACATGAGCAGACTTTTAATCAAAGGATTGTAACCAGAACATCGACACTGCAACCTCATTTGCATTTTTGAAATCTGATTTTTTGAAGAAGCGATAGACAAAACGATAACGGGAAAGAGAGCAACACACACACACAGAAAAGCAGTTCAATTAGTTCTAACACATCAGCATGGTGCATGTGTGCAAGCTGCATGAC
The DNA here is from genome assembly GCA_032718565.1 of Distichodus sexfasciatus. Taxonomy (NCBI): domain Eukaryota; kingdom Metazoa; phylum Chordata; class Actinopteri; order Characiformes; family Distichodontidae; genus Distichodus; species Distichodus sexfasciatus. Next base: position 7,442,254 of record JAVGVS010000005.1, read on the forward strand.
GTTTGTTGTGTGTCTTGTGTCAGTGAGTGTGTGTGTCTTGTGTCTTGTGTCATTGCTGTTCCTATTCAAGGTGTGACTAAGCTCTGCAACCTCTGACCCCTGTGTCCCAGGTACTCATTCCAGGATGAGGAGGACATGTTTATGGTGGTAGATCTGTTGCTGGGAGGAGATTTACGTTACCACTTACAGCAAAACGTCCAGTTCACTGAAGAAGCTGTCAAAGTCTACCTATGTGAGATGACCCTGGCACTGGACTACCTTCAGAGTCAACACATCATTCACAGGTGTGTGAGAGCCAGTGAACTGACACACACACGTTAACACCCTTAACCCCAAGGTGCTCTCACAGAGACTGTCCCTGAAATTAGGAAATGGAAGACGCTCTGGGTCAGAGCTTCTGCTAAAAGCTGTAAATAATAGTTAACTACAAGTAGTGAGGATACAAACTTAACCATTTTTTTCAGTAGCTTATCAGTAGCAATGCTGCTGTTTTTGTTTTACAAAATGCAACGTTGTGTCACGTGCTTGTTTGCAACCTTCGGAACAGAGGACGCATAGGCAGGATTTATGGTCAAACTTACGCTCTTTTAATGTCCACACGAAAGCGAAACCAACCTCCCAGCGAGTAAGCGAAACTTCTTCGTCAGCGCTCTCTTAATAACGTTTCAGAATCAGCATGATGTGAGCGTGGCCGGGTGTGGGGGAACGTACTCTAGAACTGTGTAAACACAAACAAACATTTGGCTAATTGTAATTGTGCGTTAACGCCCGGGTCAAGCTGACTGAAATAATCCAAACCCCAAGTGTCGAGGGTGATGTGCAACCATTGCGTAATGGAAACTAAACAGGAAAAAAACAAACAAGACACAGTTGACAGACATTAACCCAAAATCCCAACCCGGCGCCTGAGAAAGGTGAATAGCAAACCCAGGCTAGTACTCTGGCAACTGGGATGGCAGCACAGACGAGACGCATTGTTACATATAAAAAAGGTTTTCTCTTTACAAAGATTTTCAACTACCAGGTTTCTGATTGGTGTTGAGTGGGCAGAAGTGGCATCTGATAGGATGCAGTGCCCCCACCGTGTGCCCTCATTGCATCAAGTGCAGCTGCGAAATGGAGTCGGAGTCCATCTTAGTGAAGATGGAAGCAAGAATTTGTAACAGTGACATAGCTGCGATGTAGTAGATGGAGAACTACTTTTTCTCTCTAGCTTGCAGTATATCTAACTACTATATTAAATCAGTTGTTTGACTGTAGCTTTGCTACTTTTAATCAACAGCATCTTGTACTGTTTACAAGTAGCTTCTCCAACAATGGAGATTACAGCTTCCACAGTGAGAGAGGCTCTAGCAGTGGATCACATAAACAGATAATGGCCTGTGAGTGGCAGTGCAGTAAAGATGGACAGTCTGCGTTCCTGCACACACACTACACGCGCACACACACACATTGTAAATTCCCTGTCTTGAGGGAGATATGGTGGAGATATCACAGACCCATTATTGGTCATTTTTGAAAGATGTGCATTAACACCAGAGATGTTATTTCACAAGCCGGCAGTTCTAACTGTTCCTGCTTACTGCCAGCCACTATTAGCAACGAGACATCCATTATTCAGCATCCAACTTGACAGTGTGTGTGTGTGAGAGCAGTTCAGGACCTACCTGTCACTCATTATACACTCTATACTGCTGGCTCCCTCTCTGACCCTTTCGCACACTCCAGTGTCCACACACACACAAACACACACACATACCCACACACCACGCACTCCAGAGACAAATGACCAGTGTCTGAAAGCTTAGATGACTCATCATCAACTTCTTATCAGCTCTATTCTCCAACAGCACAGCATTTTTCTTGGGTGGCCCTCACACTCATTGGCACTTACACACACACTCACACATTTTCCTCACTATACTTTTGGGGACATTCCATAGGCAAAATAATTACTGTAGCTACATAATTTTCCAAAGCTCATCTCTAATCCTAATTGTAACCTCAAAATGGAAAATGAAACTTCTGCTCCATTAGTATTCTTACATTTCTTTTAAAAAATAAAATATCTTAGCAAAAAAACAAACTGGGACACAATTTTTCGTCTATGCAAAAGGTAGATCTGTCCCCAGTCTTTAGGTGCAGAGCCTGAAATTTGTCCCCAAAGGAAGTCCAGATCAGAAACACTCACACACTCCTTGTCGCCATTGTGTAAATGTAGGGTTCTACGTTTCGTCAGAGCCACACTCACTGTAAGACGTCTAAAGGTCAATATTTGAAGCCCAGCCTGCTTTTATAATTTGTGTTGCCTGTTATTAGACCGGTTATAATGACAGGAGTCTCCAACTTACTTACGCTCCCCTTTTTCACTTTTCAATTGGCACAGATGCTGTAGAAGCCTGTGACTGTAATTATTCTCATCCATCTCCTCTTTTGTGAAGCAGGCAGGAAAAAGTGCTGAGTGGTCGAAGGTCTAAATGGGGCCAATTTGGATATTGTAGAGACGCCACCGGGGCCAAGACTCAGAGCAACTATTAGACTCACTCAGATGAGCTGGAGACTAGAAATGAGACCAATTACATTAGAGATTCTTCTGGATGGTCGAAATAAAATGTGTATATGTGTGTGCGCTTGTGGGAGTGTTCATGAGAATACACGGATACTTAAACTCCAACCTTATGGAGCGAGGTTGCCTATGGTCAAAAAGTCGTAGGTTCAAATCCAGTTCTACACTACTGCCAGAACTACCAACAATGGGCCCCTGAGCGAGACCCTTAACCCCAAGATGCTCCAGGCAGATTGTCCATGTAATTAGGAAATTGAAGTCACTCAGGATAAGAGTGCTAAATGCTTTATTTGCAATAAGATACTATACTGAGGGTTATTAGATTTTCCTGTTCTATAATAAATTTCCTAAATGTTCTGCAACACTATGCGCAACAAACTGTGATGCACTGTGTTCTGACGTCTTGCTGTCAGAACCAACATTAACATTTTTAGTCATTTGAAGTATGATAGCACTTCTATCAGATCAGAAACAGCACGATCCAGCCTTCACCCCCCAAGTACATCACTGAGTTTCAGCCGCCGTCACCCTGTTGTCTGTTCGCCAGTTTTCCTTCCTTTGATCACTTTTTGGTAGCTCCTAACGCCTGCAGACTGGGAACATACACCAAGAGCTGCAGTTTTGGCCCTTGTCACTTGCCCATTTGGTGATATCCATTTTAGTGCGCATGCCCATTTAAAATGTTAATCTGTGTTATTCACTTCGCTTGTCAGGGGTCACAATGTTATGGCTGATTGGTATATTTGCTGTGTTAAAAATTAGTTGCCATAAACAAAGCGATGTGTGCTTGAGAAGCGGTTAATCACTGTGATTCTGCTAAATCTGTTAATCAGGCCAATATTATCAGAGCTGCCACATTTTGTGTTAGCGTGTGCGTGTGTGTGTGTGTGTGTTTTTGTCACCCTCTGGGACGGCCTGATATGCAAATGCATGACTCAAGTCCTGAGCGAAGCCTCCCGCTGCTATCATTATGACCTTTCAAACACAGCCACAAAGAGACGTCTCTCTTTCTGTCTGTCTGAGCGCATTAGGTCACAGCAGAAACCTCACAGTTTGGACCAGATTTCATTAATCCTCATCGTGCACACATCACACAAACCCTGTTTACTTTTATTTATGTTGCGCTTTGCCACCCTCCTCTAATGCGGGAATCTCACGATAAATTAGCTACGCGTCAGTTGAGGTGATTAAGCTCCTCGCCATCCGCCGTCTCCCTTTTCACAGCCCGTTAGTAGGGGACAGCCGTGTCCGGCCTCCTCCAAGCCTTGCCGTGGCCCCTCGTAGCTGCCGCTTCCACACCCTGGCTTCCTGACATGAGACCAGCATCAGCAGGCAATTATTTTGTTGCACAAACTAGGGGAGATGCGTCTCCTAGCAACAGTCCTAGCCACAGTGTCATTTTGCCCAAGGAGGTAAAATTAGTCCAACAAGGAATTCCTAAAAGAACAACACAAAGCTGGGACATTTTTTGCCCCCCTCTACCCATTCGACACCGTGTCAAGAGATTAAAGGGGTATTATTTTGCTCCACGCTTTTTTTTTGCTTTGGTCAGTTTTCCACAGATTTCTGATGCTTTCTGAAATATCCTTTGACATTTAGTGTAGAGCCTGTGATCCTGCCTGTCACCAAGAAAGATGCGGATGAGGGGAACGGGGAGCCGCAGTGCTCACACCTCGAGGACATCTCGTAAGGCAGTAATCCTGTTTTTGTGGTGCTTAGATGATTACTGTAGATCCTTTATTTGTTTTACTCTTGCTTGGGGTCTTATAATGATGCTCATAACTATGTTTCCTGCCTGTGCCAACCTTATTGATTAGTTTCTTGTGACTTTTTGAAGACAAATGATTAGTGTGTGTGTGTGTGTGTGCTTTTGAAAATACAGTATCTGCTGTGGAAAGCAGCCAGAAGCAGGGGAATGCTCTGTGTATTAATCCCATCAGCCTGGCTGACCATCATCAGAATGGGCTCTCTGTTAATTAGCTGTGAGGGAAAAGTGTGTGTGTGTGTGTGCACACACATACAGTGAGGCACTGGTGTGTGTTGTGTGTGTGTGTGTAAATGTGAACGTGTGTGTATACTAGACGCATGTGTGTGTACGAGGCAATTAGCAGGCATGAAGAGATCCATGGAGCCCCCTGAGAGCAGAACATTCACACCAGAAAAGGGCAACAAGGCGCTTTAATTTTATAACACTGAACACACACACACACACACAAATCCTGCCCTCACACCAGAAAAGCACATGCAGGTAGAGGCAGTTTTTTATTAGCCCGTCCCTGTAGGCTTGCCATTTTGGTGTCAGGCTGAACTCTTCTACTCTTCTACAGCTTTGCACAGAGGCTTCTACAGTAACTTGCAGCTCTACTGCACACCTAAAACACATCACAGCTGTATCACACCATCGCGACAGCACCGGGACGAGACTTCCTCGGCGGCGGTGCAGTAAAAGGGCAAAGATAACACAACTCACACTCTCTGACATTTCACTTTGCATTCCTTTCATTCACATCGCATGGTCCAACATTTGTCTAAGCACACGGTGCATTAATGTGTGGCTGCACTCTGTCCAAAAATGACATAGAACACTGAAGAATTCCACCAAGTTACAGCCAAATGTCAAACAAGCTCTTATCAGAATCAGGTTAATTTGGCACGCAGGTTAAAAAAACTGTTCAACTATTTATGAAGGTGATGGCACAAGGAACAAAATATCTCCTATTATGATACAGATGGTCAATGGGTTACCATGGTTGGATGTACAATTTTTCAATCGTGATTGAAATTGTAATAATATTTTATGTTTTCGTGCAGCAAGTAAACGTCGCAGCGTATGCAGTGCGTTTCAGTGGGAACGCTGCTGGTATATACACATCTCCCACCTTGTGAGATGCCTTTTGCCCTTTTGCCAGCGATCGACAGAGTTCAGTTGTCTCTGTGTTACAGCTTGTGTTTTTGGTGTTTCAAACCCAATGTCTTGACTACCTGTAAAATGATTTGTTCATTCATTATCCGAACCACTTGAACCCAACTGGTGTTGTGTTGGGACTTTACCCAATTCACTGTGCTACTTTACTTATAGCACATCATATGCAGGTGTAACAAAGGCCCCCATTTTCAACTTTTCCACCTAAAGGTGCCATTGCCTCTGATTCAAGCGCTCAACACAACCATGTCCTGGATGACTGAGAACCTACACAGAAACTGAGACTATGAATCAAAGGCAACAGAACGTCTATTAAGGTTCTTGAAGACATTTCACCTCTCATTCGTTCTTCAATCAGAACTGAAGAAGCCTTTAAAATGAGAGGTGAAATGTCTTCAAGAACCTTAAAAGAACTCCAGTTGCCTTTGTTTCAGGCTCTCAGGATTACTGTGTCCTGGACGGCCAAGAACCTACGGAGACCATCTACACAGACTAAAGCACTTGTAACTGTTTAGGAGCCATATTCTCAGCATAGCTCAACATACTACCTAAAACAATTCTGAAGACAAAAAGGGTTTTCATGTCACACTCAGAACCTCTCGACCCAGTCAGAGTCTGATGTAATGTTCTTTAGTGACGCTGTTCCTTCATCTCCTCTACAGGGATATCAAACCTGATAATATCCTGCTAGATGAACAAGGTAAGCACCAACTCTCTCTCTCACTCTCTCTCCCTCTCCCTGTGTGAGGGTGTCTTCATGCCGAGTGGTTCCTAAGCCTCTCAGCAGACATATGGAAGTGGTCCAAGGTGACATGTAAGAGATGTTATCCCGCAGGCTGGCAGGCATCGCCAGGGTAACGCAGTCTGTGTACTGTAAGCCGGTCTCAGTGTCAGACGCCCCATAATACTTCAAAGACAAACCCAAACTCAAGGACGAGTTGCTCTACTTAAACTCTGTACCCACCCGCTGCCTTTACTTGCTGTTATAGTACACATATTTATTCTGTTTATTTCATTTTTACGCCGGTTTCTGTCCATTCAAAATGTACAGGATGGAGTCAAAATCTATGAATGCTCCTCCACTGCAGTGGATTGTGTACATGTAAGATGGCATGCACAATTTAATGTACTTTCACTTTTCACCATCTATTTTCACCTATGTTACAACTGCCCATAAGGGAAAAGGGTAACAAAGACACAATTTAGGTGGCCCACTCGTGCCTGTATAAAATACCACTGAGGGACCGCCCACTACTTAAAATCCACGCAGACTGTAAGGCAAGGAGGGTGGGCCAATCTGCTACATTTCTCTTTTTTATCTTTAATTTTAACAAATTTTATCTTGTTTCTGTAAAGCTTATTGAATGACCCCTGTGTATGATAATGTGCTCTATAAATAAACTTGCCTTGCCTTGCCTTAAGCCGGAGGTTGACAAACATTTATCTGATGTAAATTCTACTCCTTTTGGAGGTCCAGGCAACAGGCAAGCTGACACTGAGTGCACTAGCAACAACACCACTGCTAAATTAGCAGCAGTTCTCATGTTCCTGTGTTTGTATATGTAGCATGTCTGCATATGATGTATGGAGGTATGAAGTGAAATTGAGCACAGCCATAAATGTACAGTGGGTGCACTAGTGCAGAGAATCGCAGGGGAAGGACAGTATGGTAATGGGTCATTAAAAATCATTTTGCTGGCTCTGGGCAGCAAGGGACAGGGAAAATATGTTAGTGCTTGAGCTCTAAATGGTTGACCATGTGAATGCCGTGTCATGAGACGCTTCACACCAGCTCTGTCACACTCAGGTCATGCCCACCTGACCGACTTCAACATCGCTACGATCATTAAAGATGGTGAGAGAGCCACCGCGTTAGCCGGAACCAAGCCGTACATGGGTGAGATTTAACTCCACCAGCTAACATACTAACCACAGCGACTGTTAGCTACATAAATATTAGTGATGTTAGTGAGGTTTTGACCAGTGTTGAGGAAGCTGTTTTTAAACGGTAGCTTTTAAAGTTAGCAGCTACTTATGGGTGAAAGTGGCTAAGCTACAGCCAAGCAACAGGTTTAATGTAGTAGTAAGCTACTACATGCTTCAGAGAAAAAAGTAGCTAACTACATTCAAGCTCTTTTACAGCCATGGATTCTTGTTTCCATTTTTGCCAAACCATTCTCTGACTCCCATCTAGCAGCTGCCGTCACTATTTGTAAAAAAAAAAAAAAAAAAAAGAAAGAAAGAAAAATTGTGACTTTTAAAGCTACTGTTTTTTAAAAGTAGCTTTGCAACTGATAATCTATCGAAGATATATAGTTAAGTTAGTAGCTCCCCAACACTGGATTTGTATTCAATTGGAATATATAAAGATAGTGTGCATTGTTTCCATTACAAGATATGAATAATTCATCATATTTTACTTCCTGCATTGTCTTTTCCGTGCAGCTCCTGAGATTTTTCAGTCCTTTGTGAGCGGGGGGACTGGCTATGCCTTTGAAGTGGACTGGTGGTCACTAGGGGTCACCATTTTTGAGGTCTTGCGTAGCTGGGTGAGAGTTTCTGAAATCCCTTTCCTTACTTTAGCTTATGCCAGATTTACTGCAGCTCTTCTACATCCGTTCCCTCTCTCTCTTTCTCTTCTTTTCCTATTTTTCCTATTTTTGCTTAGCTTTTTGAAATTATATCACCCCAGTTTTTCCTATCCTGAGTGTGGGATGTTATGTAAATACTTATCCTCTTTATGTGCCATCACCGCCTGCTTATATATTTTAATTGCCCTTGGAGAGCTGTTTAAACTTTGAATCACACTCCCCTCTCTCTCTCTCTCTCTCTCTCTCTCTCTTCCCCTTTCTTTTATAGAGGCCTTATGATATTCATGCCAGTAACTCGGTGGAGTCTCTGCTGCAGCTCTTCAGTACGGTCAGTGTGCAGTACTGTTCCTCCTGGCACAAAGATCTTGTATCCCTACTGCGCAAGGTGAGACAGAGTGACAGAAATTGAGTGTATTTATATGTTTGTGTATGTGTGTGTGTGAGTGTGTGTTGTGTGGTGAAAAACCAACAGCAGATGAGAGTAAAAAAAGCAGCAGTGGGCCAAAATATGGAATCCCGATTGGAGAAGTTGCAAAAAAATAATGCAGGGACTGGAGAGTACAGAGCACAGATGTGAGAAAGGGGAATAAAGGGTGGGTGAGGAACTGCTGAATATGCAGGAGAAGTGGAAAGAAATGGAGAGAAAAAGGGGGGAATAAAGATAATTGGATCTGGGAATGGAATGAGTGGGTTTAAAACTGGAGAAGCAAAAATCAGGATGTAATAAGGGAATGTAGGAGTGAGCCGGAACGAGGGAGGAGAGAGCAAGAGGCATGAAAATAATGAGTAAGAGAGCAAAAAGGGTGGACCTGAAGAGGTCAGACTCGTAAAGAGGACGGCTACGGTTTTGGTGATGTCAGAGAGTATATGACAGTAGTGTCTCTCTCTCTCTTTTGCTTTTTCTTTCAAACACACACTTTCTTGATGACAGACTCTCTCTCTATAACACACACAAATACACACAAACCCTGTCATATACAAACCACCTTGTTGTAAGCTCTGTCAGCTTCAGTTTCAGTGGGACATGCATTCGTCTCCTCCGTACCTTCCCAGATCGATTACTCCTGTCTGGACTCCACGGAGACAGACCCGGCCCTCTGGGAGTAATGCCACACTGGGGTGCCCAAAAAATGGTTTCTCTGACAACCGAGATCATCCCACCAGACGGGCCGAAACGCTGGCGTGTGACAGAGACTCAGACGAAAAGCCCGGACAGCTGTCTTGCTTTTATAAATCTATCAGCTTCTTAATAACAGAATAATTTTTTTAATAATCACTCCCCAGACAGATGAGCCCATGATACCTGTGAGCGCCATCACTGCAGCGCTTTTATTTAAATCTAATTGGCCCTGAAGCCTGGCTCGCTCAATGCCAGCTCAACAGTGCCCTCTACGGCCCGCTCATGCAGTGACAAATTAAAAAACATGTCCCTGAAAATGGAAAACTGCTATTGACCTGCAAGACAGCTTTGTTCCTCCGCCTCCGTCCTGCTGAGACTGAGAGAGAACAATAGAAACTTTGGCCTCATTTACACCCGCTATTAACATGCTTTTCGTATCCAGATAATATTCGGATAAAATGCGTTACAATCACAGATGCTGTTATAAAATGAGTCCACAGTGTCTGCATCATGTTCTTTTGTCAGAATTTGTAAGAATTTAGTAAATATCCAGTGTTTCTCTGTTTCTCTGATCCATGATGAAAGCATATTTATTTTCCTCTTGCAGAACCTTACAAACTTTTTCAGTCAAATGTTTTTCCTCACACTGACATTTCCTACATTTGCAAATCAATCACTTAATATTTTCTTAAAGTACTCTCAATATTATACATTTACAGAAACCTCACCATTATTAGCAAGAACTTATAACATCTTTGGAGGTATTGTCCTGCTGCACCGTCACCATACAATCAGTTAACCAGATGTCAAGCGTGCACTGTTACACAGTTTCCATGTTACATATTTTTATTTATAGTTGTTTACTCAACAACTTTCCAATGCTTAGCAAGAAGAGAATATCAGTAATTTATGAAATAAATGGAAAGACGGTGTGCAAAAATGTTTTGAAAATGGTAGTGTATCTTATCGTATCTAGCCTCAGGCCACCGTTATGTTTACATTTGCACTAAATGTCTCTATTCATGTTTCATTGAATTACAATTCAATTAAAATTGCTTTAAATTTAATAAGGAAAGGCGTTTATTAATAGCAAAGGTGTTTATTAATCAATACTGGAGTCTTTGCTATAAATGACTGAAGACATGGCACACATGATGTTCATGGTGTCATGCAGAAACAGATGTTTGTCTAGGTTGACATTTATTATAGTACAGACCAGAGGTCAACTGATTTTGTTGTTTCAGGGCCGATATCGATAGCGATTATTGCTAGGTGAGGCGGACAATAAGCGATATTTGGAACCAATATGCATAAAAACCCAAACAAAAATCTGTCAAAATTTTTGAATTTTACCAACACCAAGCTCAGCTGAAACTCTCGTTCTCGGAGCTTCACACTGCGTGACAAGCCTGGATTTCAGACTTTTGTAATTATCGTTTGTGTAGTTTAGCTTGGTGTAGGTGTGCCATGTTTGGTCTTTTGTACAGTTCCAAGAGAATTGTGAAACACTACATGGCCAGTGAACACGCTTCATTGCACTCGTTCGATCTGTCCGTGTGGCTGTGGGTGGTGTTAAAAAGAGAAGTGGAACGGATTCAAACTTCTGTGTTTGTTTTTTTTTCTTCTTTTTTCAGTTGTTGACGGTGAACCCCGAGCATCGATTCTGCAGTCTTGCCCACATGCAGACGGCGCCGTACCTCTCAGACGTCAACTGGGACGCCGTCTACGAGAAGAAGATGGAGCCTGGGTTTGTTCCCAATGTACGAGCCAATTAAACATGCTGGCACTTTCACTTGTACACAGCATGTACTGTACACACACACACACACTCCATGCAAACATTAAACATGCTGCGCAAACATAGATTTACAAGGATCCAAACTTAGAAAATTAGTGTGTTAATAGAGAAATCACTTGGATTTCTGAGAGCTCCATGTCTTTTAATGCTTCTGTGCTCTGTGTGGGTGAAACAGAAAGGTCGTCTGCATTGTGATCCGACTTTCGAGCTGGAAGAGATGATTTTAGAATCCCGTCCGCTTCATAAAAAGAAAAAACGACTGGCCAAGAACCGATCCAGAGACAACAGCAAGGATTCCCAATCTGTGAGTGCTCATGTCTTCTTACCCAAAGTGCTTTACCTCTCATTTGATGTTTTTCTTAAAAGCTCTTAACATTTCAGACATCTCAGTTTTTTTGTACTTATGTGCTAGAACGGTGGTCCACACAATGTTTTGTATTCCCCCAGCATAGGCGACCCTAATCAGCATGTTCATTGTATCAGCTTGGCTATTATTTTCTATGAAATGAGTGCTATTAATTTTCTAGAAGTTTCCGTTTGAAATTGGCCAGCGGAGCCAGCCTTTTTATTACAGTTTATCACCAGACATTTTGATTTGCGCTCAGTTGCGGTGGTGAAAATTAAATGTGTGGAATGTGCCAAGCAATCACAAGCTCTCACACTCTGAGCTGCCAAAACTCAGATCACAGGTCTAAAGCAGCCTCAATTTTCCAACGAGTTATTCAGGATTGACTGACCAACTTTTATTATACAATAAACGCCTTGTCCCAGCTGGAAAAAACACAAACACATTTAAGCTTAGAGAACTAACTGCACTCCATATCTATTATTGTTATTGTTTTTATTTTACTGACTAATCAATCAAAAAAAAAAGAAGATCTCTTCTGAAAACGATGTATATAGGGCACTTACCTGAAACTTTAGGTAAAAAATCTTGACAGATTTTCAAAATTTCACTGTTGCATTCAAAATTACACTTGCAACAACGTGAGTATTATTTTGCACATCACAGCTAAATGTGGTAGTTACAATAATTTGCAAATCTCAAAAATGTTTAAAATGTCTGGAGCAAATCATCACCAATATGATCAACTAAACCAAACATTGTTGACTTTTGTGCCCATGTCCGTGGGAGAGGAGTGCATTTGAACATTATTTATAACTTCACATTCAAATTCACAACTTCAAATTCACATGACTTTTGTTGAACTTGCTCTTACATTTGCATTTTATTGTTCACTATTAAGGGCTCAAACCAAAACATAGATTGATTTTCCAGGATTTGCAGTGGAAGTGGGGAGTGGCTAACTGTAATTAGTGATGCTACTAACTTAAATACTTTTCTCAAAAGCTCATAAGTAACAAATCTACTTCTAAAGGTCAAAATGAATTTATGGTCTCTAACTCCAAAACATCATAGAAATCTTACTTCAATTTAACCTTACATTGATTTTTAAAAAGAAATCATATCACTTTTAACATGTTTAACATTTTAATTAATTTGCTTTAAGAGTATCTCACACCACAAATATTAAGTATTACTGGTTGCAGTTAGCAAAAGTTTGTCCATTCAAGACAATAGCTTGGTTATGGCTAAGCTACTTTTAATCCTACGTTTATACCCTGAAAAGCTACTGTTTAATAATAGCCTTCCCAACACTGGAGATCTGAAAACAGCTGGACTGTGAAGATTTGAAAATAGTTAAGATATGTTTATCATCTTGTACTGGTGACTAGCTAAAATCATCTTGCTTTACCAGACAGATAGTTGTTATTCCATCAAGGTTGTTATTCCATACTTAAGCCCTGATGTAACTGACTTCATCCTTAAGCATCTTTATGGACTCTTTATGTGTCTCTTTTCCACTAGCTGCTTATGTAGGTCTCCGAGTTATTAAATGCAGAAAGTGCCATGTTTATTCCGGAGCTGTAAGCTAAAGCACAAGTGCAGCTAGCTTCACTAACAAGAACATGCTCACCCTGTGGAGCAGCAGATGCTTTCTTGGTTATTACCTGGATGATTAAATTATGAATCTCTCTGTGCTGTTGTCAGGCCTTTCCGTGCTTTGGAAAATATGAGATGCTATTTTTGGCCCTAACAGAGCATCCAATCGGAGCCTAAGCAGGCCAGGCACAATAACGGTGTCCAGGCCTGAGCTAAAGCAGGCCGAACACAATAGCCAAGCTGATGGGAGGGGAGACGCAGGGGCAAGAGGCAGCTATAATCTGGGAAGTGGTGATTGGTTTGAGACATGACGCTGGTTGGGGCAGTTTGGGTCTGACCCGTGACTTTCTTGTGCTTTCCACAGGAAAACGACTATCTACAGGAGTGCCTTGAGGTTGTGCAACAAGAATTCATGATCTTCAACAGAGAAAAGTGAGCTAACACTGGAAAACTGTGTGTCTGTGTTTGTGTGTGTGTTTCTGACCTAGACTACTTTTGGGGGGAAAAATCTGACTCGCCTGCACCATCAGATAGGGAACACCCTTCCCAAGGGATGTGTTTGGTTTATATTAATATATCTTTTGTATTAAAAAGAACTAGGACAACTAGAAGGAGGAATTAGGAAAAGTTTAAATTTTCTTACTAAATTATGGTTAGGGCTAGGGGCAGGCATGGGGTAATTTAGCTGCAGTCGTCATTAGTGCTGTTCAAATCCACAAATTATGGAATAGACTGAGATCCCTGCTTCAGACAGGATATAAATGGATAAATTGATTCTTAATTCTCAATTCCATGTGAAGCAAAACAAACCCAATACAAATGGTGTGAATCTGAAGTTATTTTGTGCATTAATGCTAAACTATGAGTCTATTTATTAATGTAACTTGGAGAACCACTAAATGTCTACGTGGATTCAATAATAAGGATTTAAAATCAGTTCACAATTCAGAGTTACTTGGATAATGTCTTTATGTTTGTGTGTGTGTGTGTTTGTGGGGGGTGAATTATCAGAACCATTTGAATATATCCTGAAATGTTTGAATCCTTTAGAATTTTGCATAATTGTACTACATTTTTAAAGGATAAAATCGGTGTGAGGTTTAGAATTAGATTATAATCAGGATTCAAGTCTGGTTAATAATAGAGTTGTAAGGGTAAAGTTTTTAATAAATGGAGAAAAATATCTCAAACAAATTTGAGTTACAGTGTTACACAAGTGCGTGTGTTTACTGCTAAGCATGTATCCAAAGTTGTCATATTGTAGTGGCAAAACTATTATTTACTTGATTGTCCATTGCACAATTTACCTATTTAGGTTTTACCTATTTTTCCAAAAATATTGATGTTAAAATTCTAATATCTCAAAGGATTGTCTTGGGATTGTGTCTTTAGACCTAGGCTATGTTTGGCTAGACCTGAAGTTTCCCAAGCAGGTGAATCTGACTTTTCCCTCAGGGAGAGAATATTGGTTCATCTCTGCTCTAAATGATTGCCTCATTTATAATTTAGTAGCGTCTGTATTTGCAGCATAATTTTCCCTCCATCTTTCCTTCTCTGTCTCTCGCCAGTAATTTATGTGATTCCAGCTCTAATTTTAGCCCTGTCCCATTATTTATGACCCTGTATCCCTTTGCATGCGAGTTTCTGCCCCGAGATTGCTGTACACCTCTCCCACTGTCTGTGTTGTTCACACAGATTTATCCTCGTTCATGTGTTCAGGTGCACTAGTTCCCATCTGAGTGTTTGTGCAGGTGGATTTGGTTTGTGGTTTGTGCACAATGTCGCAGAATTTTGTGCACTGAGCAGCATTGTGACACACCAGTCAGTCTATTTGTTCATATTAAAACTAAATCCAAAAAACTTTTTGAGTTTTTTGAGCTCAAGTACCCCCAAAACCAAAATGAAAACAAATAATAACTAGTTGTTTTCTGATTTCCTTTATGCAATCAAATGGAAAATGGAAATAATAGAAAACTTGCACTTACATGAGCTGGAAGTCAATCTAAAAAAAGTGTACAAAAATATTTTACTGTTTGTAAGAGTGAATAGCTTTGTTTTGTTCCTTGGCAATAAGAGGGTCAGACTTCTTCAAGATTTTCACTTCTGGGTCATGCAACTAGTGTTTGATAAAAAAATTTTTTTATCTAGAACCTGAGGGGTATTTTCTTTTTTTTTCTTTTTTTGAGCACAATACTGCCCATAAGAATAGATAGCTTCATATTCTTCCTTGGCAGTAAGAGAGTTACTCTACTTTATCTGTAATCTTTGTGTTTTTTACAGCCTTCTTCGTGTAACAGTTACTTCTAGGTCATTCCACTTAAAAAAACTAACTAAATAAATAAATAAAAATAATAAGCATCATCATCGTCATCATCATCATCATCATCATCATCGTGGAATATTATGTTTTATGTTTAATTGTTTTTAACACAAAATGAAAAATTGGGATATGTGTTGTTACTCTTTTTTCATTTTGGTTTTAGAAACAAATACTGCAAACAAAATGTAGTTTTAGCATGAAAAACAAAATTAACAAATGCTACACAGATTCACACTTTCTCATTATGTCTATTTTGGTGTAAAGTAAGAAGAGTTTATTTATATAACAGTTTATAAATAACTATTGTTGACCAAAGCGACTCAGAGAATAAAATGATAATGTTCTTCTATTAATTTGTCCAAATGCCAGTGCGTAAAAGTGAGTGTCCTTGGTGTGTGTGTGTGTGTGTGTACCATGTTTTTATGCATTGTGGGGACCTTTTTGGGGCGTTTTGTCCCCTAAAATCACTTTTTTTTGTTTCATTTCTTATGGCTTTGTGCAGACATCTGAGAGGTCCCCATGAGGAAAAATGACTATAGAAAATGTGCATGTTTTATTTGAGAAACTAAAAGAGGTAAAAGATGTGCATTCGGTTACTGAGGTTAGGGTTAGGGTTAGGATTAGCTGTAGAATGATATACATCTAATCTTTATGGGAGTCTATGGAATGTCCCCACAAAGATAGTTTTACATGCGTGTGTGGACATGTATTTATCGCATTGTGGGGACCTTTTGTCCCCTAAAATCACTTTTATCTGTTTTTTTGGGGGGGCATTTGCGAGGTCCCCATGAGGAGAAATGACTTTATAGAAAATGTGCTTGTTTTATTTGAGAAACTAAAAGAGGTAAAAGATGTGCTTTTGGTTACTGAGGTTAAGGTTAGGGTTAGGATTAAGTGTAGGTGTAAAATTATGTACTTTAGTTATTATGGGAGTCTATGGACGGACCTCACAAAGATAGTAATACAAGACTATGCTGTGTGTGTGTGTGTATTTCAGGTTGAAGAGAAGACAGGAGGAGGAGGGTGGCGTCGGGGGCGAGTGTGAGGGAGCGGAGGGGGAAGGCGATGGAGAGGGAGACCCCGAGCGTGAGGGGGAAGAAGCCGAGGGAGGAACCGAGGACGAGGAGACGGAGGCAGAGCCCGAAACCTCCAAACTGAACATGTGCGGCTCGGTGTGCTCTTCTCCCGGCAGCTCGTAGCGCCGCGGCCACAGCGCCTCCTGCTGCTCTCTCAGGCGTCAGTGCGCTCACCATGCCTATAAAGAAAGTCCACGGCACACACACACACACACACAGAGAGGGGGAATGGGCCCCGAGGGAGGGCCCCCCAAAACGACTCACCTCTCATCCCCCTGTAGCAGTTTAGAACAGAGCGGTTCGGGTTATACCGGGTTACACGAGCAGCAAAATCTCTCTCTATTCTTTTCTCTCTCTCTCGTACTACATGCCCCCCCTAGAGTAAGCTCACACTTCTATGCAACCTAACTGTACAGCATGATGTAAAGTAGATATTTTAGGGGTAACAAACCGCGCTAAGGCTGCCCGAGAACGCATGACGACACACGGAGCAATAGGACTCGTTGGCTCGTTCGCAGGAGCACTCGCTTGACGAGGGACACGGCGGCGGTTGAATAAGGACGAACGAAAAAATGAATGCCGTTTCGGTAGAATACGGTTAATTATTGAATAGGTGAAAAGCTTTCTGAACTTTAAGACTAGCTTCGTTTGCTCTTTCGGCTACTCTGCGTGAAAGCTAGCCAGATCATTTTTTTGTAGAGGCAGTAGGCAATTAGAAAGGTTTGAAAGGAGAGATGAGTCGGGAACTGTTAAACAACGCGGATGCTGCCGCCAGTCGTGTTGAACATGATGCTTGTCGCAAGTAAATATAGAACAAATTCTAACCTCAGCGCTTGAGAGCTATTTATATTGCGTGTATCATTCGTTCAGTCGCTATATTCAGTAACTCGTTATTTGTTTTACAGTTCAATTTTGGAAACAGATATCGAAAATACACATTTTTGGTTTTAATAATTAAATAAAAAAACGACTGAACGATTGAGACACCGATTTCTTATCGCCCTGTCAGCGCGTAAAGGAGTTTAATGTTAATTATTTGTGTTGTGTAAAAATTGGGTTTTTGGTTTTAATTTGATAAACGAACGATATATGGATTACTAATCTGTCTGTGCGTTAGGGAGTTTAATGTGACTGGCTTGTTTTCTGTATCTCCGTCTTTGTAAGTGCTCTGCTCGTCGGCGTCCCGTTGATCGATAACCCTCTGTATTTTTCTCAAGACTGTTAGTTGTGTTAAAAGGAACCTTCCTGGAGGGTTTGGGGCTTGTGTTTGGCTTTAGCGTGTGTAATTCTAGATTTTAAAACGACACTTTTACACCTTCCCATTCCTGCTGCGTATGAACCACTGATGCCGTTCACCCCACTAGGTAGTGGGTTTCTTTACCTCTATAGGACTTCATTTTAAGATTCCATTCAATTAAGCTAATTAACGATACTTTTACGCGGTGGCCGCGTTCTGCGGCGATGCTGTTTTAGAATTCCCCCAAGTGGACAAAATGGGGCTTTTTACTAGAATAGCTTTGTTTTAGTAGACTCGGAAATATAATTAGTGGTTGTTTTAAGGTGGTGCCATCTGTCTTAGTTGTAACATGTGGGAACATGTAGCATCCTCCACCTTAAACCGGCTTGTTTAACTTTGTAAAACATGTACATAGCTGAAGCAGAAACCTTTTCTCCACAGTTTTATGTGGGCGCGCTTACCTTAATTAAAACGAGTGTAAACGAAACTAAGGTAAACAGTAATCCGAAAGATAAAAGGCAGTTGTATGAAGCTATGACTTCATACAGTGACATAAGTTGTTTTTTTCCCAAGTGTGCAGGCACAACTTGTAGGCAAAGACGCCAAAGCTTTTGTACCATTTGCATAGCCATTTCTAAAGGAAAAAATGAGTGCCTGTGTGTTTGTATTTGTCTGATTGAGGCATGAGTGTGTGGGCATTTGTGTGTCTCTGTTTTGTGTGTGTGTGTGTGTGTGTGTGTGTGTGTGTGTGTGTGTGTGTGTGTGTGTGTGTGTGTGTGCGTGCGTGCGTCTGCGCGCGCAAGTGGGGGAGTGTGCAAGTAATACTTAAGACCAGTGTGTCATTTGTAAAGCAGCATTTATTGTGGTAAGTGAAAATGTGGAATGTTTCTGGAATTAATTCTGAGTTCTAATATTAGCCTCGAGTGAATATGAAAAAAAAAATAAAGAAAATAATATAATACCATTGCATAGTAAAGAAACATCTGAACTTTTGCATGTATCACTATTTACAATGAGCAGACTGGAATTCTGTGGACTGGGCATGGCTGTAGCTGTGTGGGTTTTGTCCTACACATTTTAAATTAATTTGAGATCATACAGTTAGGCATCGAACCGACAGGCAATGCTTCTGCCAGTGACATCAGTGCTGTGTGAGATCACCTTGTGTTCCATATTCTAAGACTGCTTTATCAACTGAAGACTCTATGACTGTATAAAGCAAAGCATTGTCTCCAAATACATGTGGACGGCATGATATGTATGAATAGATTCTATTAACTTTTGGCATCCCATAGATTGTTTAATGGTACTGAAGATATCAATAAAGATTTTAAGTGCACTTGCTTGTTCTGTTCAGAAGGAAACTTAAAATGCAAATGCTATTCTAGTGTAAATTCTAGTGTAAGTTGTAAAATGCACACTTTCTCTCTATACAGGATTCCAGCAAGAACTATTACTGCTAATTTTCTATTGTCTGTACAGTTTGTATTAATGATATTGTTTTCTCATATCATCCATTTCTTTTCTATCAGTCATTGTACACTGAACTGCAAATCTGCAGCCAAAAGTGTGTGCGCACACACACACACACACACACATCACACTGATTGGTGCCTCATCTTGACTGCATGGGGAGAAGAAGCCTCTTGTCAAGCTTTCAGATTTTAGTAGGTCAAAAATCACCCAGGGTTAGTTTTCATCTCAGGACATCTCTGCACACACTGGGAGGCTTGACCTCCTGATTACAGTCCTGTGTCACGTTAGAACAGTTCCCCCTGACCACCAGTTAGGTGACAGTCTAAAAGGAGCAGTGTTGGGGAGTAGCTAAGTAAAATGAGCAATGTTACTAACTTAACTACATTTTTCAGTAGCTCAGATGCTTTTCAACTTAACAGCTTTTTCGATAACACAAATTACAAATAGTGATGTAGAGTTTCTCTCTTTACAAAAAGAGGTATTTTCAACTATGGTGTTTCTTATTGGTGTTGAATTTGCAGTAGTGGCATCTGAAAGGCTACCTTGCTCATTGTACACATTGACATGCTCATTGTATCACATCTGTGAGATGGAGTTGGAGAATGGATTTTACCTTAGTGAAGATGGAAGCAAGAATATTTATTAAAATGTATGACTCTGAAAGGTGAAATGGACAGAACTTACATATTTCATAGTTGACATCTTATTGTGAGTTCCGTTGGCAAACAGATTTTCATAATACTTTTATCATCACGTTTCACTTATATGCTACTGAGCAAATATTCAGTATTACTGGATAAAATAACTTGGATGTAGTTTTCTACTCTTCTGTGTTGCTTGTAGTGTAGTTAACTATATTAAAACAGTTGCTTGACTGTAGCTTAGCTACTTTGTAGCATGTAGCTGGAAAATCCACTATTTAAAAGTTGCTTCCCCAACACTGTTTTGTTTATTTTAAAGTGTAATGAGTGAAGATTATATATATTATATTTAAAAGTTGCTTATATATATATATATATATATAAGCAACTTTTAAATATAATATATATAATCTTCACTCATTACATGTTTACAATATTTTCACTCTATAGTCCTTTCTCTCTCAGGGCCGAGGGCTGGAATTGCTCTCATCCAGTATGTCCACTGCATGTCTGGTAGTATCGGTGTTCTGTAGGAATCTCCACTCTGGGCCCTCCATGGTGTTCAGCAGCTCGGCCAGTTCATCCTCCAGCTTCTGAACCGTGCTCTCCACACGCTGCGGACGTCAGGACAAAGACAAGACAAACTTGTCAGATGTGTACAAGCGAAGGGATGAATTATGGATAAAGGAAAAAACGGTGAAGGAGAGATCAGGGAATCGGGTATTAGTTAAAGTGACCAAAGAGAGAAATAAATCAAGTATAGGAGGAGAACTGGAGTGAAATACTGCAGCAGCTGAAACAACCAACAACGTAAATCAAAGACGGAGAAAGATGAGGCTGCTCAGGAGGAAAACAGATGACGATTCAGTGATAAAACGGGAAAGGACTAGTGTTCTGCGGAGAGGGATGAGAGATGAGAAACTAGGGGTGGCAGGAAGGACAAAAGGAGGTTCGGTTTCTCTGCGATGCTCTAAACCTAGCAGTTTCCAAACTTTTCTGCTGGGCCGCCATTATAGGTAAGAATACTTTAGAGTCTCCACTAAACCAACATTTCATTCCCGTTACATACAGTATGTCTGGTTTATAATGACGTTTCAGGCCGGCAGACATGTGTTAAGTAGACACGCGTCAATAAACCAAACAAAAATCTATGGTATTGGTAGAAGTTTGGCCCAAATTTGGTCATAAAATTAATTTACGTGAACAACAACTAATTTCTCGGTTATATATATACATATACATATACATATATATATATACACACTCATAAATTCGTTACTGACTTTTGTATGCGCAGTCTACTTTCGCGTGACGTAGAAATTTCGCGTCCTCTTGACGTGTTCACGCGCGACGAGATAATTCGGGAGTTTACGAGATGTTTCTAAACAGGCAACCTAGTGATTAAAAACAGCAAATTGTGAAGGGCATCGTGGTTTCAGTGCAGACAGAGTTGCTTGGGCGAAAAGGAAAGTTTGATTTATATGCACACTTTAATTATAATTCGACTACACGGAACACAAAATGCACTCTATTCGTGGAAGATGGAGAGGCGCCATATTAAGCTGGAATAATAAGACCAGCTTCAGGAGGAACGGAGGGAGCACCACCTTGCTGTTTGTGCGATGGTAAGTTAGCAGCCTGCTAGAAGCCTATGAAGCCCTGTCAATTAAAATGGTAAATTGTTTAGACTAAAATCAACTCATGGTAAATGTGCTTGTTAGCCGATAACCTGTTAGCAAGTTTTTTTCTGTAACACGCAAAAAAGTTTGTATTAGCCATTGGCTGGATTTATATTTTAGGTAAGCTAACATGACGTCGCTATCTTAAAAGCTCACGTTTCATCCACTAAAACCAGATTTAAGTTGTGAAGGATAGTTATGAATTAAGGCTGGGCGATATGGCATAAAAATAATATCGCGATATTTTTAAGCTATATCACGATACATAATATATATCTCAATACCTTCACATTTCCTCTACACCACTGTATAAATGATAAATTCGACCCTATATTGCATAAAATGACACTAATATAATGACTTTAGCCAAAGTTAAACTTAGTAAATGCTTAGTAAATTTTTAAGTATTATACAGCAAACTTTATATTGGGAACAGTTAAGTGGGCAAGGGAAGCCATTGATTGCGTGCTTATTAAACGTGTAAGACCTAACTATTAAATTATAATTATAAGGTCGATAAACTGTAACTGGCGTTTAATCTACCTGCCGCTGTTCCTCTTCCTCCGAAACTGCCAAACCCCGCCCCTTTCAAACTGCACGCGTAGAAATCTCACTCGAGCAAAAAAGCCGCTCGTCGGTAATCTCCTTTGTGCGCAAGGACATTTAACACATCGAGAGGAAAAACGACATTCGAGAGAATAAAAATATAGTTTGCGCGCAATATTATCACAACTACGCACTTGATTCTTAATTTTGTGCTCCCGAGTTTCACATTTGCGCTCGCAACTTTGAAATTTACGCTCGTGGAATTTTTGCGGCAAGCCATTTTGCGCGCTCTAGTTTTGGCATTGGTGTGACACCATAGGCGGGGGAGCGAGCAGAGAAGCGAAACACGAAAGCGCTACAAAACGCGCATGCGCTAGGAGTAGGGATGCACCGATCGATCGGCCGTCACTCACACGTATTGCAGTCTCCATGGTCCCCCTCCCAATAATAAAATAAAATTCCACACTTCTCAAGGGCCCTCTACCCACTTGCCCTGGTAAGTCCCCTTTTTCCCCCCACTACGATGCCCCTGACTGCACACTACAGACAGTTTTTACAGAAAAACCAAAGATGACGTAGAAAGAGGAACGGCGACAGGTAGATTAAACGCAAGTTATAGTTTATCAACCTTATAATTATAACTTAAAAGTTAGGTCTTACACGTTTAATAAGCACACAATCAATGGCTCCACTTGTCTGTCCCCAATTCAACATAAACACAGATGCACAAGTCAATCACAAGATGATCACTAGATGATCAGCCGTTTTGCATAGTTGAGGATACAGGCTTCAGAAATCTGATAAATCACCTCTGCCCAAAATACACAATGCCAGGTAGGCGTTACTTTTCGGACGTCGAGTTACCAGAGTTGTTACATTTTATTTATTTAAATTTGTAAAGAAAATTTGTTATGAAAATAAAGCATTATATTAAAGAAAATTAGGTTTTTGTTTGTATTTGCTGTAGAGCTGCCACTATTATATGTCACTATTATAAATGTAACTAGTAAACAGGGAAAGTAACTACCGCGTTACATTAAAAAAGTTTAAACCCATTTTTTTGTGTCAATGTCGTCGACTATTTGCAGCAGCTCTAATTTTCTGTTATCTGGGAAAAAAATCGGTATCGTAAAATTCGGTATCGGCCAGTCACACTTACAAAAAAATCGGTAATCGAATCGGCCAAGAAAATTGCAATCGGTGCAGGAGCTAGGAGTTTTCTGGATGGGCGGGGGAGCGAGCTGTCTGCTTTGAAGGGGACAGAAAAGCAAAACTGGAAAGCGAAGTACATGCTGTCTGTTTAACAATAACGTTAGGATTTATACTCGATCACGATATAGTCATTTACTACATCGCACGTGGAACAAGCCGAGATACATCGAGTATATTCACCCCTATTATGAATGACTAAAATGTGGCTAAAACTAATGAGCGTTTTCCTCAGAAGACCAGGAGTAAATCTAAAGTAGCTGCCAAAATTAAGACTTGTTCTGAAAGAAAAGTTTCATAATGCTAAGATATGGACTGGTTTTGACTGGAATGGAGTCACAACACACACACCCCACAATAGCACAGCTGCATTAGTGTTAAAGAGCAGCATCTCTTAAAACTCAAAGTTTTATGGAATAGTGACCTTTACCTTTTCCACTGAATCCAGTCTGTCGTTGAGTTTGTTCTGGTTTTGGCAGGTAGCTCTGCGGACGTCTCTGACTGCTGGATCAGGCTCTGGCACTGTCAGACATAATAGTGTCATCATCACGGTCAGATCAACAAACCTGATATATGGGATTAAAATACATTTGCAGAGTATGATTGTTCTGAGACAAACACATAGAAGAGGGGTTTGTAAGATTTAGGGTATTCTCCCACACACAGGCTTTAGCAGATTTAAGTATTAGACTGTGTCGTTTAGTTTGTTTGATGTTGGTAACCTGCATGTTTGCTCAACATGGCTATAGCTTTTCCTCTCATAAACACACCAGGAGGCCTTTTGCTTACAAAGCCAGACTGCAGCCTGAGTTCCATTACATTACAGCATCTATAGCAGAGTTGAGACTCCACACACACACATCACACTCAGACAAGAAACTTGCATTAGTCACCCTCCACCCAAGAAACCAGCTTAGTGTCTTATATGTCTTTGTTTTTACTCACAAATCTCTTCGTTTCTGTTCCCGAATAAGCATTCTGAATTCCCAGAATGTTCAGAATTATTCGGTACAGTTAAGGCTGTGCAATTAATCGAATTTTTAATTCAATTTCAATTTTGGCTCCAAACAATCACAAAAATAATGTAATCGACAAAAAACAATTAGAATTATTTTGCCACATTACGCTCTGCAGGTATACTCATGTTTTGTCTTGCATTCCGAATGACACGCACACACACTAACGCACCTTCCGAAGACTAAACGCATGTGTGTGTTCCGGTGGTGGTGTACAGTCTGAGCGGGTAAAGATGACGGAAGGAGGAGAGCATTATCATTTAGTCAGCAAGAAAAGTAAAGTGTAAAGTAATCGTGTTAAATAATCGTGATTTCAAGATCGACCAAATTAATCGTGATTATGTTTTTTTTCATAATCGAGCAGCCCTAGGTACAGTCATCAAATTATATATGTATATTTCATCAAACTTTCTCTTGTGATTTTTCTCTGCCCTATATGCCGTCACTGGTCAGCATTTGCCCATCATTAGTGTTTGTGTACACATCTAAGCAGAACAGAAACAGCCAGGCACAGCTCAAAATAGTAAATTAACAGATGCTTTACATTTAAAGTAGGGTTTGTTTGTGGGAAGCCAGAGTATACCCTGCAAAGCTTGCACACATGTTATTTTCTCAAAGGCCTCATAAAAGTAGATTGCACTTGCCTTTTTTTTTTTTTTGAGAAAAGGTTAAGATGAAAGAAGCATTATTCATGCCAACTGGCTATTTTCTTTTATAGCTGGCAAAGTTTTAGCTATTAGTCTTTAGTTAAATAGTTGCACGGCTATAATTTGGACATTGCCACCTTGACATTGCTGCCTGGCATCTTTTAATTGTTTGAGAAAAGCGACACATGGAAAAGTTGCCATTAGACCCTTAACACACAATATTCCATCTTTCCCTCCTTTGCATATAACTTCACTTCCTTGGTATGTACTGGAGGAGGGAGGAACCCCGTAGATTTTTGGCTTTTCTCACAGTTCCCTGCCATGCCATCTCAGCGCGTTTTCTATTCCGCTCTCGCCCTTGGCTTGCTGAGTAGGGATCTGTACTCAGGTCTGCGTAAATCCTCAATGTGATTTGCAAAGACACTGAACTCAATTGAACCAAAAACAGACCCTAGAGCAGCCTAAAATTCTCCTGTGCTTTGAAGCAGTACTATTCTCGGATTGCTCTCTTTAGACGCTTTAAGTTAGAATTTTGGCAAAGAAAGCAAGTCTGCAGTGTGACAGAGGACAAAAAACCCTTCCTCATGCACAAGGAATTAATTCTCCCTGCGTTTATAGGGGTCCAAGCTCTGCCTGTCAGGAAGACGAGCTGATAAAGCGGGTTTATTTTTCTCTAGCCAAGCGTCTCTGCTCCCCAGCGCCCTGTGAAGGATTTCAGCCATGATTTATCCCTGCTGTTGCTCCTACGACACTGTCCCACGAGGCAGTTTAAGCACCATTAGCCCTTCAGCTAGAAATGCCAAAGATATCCAGGACCAACTCCAATGAAATCAGGAAGATTA
Source organism: Distichodus sexfasciatus (assembly GCA_032718565.1). Lineage (NCBI taxonomy): Eukaryota > Metazoa > Chordata > Actinopteri > Characiformes > Distichodontidae > Distichodus > Distichodus sexfasciatus. The sequence goes on from JAVGVS010000005.1 coordinate 7,467,886, forward strand.
ATGAAAGACAGTACGTCTCTCTGAAGGTTCCCATTAACGAAGGCTCCTCGTCTGTGCAGGTTGTGTTACTTTTCCTGCATTGTGTGAGCCTGAATGTTGTTAGATTCAAATGAGTTTTGATAATCAGTCTTCCACGCTGTCAGGGCTTTGAAAACTAAGACGTGCACACAAGTGTGGCCACAGCTGGCTAAGGCCCTATGGATCCATCAGTAAAATGTTAGAGTTTAACATCTGCTGTGTTGAGCGGGTGGTGCAGAATCAGATGAAGGACTGGAGTTCACATAATCACAAAAATACTGTTAGTACACATATGCTGTGTACCTGTAATATAAAAACTGTGACAACAATCTATATGGATATTAAATCTTTACATGTGTCTTACCTTTAATTATTTTAACACACAGAGATATGTAGTCTTCCATTAGAAAAGAGATCCCGGCTTTAATAGTTACGTATATTTATAGTACAAACCTTGTTAGTCAACTAAGAGGGACTGAGAGGAAAATGTTCAGGTTCAGTTAATACTGATTTAAAGTCGTATCATCCAGCCGTAGTCTGTATGTGAGAGAGAGAGCGTGAGTGAGGGATTAAAAGAGGGAAAGTGTGTGTGTGTGTGATAGTGATGCTGTGGGTAGTGAGTGATGTGTGAGTTGTGGGAGTGAAACCTGGAGGAACAGTTAAATCAGATTAAAAAAAAATACTCAATATGCAAAAGAAATGAACTGCAACCAAAAGAAGAAGGGAGGCGGGTAGTTCATCTCACACACTGACAAACTCATTCTTCAGTGGGGAGGAAGCCTCAAGAGATGAGACAACAGCTTAATGTAGAATACAGAGACCCAGACTCTCACCACACACCGGAATCCTGAGGTTCTACCTCTAAAATAAATCTACTAATAAATGATATACTCAGACCAGTGTAAAAATGCTGCTAAGTGTTGGTTAACCTCAACGCTCCGTCTGATGAGGTATTTGCTGGATCAGTCGAGAGCGAGAGAAAGAGAGTTTATTGAGTGTGTGTGACTTTTTAAAAAACATTCCTAGGAAGTGAGATCACACATATTTAACTAATTATTTCATTTCTCTGCCATTTGACTCTACAGAACCCGTGGATGGGTGTTGTCTTACACACTGCAGGTTTTTGCCTACAGAGAGTATGTTTTCGCTTTAAATCTGTTGTCTAATTTTATGTTGAAGAGACTGATTTTACTATGTATTTCACGTGAAACATTCTGTATTGTGTAAGGTTTTTCTGTCCTGTCATTCAGAAAAGAGCTAAGCTGAGAGCAAATCAGAACCAGATGCTCTGTCCCGTAAAAGACCCCAAACACATTGTTAAGATTAATATTTGCCCATTTCCTTTCCGTTAACTATCACCCAGCAAAACAAAATGTAGCAGATTCTTCTGAAATTCCTCAGTAACCGCAGAATTCCAGAACAGAAAAGCCAGGCTTGTCCTTGTTTGTTTAAATGTAATGCCAAATGAGCACTGCTAAGTATCCATGAATGTCTGTAAGGTTGTCCGACCATCACCTGTGAGTGCCAGCCTGTCGGGGCTCTTACCTGCAGAAATCTGACCAATCAGGAGCAGAAAGAGGGCAGTGAGGGCTGACCAGTGGGCCATTGCTCTGAGCAAACCCACACTCCAGCCAGAGGGGAGAGGACTGTTAAAAATCCTTCGGCACAAGTCTAGAGAGGAGAACTGTGTTAGATTACAGATAAGACAGAGAAATAAGACAAGAAAAACTTAACATAGTGACAGAGGCAGAAAGAGAGAGAATGAGGAGGATGACAAGGAGACCAAGAGAGAGAACTTACCTTAAAGTCTTCTGAGGATAGTTATGGAAGTGGAGAGCTGTGTGTAACCTCTTTTCCCTTCTCCAGTCACTAGCCTTATTCCTCCATCTCCACCCTAGCACTCTCTCTCTTTCAGGCTGCGTTTCACTTTTCTAATGAAAACACAGTGTAGGACAAATGTGAGTTCTTTTTGTAGGAGGGTAAGGCGAGACAGCAAGCAGAGGAGTGTGTGTGTATTTGGGGAGAGAGAGAAGGGGCTTATGTGCAGTGGGTTGGTGGGGTGGAGCTGTTTTTTCTCCAGTAGAACTGAAACAGATCTGAAACCAGGCCAGCTTCACAGCATATGAACAGAAAAGCCCTTTCTGTGTGTGTGTGTGTGTGTGTGTGTTCGTGTGTGTTCATGTATTAATCACATTGTGGGGACCTTTTTGTCCCCTAAAATCACTTTTACCTGGTGTTTTGGACTTTGTGGGGACATTTGAGAGGTCCCCATGAGGAAAAATGACTTTATAGAAAATGTGCTTGTTTTATTTGAGAAACTAAAAGAGGTAAAATATGTGCTTTTTGTTACTGAGGTTAGTGTTAGGATTAGGTGTAGGTGTAAAATTATGTACTTTAGTCGTTATGGGCGTCTATGGAAAGACCTCGCAAAGATAGTAATACAAGACTGTGTTTGTGTGTTACCTGGAGCAAATATGTGATTTAATATCAGAAACAGGTTGACTTTTCTGTTTTCAACCTTACTATTTTCATTACAGCATATACACATGAGGAGGGGGAGAGAGCGAGCAGTAATTCAACCCCTCGCACATGTATATCCGGTATAAACACGTCCATCTCTGTTAGACGGGATGGCCCTTGGCATGGTCAGATTGTCAGGCTCTGACTGCTCCCGTAAGCTTGAGGGACAGAAAGGATAAACGGAACAAGAAACTAAAGCTCAGAGCGTCTTTAAGAACAACATTGTCCTTTATTTAACTTGGAGATAAACAACAAGAATATGGGCCATTAGTTCAGTTCATTTGACTGAGTGTTACTGTAAATATTCTGAAATGTTTCATTATTTAGAAGCATTAAATGGACGCCCTTATCCCCACTCCCAATAGACAAAGACATATACTTTGTTTATAATGGGTGACAGTAAACAGGAAGTGGTGGGTGGTCTCTGTGAGTCCCTCTAATGAGTCCCATTGGAATGAGTTCCAATTTTGAAAGATCAGCGACAGCTTATGCAAACCCATTAAAATATAAAAAGTTCAAAGATCCGAGACCATTTGGCTTAAGGAAACTTAAGTTATTGAGATTAATAACTATTAGCTGGGTTTAGTACAAGTGTTCTCAGCCATAGGCTCCAAAGAAGAACGTGACCCTAGTAGCAAATCCATCTTACAGCAGTAGTGCTTGTTAGTTTTGACCGTGTCCTTTTGGCCAGTGGCTTGCCCCTGGCACTAAGAGGGGCTTAGGTTGGCTGTCCACTCACACTGCTCTGTATTACACTAGGAGTGTTAGCACTCACCTAAGCACTGTTGTTTAGCACTTTCACCAGGACACTTAAAGAGGACATTGTGTATTGTAAACAGAAGCCACTGTGTGGACTCGGCCACTCTAACAACGTTCAGGACTCAGAATCCCAAAATCTGATGTCATTTGTAAGTTAGCGAGAACAAATACTTTGGAGAGATTGATAAGGAAATGTATTCCCCACTTACCTGCTGACCAATAATGTTTTTTGCTTCCACACCCCACATACACTAACAGGATAACAGACTTGTATCTGTCGACACACAAAGCAATCCAGTAGTTCTAGTTTTCATCGTTTTGGAGGTGACAAAAACACCTGCCCATACCACAGAATTAAATTCCGCTAAAGAAGTATTTTTTGAGTAATTGGTGTGGTCAGAAAGCTCAGATGTAGAGGTGACTCTTCACATGTGATCCTAGCTGAGGAGGATTTGGCCAGCCCTAATGGTCAGTCACACAGGTCCTGGGGTGCAGTGGCCTCTCCCTCTGATCACCAGCCTTTCTCCCAGACCGAAGTCCGGGGATAACTGTTTCTCAGATAAGCTTTAAGTCTCCATCTATCCCTTTAGCGCGTCTGATTAGCCCACGTCACAGGTCAGTTTAAACCAGGTCTGGGACGAGAATAGAGCTCGGGGCTTCGCCAGAAGAGGCAGGGAGGTAGGAACAGAGGCTGGCATTTGCCTGCAAGTAATCCCTCCTTAAATAGTCTCTGCAGGGCAGGCCGGGGTAGTGCAGTCTGCCTGAGTCGAGAGAACAACACTGATTACCACATTTCTTTTTTGCGGTCCAAAAGCATTCCTGAAGACAGGAGGACACACAACCCAGAGCAGGTGCTGGAACTCGTGGCTGGAACGGACCGTCCGAAGAGCCAGGATGAACTTTGCTGCCCAGTTTTTCTACGCAAACTACATGAGCGAGGGCTCACCGCAGAGGAGGAGATCCAGTGACAGCGAGGAGTATGACCCCTTCTGGCAAAGGTGGGATATTTCAGAGCCTGAATGGCAAATCTCTAAAGAGTCTGAAACCCTCAGAGATTCCCAGGGTCTCCTTGAGTCAACAGGATGTGCTAGTGCAGATAAGGTAGTAGCTTCTGGATGTTCCTCCCAACCCGAAACCAAAGACTCTGTAGATGATACCCAGACTCCCTTGCTTGCTGCTTTCCCTACCTGTGACCATTCTGAACTGTCAAGTCCATGTTCCAAAAACCTTTGTAGGACTCATACATTTGCACCCTCTGATGAACCCTTACAAAGGTCTCCCAATTTGCTTCTATCTGCCACATCAGCAGAAGAATTATCCGTCAGAAAACCTCTACCGACACACTCTAAGCCTCAAAGTGGTCTAGTCAGACCCGAAAATGTTCATTCTACAACCCCCAAAAAATCAACAACTTCTCAGGCATCTGCTGTCCAAACATCCACAACGTGCTCAAACCCTCCTCATCCTTCTGCAAGTAATCCAGCTAAAGACCTCCAATCTCTCCCCAGCCTCCCTCCATCCCCACACCTTCTTAATGTACCAGGGAGTACCACCGTCCTGATTACCTTCCACACGCTGGTGTGCTTATTCCTTCGTCTGTTTCTGTCCTTCATCCTCCTCTTCCTGCCACGGTAAACACTAACTTAGCAAATACGTGAAAGGGCAGTGATTTAAGTTGTAATTCTCTAATGTAGCAATTATAAAAACAGAGAATTGAAGGCTCCTGACTTGCAACTTGAAATCTTAAAAGAGCCATGATATTAAAAGAGAAAAGGTGCTGCAGTGAGCAGGGTGTTGTGTCATAATCAGGTTAAGACTGCCAAGAAAGTGAGAATGGGGTGAGGGGTCACCTTTGGGAGTAAATCAGGGCTGACTGGATATTATTAGAGCTTAGACAGAGTGGGTGGCAGTTTCAGACTGGAATGATATTGAACCATTAGCAACAAATTCAGACCAATGTTATGTTGGTTAAGGCTACTACCCCAAGTGGACTAATGTTACTTTGAAGGTTTTGTGTTTTTAGAAGCGAGTGAATCAAAGTGTGTTTTGTGAGACCGTGTTTTATGGTCATCTCTGTTTGGACAGTTCAGAATTTGAGCATGTTATGCCTTTAAAATCAGAAATCATGCTCATCCAGTTAGACCGATTACCTGGATCGGATTTTTGTAGATCTGGTTTTCATAGGCCACACGTGTACTTTGATAAAGAGGCACCAGAGTGGATTACGCTGTGTCGTGCAGAAGGAGAGCTCAAAGGCAACACAGAGAGAAAAGTTAATCTATATAGCATGTGCCTCGCTTACCCTCTCATTGGCTTTGGTGACTCAGCCAAGGCCTCTGGCAGGTATCAGTGATGGGTTTCCCTCTTCTACGCATTGTCTCAGTAAATCACTTTCTCCAGGATCAGGCTTGCTGCCAGCTTTCGTAAAGACTCAGGACTGCTTTTAACTCAAAAAAACCTGTTTCTTATGCACTTGAATAAAACGGCTTCTCAGCCTCAAAACAGTTTTGTGGATTTGAGTCAAACCTTGTTTCAGAGCTACTTTCTCTGTGTCAGTCAGTTCTGATGGCTGAAGGATTACCATTTGCCACAAAAGCAACAGTATTAAATTGCCACAGAATCCTGGCTATGAGTCATGTGTTTAAAACATTTATAACTCTTACCAATTCTTTCTTATTCTGACAGTGAGGAGGAACGTTTGAGCTCCAGCAAAAAGAACAGTAAAGCTCACGATGGCGAGTGCCACAAAGACGGTCCTATTGGCAACGGAACCCTTGCCCGTAGACCCACACTCATCTGTCCAGAGCGACTCCGAGACTTTGGCGCTGAAGAATATCTGAACGGTGATGTGAAGACTTTTGAAACCAGAGTGGTGGGAGGACCTGAGGTCCAACTAATGTCTCCTCCTAAACCCTCCGTCAAGAGGAACAAGGAGCACAAGTCTGGCTCCAAGCAACCAGTAGAGTACCTCCGCTTTGAGGACATCAGCACTGCGGCGTTTAAACTCCAGCAGTCAGGAATCCAGAAGACCCCTTGCACTGTATGTAAACTTATCCCTTAATAGTAGTGTTGGAGGTCCGGCCGACCAACTTGGTCAGTTTTTTATTTAAACATTCTGCAGTTTGTAAAACCAAGACTGACCTGATTCCAACCAGACCAATATGTTTACAAATCCCAAATTTTTATCTAACCAGTTTCTGCTTACTGAAGGCAAGAATTTAGCATCAAGATTTACTTTACATAGTTCATATTCTAGAACAAGTTTAGTAGTGGTTATTTCATGCTGAGAATACAGAGCTTTTCATATTGAACACACTCGTGCCTCCAGCAGATTGGCTTCAGGATGGAATGAAAAGTATTCCATAAAATAACACACACAGTGGTCAAACCACCATCCAACTATGTAGCAGACCAAACAGCCTCTGCCTTTCCCTTTCAGTACTCCAGACTGTCCAAGCTGTATGGCATGGATATTTACCTGAAGAAAGAGTACCTCCATTACACCGGCTCAGTGAAGGAGAGAGGAGTTCTCTATCTGCTCTCGTCCCTTAAACAGGTAATGACCATAACACTCGCCAATCTTCCCATGCATATTTTAGTCAGGATAAATATAACCGTGCCAGAAATATTGATAGTTCTCCAACATCCAGTTAGAGTAAAGACTTGTTCTACTACTAGTTTTTTATTTGCCAAAAGCAATGTATTCTGGGCTGAATTAGGAATGTTAGAACATGAAGTGAGATGTCCATGCATGTAACACACCCTTTCCAAAAGTAAGCAAAATATTCATGCTTTGCAGGACCAGCAGAAGAAAGGTGTGATTGTGGCTACGGACTGTAACTTCTCCATGGCTGTGGCCTATCATGCAGTGGAGCTGAGGATTCCGGTCTTTGTTATAATGCCTGCGTACAGCTCTCCTCCACGACTGCGGATGTACAGGGACTATGGGGCAATGGTCATCTCCTACGGTAGCACAGCCCGAGACTCGCAGAACCACGCTCGACACCTGGCCAAGGAGAACGGCTACCTCTGCCTGGAGGAGTGAGCGCCTCATTACTCTCACATCTAATGTATCTCTGCTGAGCCTTGGGACATTCTAACAGAGATTGATGCAATTCATCTAAATTTGTATGGAGTAAACTCAAACCCATGTCCTTGAAGCAGCTTCTACTTCTATTATGAAGCACACGGTTTGCTAAATGAAGAAATATAAAGGAGACATAATATGAATATTTCATCATTTGTGTCTCAGCTTGTTAGTTTTCACCATTTCATACATTGACTGATCTGTCCACCTGTCTCTCTCTTTCTCCTCTTACAGGGACGACAGTGCAGTGTATTTGGCAGGTCTAGGGACAGTGGGCATTGAGATCCATGAGCAGGTGCCCAAGCTGGATGCAGTCATTGTGCCCGCTGGGGGACAGTGTGGAGTGCTGGCCGGCACCGCAGCTGCTATTAAAAGCCTGAATCCTCGCATCTCTGTCATAGTAAGTTTTAATCAAACTCTAACTGCACCCTTGTGGACATCATTCAGCATTGTCTACGAAGACAAACCTGTTCAAGTGCAAAAAAATGAAGCGAGACACACCATTACTAAAAAATGATCATTGTTATTTTTATATTAGGGTGTTGAGCCAGAGGAGTTCCCATTGTTGCTACAGTCCCTCAAAACAGACTCTCCCATCAAGGATCTCTACTGCACCCCAAATAAAAAACTCTATGGAGGTAAAATAAGCCTCTGACTAAATAAATCTACAAATAAACATCATAAACTACATCCACTGTGAACCATTCTACTGCAAAGAAAAGCAAAGTGGTGACCATTTTAATTTGACTTAAGATTTTTTTTTTAATTGAATATCTTTACCAGAAGAGACCTGAAATAATCAGCGAAACCATCTTCAGTTGGGGCGAGTATGTTTAGACGGAGTTTAGTGATTGTTTTTCTTTTACAGATTTGGTGCAGCACACTTTGGGAACACACACTTTCCAACTGGCCAAGAAAATGGTGGATAAAGTCATTTCTGTCAGGTACAGTATGTTTCTTAAAGGCATCGTCTTGCTCACTTCCAAGTGGTTCTGATCAAATTTAGCCAGATTTTAAAATAGAATTAGATCTCATGATTTCTGCTCTGAGCATAACACCACTGTTCACACCACAGAGAGGAGGACGCGCTGGTGGCCATGTTGAAGTATCAGGAGTATGAGCGCACTACTGTCGACAGTGAAGGATCCATGGGACTGGCAGCCATCTTGGCCGGACAGTTGCCAGAGTTAAAGGGAAAAAGGTGAGTTGAACACATCTGACCCCACTTATCCCCCTCCCAAACATCTAACAAGGGACATTCTCTCCTCTGTTAATGCACCACTAAATGAATGTTGATACACTAATACTGAAGAATATTGATCTTTCACACTGGACAATTCACAGTTAATATCAAAATAAAATTTAATGAGACAATTTAAAACTGATGTGCCACAAAAAGCTGGTACAGTTGGTCCAGTAACGGTTAGGGAGTTGACCCTGTGATCAGAAAGTCGTCAGATCTAGTTCTGAACCAGTAAAGGTACTACTTAGGTTCTCACGAGCAAGGCAGCGTCCCTAAACACTGATAAAGTTGCCCACTGCTCCTGCACAGACGGGTCAAATGCAGAGGTCACATTTTGTTACAAACATGATACATGAAAAATATGGCATTTTGCAATACATTGTTTTTCGTCAAAAACTGATGGTTTTAAAACAATTTGATAATCATATTGACAGTAATATAGCCCTGTGGCTAGGGTTGTTCCCCGCCTTTCGCCCGTAGTTCCCGGGATAGGCTCCAGTCCCCCCGCGACCCCCAGTTGGGATAAAGCAGTTCGGATAATGAATGAATGAGTAGTTTAGCCATAAGATAATTTACACGTGTAAAGATAAAATATAAAGAGTATAAAATGTCAAATGTGTGTGTGTCCCCTGCAGGGTGGCTGTACTGGTGAGCAGTGCAAACATGGAGCTGGACTTGGTGAGGCAGTGTGTGGAGAGAGCGCTGGTGCTGGATGACCGCGTCAGCCGCTTTACTGTGCAGTTGGGAGACTGGCCGGGAGACATGGCTAAACTGCTGGACATGCTGGCACGAGAAGACGTCAGGTGAGTTGACGGGAGAGTTTCTCACTGAGAGAGAAGTGAACCATGTTGCAGTGAGAGAACTGCAAATAATTATGGCTGTTTATGAAAGTTTTTAAATCCCAAAGCTAAAAGTCCCATCACATCTTAACTGCTTTTTTTCAAATCCATCGTCATGGTGTACAAAGATAAAATGTAAAATAAAATAACACTTCAGTGCCTAAATACTACTGGACCTAACTGCATCTGAAACAGTAGCTTAGATAATGTAGGGTTTAGTTTACCATTGTTACACTCTGTTAATGCAGGACTGCTTCGTCCTGGCCCTTCATAGATGCCTGCTCTGTACAGATTTGCTATTTCCTGTTCCGGCACAACCTGATCCTGCTTTGTTAATTACTTTACACTGTACAAGGCAGTGAAATGTGAGGGCCAGGGTAGGGAACTGCTGTGTTAATTAATTTAATTACTTTTCTTAAACTGCTTTTGAAGTAATTGGGGTGGTGGTGGCCTAGTTGTAAGATACTTGTCTACAGACCAACAGGTCGTGCGATCAAATCCAGGTCTGTCTTGGCTTGCTCTGGGGTGTTTCCCAAAAGCTTAGTTGCTAACTATATTAGCAACAAACCGTGTACATTAGCAACTAATATAGTTAGCAAAACGTTAGCAACTAACACTGTTAGCAATACGTTAGCAGCTATGGTTTTGGGAAACGCACCCCTGGTTAGGATCTTCAGAAAATTGTTCATAAATTTAAATGCAGCTGGTGACAAGCAAGTAGATAATGGCCTGCGTCCCTACAGTGACATGCAAAATTAATTAGGTCCCCAGATATGTCTTCACTGTAGGCCCATCAAATTACAACAATACTGGCTGTTTGGATAAAAGCTTAGGAAATGGGCATGGTTTATGGTTAAGCATGGTTTTAAATTAGAGCCAGATGATTTCAGCAGACACCCAGATAGTCAATTAAATAATGAACTAAATCATAAGTTTAAAACAAGTAGAAAGTCAACGTAAACGTGTTATACAGTAAGATTAGACAATGTGATTTAAGTTTTAACAAGGTGGTAAAAGGCACATAGAACACATTTACAAGCAGACTGAAAATCTAATGTTATCTGTAAGGTCAGTGGAACATGGTGAAAGAGTGACAGTTGTGGACACCGAAATGATCTTTTTCAGACAGACAAATATTATGAAGCTACTGATTAGTTCTATTACGCAGGGACATGATTAGTTAGCTGCTCTATCCCTGTCTCCCCTCTCACATTTGCTAACACTTCCTCCCATCAGGTTGCTGGATGTTTGCCACAGGAGGTACAGTGATCGAGCAGATCTCTTTAAAGCACAGGTACGAAATCACTTCCTAAGTCAACAGTCCGTCTGCCTCCTCCTTCCTGTTTGAGTTGCGTAATGTTCACGTAATGCAGTGTGGAGCTTAATTTGTCAATCATAGTCAAACTAAACGGCAGACACAGGTCCAGTTACTTTAACGCAATGTGAATGTTATTTCGGAAGTGGGTTTGTCTGAGGCTGTTTGTGTTCAATACAGGTGGAGTGTGTTGTGGAGACCAGGGATAAGACTCAGAATTGTCAGCTTCGCAGAAGTCTGTCTGACCGCTACCCCACACTGCGCTGGCTGGATCGGTGAACTCGGCACACTGATCAAGCATAAACATCACCCCACGCATACACGCACTAAAGATACAACCTATAGCCTAATACACTGACATAATGCAGACATCTGCACAGATCAGCCATAACATTATGACCAGTGATGTGAATAACATGGATAAGAGATGGCATATATTAGGCAGTTTTTTTGCTCTTTAAGTTGATGCAACCGTAAGGATTTATGTAACTTCAAGAAGAGCCAAATTGTGATGACAGACGGCTGTTGCACCGAGTTATCTCCCAAACTGCAGCTCTTATTGTCCCCATTCGGAAGTGATCAGGATCTGTGAAAAATGGTCGGAAGAAGGGGAAGTGGTGAACCAGCAGCTGAGAGAAGGCTCATTGGTGCATGTGGGGAGTAAAAGGCTGAGCCAAAAGAAGCGCTACTGTAGCTCAAAATTGTGGGAAAAGTTCATTCAGGTGCCAATGGAATGGTGGGTGGATATAATGTAATGGCTGATCATTATATATATATATAAATGCACACACTCAGAATGGCACCTTACACATTCAGATTGACTAATTGATGAACTCGTTGCTGCATGAAATTACATTTATGTGCTATATCTGTCAAAGTATACTAAGTTGTCAGAAGAATCATAGTAAGACTAGAAACAAGCCACATTTATTAATTTTTGTCCTGGGGTACCAAATTAATTAAACCCTTCAGGTAATACTCTGCAAACGATAAGTTGGCATTTTAGAGGGAAAAAAGGACACTTTGTTGCACATTTAACCAATGTGTTGGGTTTTGGTGGTATGGCAGAATACCAACCCTGAGATCACAAGCACAATATTGTAACAACTGGACTTTGTGTACAACTATAATGAGCATCTGTAAATATGTGTTAATGTAAGTTTAATATGGTAGATTGTTGTGTTTGCCACTTTACTTTTAGATAAAATATTGTTCTGTCCTGGAAGGTGTTCCTAGTATTTCATCCTTGATAATAGGCTTATGTCACCACCTTCACAATGAGCTCCTAACACTGTCTGATAAGAAGACTCTCACTTGTGCACAACTGCCCACCTGCAGGCTGAACCACCTGTCAACACCTGCTACATTCATCAGCGCAATTTAAATATACAATGGCACAGAGTCAGGAGACTCAACACTGGCTCTTAGCCGTGTTACAGGATTAAATGGTCCATATGAAAATCTGCTGCTGCTGAAGGAGAGGAGTGTGGAGACAGCTAGCTGAATGAAAGTTGTTGTGTAGTGGGGATGACACGCTCTCGAGTCAGGAGCGGAGAGAGCGTGCGCATGGAGAGGCAGGTGATTAAGGCACTCTAATCCTCTAAGTCCATTAACTAAGGTCATTCTGTCCCTTTCAGCCACATTCACACATCCACAAGCAAACACGGTGTGAGGCTCCCCAGAATAGCAGCTCAGACTCTTCAATCACAGTTGCTGAAGTCAAGGAGGAAGGCTGGGGCTAGAGTGGGCAACAACAGGACGACATTATTAGGACCACAAGTCACAATGTGACCTTATGCAGTCTAAAGTTCAACTGTACTATTACATTAATTATTTAACAATAACGCAAACCCCTTAATGTGGAGAAATATTTACAGACAGCACACGACAAAGAACGAGTAAAAGAAAATCTGGAGCAGCTTTACAGTACCTACGCAACCATGCATATTGTCTAATACTGACGTTCATATACTGTATATATGTGTGTGTGTTAAGAATGACAATAGAAATATAAATCTTCTACTTTATTATTGGAAAAATCTGACAATCAGAATATTAAAATTAACTACCAGTAAGGCAATTTCAGAAAAATTATTCTCCCTTTTAAATGCACTTAAAACTTAAAAAAAAAAAAAACTGTTCTCTGTGAGGAATGTTTCATGCCATATGTTAGTCACTTACTGCACTCCACAAGTCAGTACCACATGATGTCAGCACTGGTGTGCTGTGAAGCAGCTTCAGCACCATCTCCTGCATCTCTCTTTTTTAAACTAATTTCTGTTTTTGTAAAAAGACACTGTAGAGTGATAAAAACATGCAATCATCGGGTGTAAAAGATCATTTCTCTCTCTAGTAACCTAAATCCAGCATTAGGTGTAATTAAGGCCAGCTGCTGGAATACTGTAAAATAAATCAGATTTAGAGCAGCCATGAGTCTTTGACCAACGTGGCTAAAGAAAAAAAGGCAGCAATTGTTTGTTTGCAAATTCTTGGTGAAATTAAAAAAAAAAAAAAAAATTAGGCCATGGACAGTCAGTTCAAGGCCTAAAATCTGAGTGTTCAATAATTTGCTTAAAAATACTATGGTTTTTAAGAAGTTAAACCTGATGAGAAAAGTCAGCTGAAAATACAGATAATCAGATTTAAAAACATCCATTTTCAGAGTCATATTGATTGTGGATGTGTTCGTACCCATCTGCTAAAACAAATGCCACACAACAGCAATTTCCCAATCTTTGATCCATATTACCTTCTGGCAAGTTATTTTTGGATTTTTTTTTGTTCTTTTCACTTGACATCTCCACAAGTCTTAGCTTGTTCACAGATCCAGCTTTGTACTGTGTTTTAGTATCAAAACAGCCTGTGGTTCTACATTAACTGCTTAGTTCCAGCGATCTTCTAAGCAAGTGTTTGCTAATGGTCTTAGCAGAGACAGTCCTTGGAGATGTAGCTCACTGTGCACAGCTGACAGTGATATCTAGCCTGGTTTCAGGGAGGTCCTCTGGGAAGTGTTCTTCAACATGAGTGTGATCTGGAGTGGAATGTTGTCTTGTTCAGCACTCACAAGTGGACTGTTGGGATGTGAAGTTGTGTTTTAATAGAACGTCTGCCGTAGTACCTAGTGTTCTCTTTCCAGATGGAATGTGATGTTCCGCTTCAGTGCTGCTTGGAGCGACCATCAGGCTTGTATTTGAGAAGCAAACCCAAAGATGCAAAACCAAACAGTATTGTCTGAATGAACCAGAGGAGACGAGTCGAGGGGTTTTCAATGCCCTTATCACTGCAGAAACACACAAAGTTAGCAGTACATTGATGTAAAAAATTTATAGAAACAGTGAGACTCTGCTGCCACTGTGTGGTGGGGACTGAAAAAACACTTTTCTCCCTCCGAGACGCTGATAATAGACATGCCAAATTTCATTCATTACCTAAACCACTTAATCCCTATAGGGGTCTATGGGCATGAGGCAGGGACCGACCCTGGGTACACAAACACAAACAGTCGCATCTATTATCAGTCTCCTCGTGTTCATGTGGAGAGAAAACCCATGTGAACATGAGGAGAGCACGCAAACGTCACTCAGAAAGGCCCTACAGCCAATCCTGGGATCGAACCCAGGACCTTCTCGCTGTGAAGTGACAGTGCTAATAACTGCGCAAGTGTGCCGCCCCAACATGCTAAAGTGTCATATGGAAATCATCTTCACAAATACACAACTTTTTGAATGAAGTTATATGTCCACAATTTATAATTCCAAAAGACTTCATTGAGAGTATTTGTCTTACCGGCATATTTTCAATGCAAAAAAGGCCTCAAAAAGATGGATACCCCAAGCCATCCACCATCTGAAACAAACATTTGACGTTGTTTAGCAGACGCTCATAGTTCTGGGGCAACTTCCATTTCCTAATTAGGACAGTCTCCCTGGAGCAATTTCAGGTTAAGGGTCTTACTCAGGGACCTAACGGTGGTTCTTGCAGTAGGAAAGAGCTGGATTTCAACGTACGACCTTCATCACAACAAAAGACGTGACCACAGCCTTCATATGGAAGAGGACTGTTAATGTAAAATGTGCAAGTCTTACCCCTTGTACATGATATTGTAGTGATTGTTGACGAGATGCTTTGTGAAAGAACCAAGCAAGCCCAAACTCTCATACGGAATCTGCTCAGGCCAGAACACTGCCCACTGGAAGAGACAAATTACAAACACTAGTCAATTATTGACTGTACACTGAATTACAGGGTTAAAACTTGGACTGTAATATGGCAAAAATCTTTAACTAATCACTTTCTAGAGACACTTGTGATGTGCAGGTCATCATGTAGGCTTTCTACAGTGGACTTCTACTGTTGAAATACATGATAAATAGAGTAACGACTGTGACATAACTGGTACAACTGTAAACTTAACAGTGCTATTAAAGTCACTCAGACATTGGACCCCATTCACCAAAGTCATTTAAATAGTATAATAGTAAACAACTGTAGAATTGAAGAAAACTCAATGTCAGAATCTTTGTGAGAACTATGAAAGTGGGCTTGAAGAACAAAATTCTTCTAAGAATATTGTACATACAGTGTACTGTAATTCTGCACGTTATTAGATACAACCTTGTATACTCTCACTTACCATTTGATTAAATAAGAATATAAATAGTTGCACTTTATGAACTACAATTACAGACTGTACATCATGCATTGTTATGCTTCCTACCAGTCCTCTATAGACCTGGCCAGTAGTTTGTGACTACAGGATCTCAAAATGCCTGGGATTATTTTAGGTGTTGAATAATTAAAGCACAGCACTTACACTACGTACAACGTGTTGTGAAGGCAGGAGTGTTCACGCATTGCTTGTGTTTTTACACATTACCACACAACACCACACAAGACTTCACATTCAATCAGCCAATGATGTCAATCTTAGTGAGGTACACATAACCTTATCCTTAACCTCAAATCAATAGTCTTTTAACCTTTCCCCGATAAATGCTGAAAATTTCTACAAAAAAAAAAACATTTTTCTCATGAGAGCTAGTCCTTGAGCACTGCCATTTGGTCTCTCTGTATATTGTATGTGGTTGAGATGAGTTCACATTGACAAATCATTATCACTGTGTAGGTATTCAGAAAGCCTGGGGTTACATAAGTCTGACATTCATGAACTCAGACTTTTTTTTTCTTTCAGCATCTATCTAATCTCAATTGCAGAGCCGCTGGTTTTCTATAAAGCAAGCCTGCATATTATACCAGAAACCCTAATCATTTTGGTAATAATATTGTCAGCCGGTCTTTAACCATGTGTTTCAACAGCATGTGCGGCATTTTACAACCATCTGTTTTTAAAGCCAGACTCAGTTTGGCCGAGTAGCTGTTTAGGGCGCCCTGTTTGTAGAGGTTTCCAATGCTTTTGACTGCTTGCCTATTTCTATGCTGTGCACACACACGCACAGTGATGCTAAATCTGTGACATGCACACAAACCATAAACAACCTCAACAGAAGTTACCTGACTTTCTATTTAGTTATCAGAACTTTAAGAACCTCTCCACCTAAATATAAAAAAACATCCTTGCAAAGCCACAAAAATTCTGACATCTGTCCATGTTATTATATGCTGCTAATACATACCTCTTATAAAAAAAATAAGTGTTACGATAACTTATACTGGTTGCCACTTCAATGTACAATGCTGCAGCTGCACTTGGCACTTAAAAAAAAAAAATCATCTCTTTGCACCTGTCCTGCCCTAGCACATTTACATTTAAAATTTTTACAATGTTTACATTCTCAGGTTTGCACATTTAACTTTATTTAACTTTATGTTCCTTATGTTCCTTATTGTATAATGTATAGTTTATTTTTGTCCTGTTACCCCAGCCTCCGTATTTAAGTTAGTATTTATGTTTGTAAGTTTGTATTGCGTCTCTATCTTCCTTGTCTATTGCACAGTTAAAGAGCGGATCAGGATACATTTCACTGCTCGTTGTACCTGTATAACTTGCACGTGACAAATAAAGAATCTTGAATCTTGAATCTTGCCGATAGCCACTGATAGAGCTAGCTACCTGTACATAGCATGTAGTTACACTCTTCACCAGAACAGCTGTCCGCAGAGAAGCTTGCAAAAAAAAAAAAAAACATCCGTCCCTAAATAATTTATACTGCGCGTGTGAGAAGAACATGTGATAAATAACAATAATACATATACATGATCTGGTCATCTGAGGTTGGAAAGGTAGGTAAAAGAGTTTGAAGATGGGTAGATGGCTATTGGCTAGCTTACCTTTCAGGGTGTTTACACCCCAGGTGCCTGGTGAAGGTTGAGGTAGCCCGGTGTTCTGTTGATTTATGCTGCCTTGTCAAAAAATGCTACCATAGCAAAGTCTATCGATTTACGCTACCGCATCGAAAAATGCTACCTTATGGTTTCCTTTTTAAATGGTGTATTTCCCGTAACAGTATATGTTTCACAGTAATATAATATTTGTATCATCATTCTTTTAATTAAAAAGAAAAATATGTGGAGCAAGGTTTCATGCTATTTATCAAATTTAGGAAAAAAATTAAATTACTGTCCCTTATCACATGATGCTCCCAGTGCAAAATCTCATAATATTATCTCAATACTTATTCCCTGTGCACAGTTTGAATATGAGCATGGTTTGATACCCTACTATATTAGCTTTAATTAAAATATCAAGGGTAGCATAATTCAATAATGTACCCTATCAAAAAATGCTCCCAGTGCAAAATGTTGGGGGTGAGGGGTGTTGTCTCAGTCAAGGAGACTTTGCAAAATCTGCATTTTGCCAAATCCTTCTTTTTTGAACCTGTGCTGCAAAAAAACTCTTTCGTGTTCTATGAACGCAAACTTTATGACTGAAGAATTCGCTGACATTATTTCTGTAACTTACTGACTAGCCTACTACTGCTGACATTACTGTCCCTTAGCAAAAAGTAGTATACTTTAAGTTCATTTTATTACGTATACTTGAGTATAAGTATAGCAAGTATACTACGGACCATGTACCATGTACTTTGTAGTGTACTAGAAAGTATACTAATTTAATACTTCTTCGGACTAAATTGGAACAGTTTTAAGTTTATAAAAGTATACTTTAAGTATACTTTATAAGGTCATTTTAAGATTACAAAAGTATACTTTTAGACTTTAGTAAACTTTTCCTTATACTTATCAGTATAAGTTAAGTATACTTCACTATACTATTCTTAAGCATATAAAATATAGTATATAAAAAGTAAACTTCAAGTATACTGCCTCAGTTTTAGTATATAATAAGTATACTCGTAGTACACTTGAATAAACGACTTTTTGCTGAGGGGTAACTGACTGACTAGGCTTACTGCACTGTGATGCTGGATCTACTTTTAACTAGCGCTACACTTGCGTATTTTGATTAGATGAGCGTCAGTGTCAGGCATCCCAACCTGCAAAAACTCATTTCAGGGCGGTCCCCCCCTAACCCTAACCCCCCTCCCCCATCCAACTCCACTGTTCAGTGGGCCCACAGTTACCATCTATTATTCAGTAAGGTAGAGGTTCAGGCTCTTTGTTTGCATCCCGTCAGCCGGAGTATCTCATTACTACACGAATACTCTGTCGAGTATAAACGTAGACTTTGAACTTACCATCAGATATTACACATCACACATTTATCAGGGAAACTCCTCTAAAATACACACACGCCTCCCTCACCTTTCAAAGTTCACCTGGTCAAAGTTGAAGGATGCCACAAACAGCTCTATAATAATATGATTATAAGCTTACATGTAACTCGACAACAATTACAGTTTGAGCATTGAGTTAGTCATCGTTAATTAGAGAATAATTTCAAAATTTACACCCAGTTATATATTATATATTTAACACCCATGTTAGTTATATTGCAGTTAAAGCGACACGCACGCAAAACGCCTGTCCACGTGAACACTGCACCAACAAACCTTTACACAACTTGCATTACAATAAAATTACATCGGCGAGAGGAACTTACGGTGTAGTATCCCATGGATAATGTGACGGTTACTATCCAGAAGAGACTGGATCGCCTGAAATAAGCGCGTCCGTCGCTTTTCGCCATTTTTCACAGTCTCGGACAGATTCCTGGTGAAAGCTCTCGCTAAACAGCACTATGGAAACCGCGCACTTCCGTAGTATTTAGTAACCAAGCAATCGTAGTATATTCGTTCTAGTGAGGCTTACATACTATTTAGTACGGTACCTCAGCCAACGTCATCATACCGCAAAACTGTTACAAAATAAAAGCTCCAAAACATGAAGTCGAGCAAAAATTAAACTAGTCTTTCTAAAATAGTGATTAGTGTTGGGTAGGGTGACCAGATTTAAAAAGACGACATTTGACGCATATTTTAGGTCTTAAAAAGAGGACATGTCCGGGGAAAAGAGGACGTCTGGTCACCGTAGTGTTGGGGAAGCTACTCTTAAACGTAGCAGTCAACGTAGCAAGCTACTTATGATTAAAAGTAGCTAACTACATCCAGCAATACTTAATATTGAGTAATACTTAATCAAAAGAGGGCATCTATTGTGACAATACCACTTCATCGCATGTTGACATAAAAAAAAAAGATTAATCCCACTTATTGCAAGATACGTTTGCGTAAACCTAATCTTAATTTCTACGCCCACGCCAGCGTGTATATGCAGAAAATGTTAATTCAAAAGGCCCAATAAATAATGATTTAAAATATTTTACTTACCTTCAACCAAAGTGTCAACACCAAGGTAGCGTAGATTTTATGGACGTGAAAACGTGGACAGCGCTGGGTAACAGAAGTCTATGGGTAGCATATTTCGACAGAACAGGTGGGACCGGCTTCCCTTCAGAAGTACCGAATTCTTTGTGGCAGGGATTCCACGAGGTGCTGGAAACATTGCAGATTTGTCGCCTAAACAGCTGTGACACTAATCTTTGCGTTATAATCATCTTGAACCACTCTCACCATGCTCCTCAGACCTCTTTCATCAACAAGGCATTTCATCCAGAGAGCGGTCACTTACTGAATATTTGATGTTTTTTGGACATTAGAGACACTTGTTTGAGAGAATCTCAAGAGATCAGCAGTTTTTTTAATGCTCTGATCTCAACCACACCATGTCCAAAGACGCCTGCATCTTATCTCGCCCGCATTCTGATGCTCAGTTGAACTTCAGCAAGTTGTCTGGACTGACCGCCATTGCTGCCATGTTATTGGCTGTTTAGATATTTGCTACCGAACAGTTGTTCAGGTGCAGGTGTTCATAATAAAGTGACAGGTAAGTGTATCTTCAAGGGCCGAACGTGGAACTTTTACAATGTATATTAGACATTATATTTCCTAAATGTTGTGTAAAACTTGTACTTGTCTGTAAACAAGTATCCTACAACTACACAGCCACCCAAGATCAGATTTTTATAGTTATCAAAATAATTATTTAACAAAAGAATAAATTATTCAGTTTGCACTAGCATGCCTATGAATTTTGCAGACATGTATTCACATCAAAATAGATATTCTGAGCTGTTATTTTAAATACAGTGTAACTTTTATATACTGTGACATTTACTGAGTGTAGCTTTGTTTTTGTGAATGGTTTGTAGACGGTTCACTTGCTATCTAAATCAACATTAAGCATTACATTCCACCGGTCATCACTGCCCCCATTGGATAAAAGCTGTGTTCCATTAATTTTTAATCCATAAAATAGCCATTTTATTACAAAATGTTCTGTACATTTGTTGTTACATAAAGATCCCCAAAAGAAAGAAAATACAAATGAAGAAAAGCTCACACAATGATTTTAAAAATCTCACAATAAAAGAACCAGTGTTCATTCGGTTTCTCACACTATTTTATAATAACCTTGAAACAAACTTCTAAAAACATATCAAACAAAAACAATTCAGTGAAATATTTCACATTTTTTAATAGAAGAAAACAAAAGTGTAGGAGAAACAGAGTCTGGGCGTGAAGAAAGGCTTACACAACTTCATACCACCAATGCAGAACTGGGCAACAGCACAAACCGTTAAGCTGCATGAGAAAGTCGAAAGAAAGCAATTCCTCACACAAACAGAGATAAATAAACCTGTTCACACCACCATCCCTAAATACAGCATGAAAAATATTTCCCTTTATACAAAAAAGGCATAAGGGCAACACGTGTAAGCTGCAGTATGGAGATACGTTTGTCATTTGGTAAAGATGAGAACTCAAATATGAAAAAACTTCTCCTGTGGCAGGAGTAAAAAACAGCCTTCCAATATGGACTGTCTAATGCATTGAACCAACCAAAACTAACACGCCGGCGCACTGGTTTTACAAGCCAGAGACTTCATGTACAACACCACTGTGAAGGGAAAAAGCAACACCATGGCATTGTTTAAAAAAAAGAAAAGGCGGCTGTTTTGGCAGCTCTCGTTATGGTAACTTACACTTTGTTTATTAAAGCTCACGTGTTTAACATTTGTTTGATGAGCCGGCTGCAAAATAGATGAATCAGATTTAACAGTCATCTGAGCCCTTGCCAGCAAAACTGGGACAGAGGGTGACTCTAGTACAAAAAGTTCAGTTTGTTCTGTTTACGTGATCAAATATGTTACGAGAGAAGTTGGAGCTGATTTGAGAGGGCTACAATGATTTTAGTGTTACATGAAAACTGCCAGACTAAGAGCAGTTTATTACTAAATTGGTATGGAACCGTACCCACTTAATAAAAGCTCATGGACGTTCCATGTTCCGTGAGTATTTATTCTAAGTGAATGTAAAGTTTAACCACACATTCTGTAACAGTGCCCCACTGATGGAGATAAATGCTCCATGAAGAACCGGTACCAAAAACAGGCAATTACAGTGCCTGTGTAATACACCAAATGCAGTGAGAACTCTAGTTCAGAAGGAAAAAAAAGTATGAGTGGCTTTTCCTTACTCCTCTTGGCCTTTTTTCTTCTAAGGCCACTTGCTTTTACATAGCAGAACTCCTGAAGGGACAGTCAGGTTATTGAGAAGAGAAAGAAAAAAATAACCATGACTTAAAAAAATCCTCACTCTTATTCCCCACGATCATATATAAATCAGTAAAATATATATTTATATTACATTAATTTACACATTTTGTAAATATTTTTAAAGCAAAATACAAAACAAAACATCTTAAAAAACAACTACAGTACATGCCATTGCACTATTGGCTAAAATAATTATGATAATAAAAAAGAACTTATATACATTTCCAACTTGCTTTATATCAGACTTTAACAAAGCCTGAAGCCGATTTTTAACTTAACATTGCTTTTCCCCCCACTGTGGCTCACAACATTTCCTATCCAGACACGTACTCAAATCCACAAGTCAATACTGACAAAATAATGCATCTTTGGCCAGAGAGGCTGCAGTTGGCTAATACTGTTTTCCTTTTTCACTTTATGCAACCTGTGTGCACACACACACACACACACAGAAGTAACATGCAAAAACGCATGTTAGAAATGGAGTCTATATCCTAAAAATTGCAACACACTACTGAACCAAATGTTCGTCAGTGTGACTGTGAGGTCAAGACACACATTTACAGTAGAAACTGTACAATCACATACACACTCATATGGCAGAAATGGATATAAGGGTTTCAAACGGGACAAGGCATCAATAAATAGTGATGTAAGTCTCTGACGATCCTTCAGTAAGGACGCCTGTCAATCGCTCTTGGCATTCTGTGTGGTGTCCAGATTTACCACTTGAAGTTCTGTCAGATTACTGCTGTTGCCGCTGGGCTGCTGACCAATCACCATCTGCAGAACACAAAAGCAAAAAATAAAATATCAGCATAAAAGTATGCTTTGTCGGTTCAACCTCATAGTCTTAGCTCACAGCAACCTTCACATGCCACCAAATGTTTGTCTTAGCCATGATTAAACTTATATCCATGCATTGCTCCTTCTTTCGTTTTTTAAATTATAACAAAAAGACAGAATCCAATATCCAGTATCCAAATCCATGTCCCATTTTAAAGTTAAATAAGAAATGGAAAAAAGAAACACATTCCATTTAGGTTCTTGTCTGACATTTCTGAGCATGTGGGGGACACAAACGCTGCAGCATGGTGGAAATCTTGGCATATTTCCCCCCCCACTATAAAAATGCTGCAGTTCTCCATCCTGGCCATGGTTTCAAAGTATCTTCATCTGTGATTTTTGCACGTTTTGCAGGTAAACACATAAACAACACAAATACACACGTGGCCATTTTCTTGGTGTTTCCAGCATTCCTGGCTTTCTTTAATTTCTTATCCAATTTGATAGAAAATGTGATCTTCCTTTTTAAATGGCTTTGAGAGGCCCATCATGATAATATGATGGGTCTTACAAGGCCAGGGTCCACTAGTATGCTCATGCAGTGCCCGGGAGGTTTGAACACTGGTGTGGGGGGAGATCAGGTGGGCGGACCCCACTGATGTCCCTGCAGTGGGTTAGTACAGTCAGTGGCATGCTGCGTGGAGAGAGAATATTGAGAGTTTCACTTGTAATGTGGAGATCTTGCCGTACTGGGTGTAGCTGCACCGCAGACACTGGGATCTGAACCGTACCAGGAGGCGCTGTGAGGAACACCTGAGGAACAGCACCTGAGAACACACACACAAGTTTAAAGACAAAAAAATGGTAGAAACCTAGACCATAAAAAATAAAATACAATTATTCTTATTTATTTTACAAAAAGCACCTACCGTTCAAACATTAATCTGCATTTCCATAGGCATTTATGTAGGCATGGATACCAAAACCCAGTATTAAAAGGGACCTGAGGCTAAATTATAGACTGGAGTAAAGGATAAGCTTTGACGTTATCGGTACTGCTTTTGCTAATGGTTAAATTAAGAAAATAGATTAAATATTGCTATATAAAAGTTACCTTTCACATTTGATCTGACCAGCTCCGTTACTGATAAAGGCATTATTCTATGATGCATTCTACTATTACTATTTGTTATCCAGACAAGACCATCTCTCTCTCCCTTTCTGCCTTGCACACAGTGACGATGGTGAAAAGAATTAAACATGTTTGTACTTTGCTAAATACTAACATTGCTGACCGCAAGTACAACAGAAATTTTGCTTGTAAAGGCAGACATATGAGTAATCTGTTCAAACATTTAGCAAAAGTCCTTCAGATGGTTTCAACACAGTTTACAATTGTGCTGGGTAGTTCATCTATCACTACCCCAGCTATGTTATGTATGCTGACAGTCTAAAGCATATGCTAAATTATGTAAATCATCAAAGATCTAAGATACAAATGTGGCTTCATGATTAAAAGTAACTGTTAGCAAATTAAAAGGAATGTGTACGTGCGTTCCTAAACTCATCCGAGATTATTAAAAAATCATCTGAACTATCGCTCAGAAATTCTCAATTTCAGTTTCACTCAGGAACATGGAGGCTGCAGACAAACTTAAAGTAAAAAAAAAAAATTGCATGTCTCTAATTAGATTTTTTTGCCACAAGTAGCAATAAGAATACCATGTAAATACACTACTGCTAAGAATAGTAGCACTGTTAAAATCCCTGCATTTAACTGTATCCAACATTTACCAGCAGCCTTTAGGAGGGCAGCGAAGCGGACATACAGAACTCTAATCAACATAATCTTGCCCACGACGGTTATTTCAGTTATTTTTAAAGCTCTATTAATTCTTTCATTGGAAATGTATCTCAGCTTTAACAGTTGAGCATTTTTACAGTACAAACCAAAATAACTGTTCATAAATCGTAATAAAGGTAAAATGTTTAATTAATAGTGATACTAATTTGGGGCCATATTGCCCATATTGTTTGGTGAAGTGTGTGTTACCTGTGTCCTGGGCTTGTGCGTGGGACACCTGCATGGCTGAGGCACTCTGAGAGAAGGCGTTGAGCACAGCCAGGCCACCGTCAGCCAGCGTAGGGGCAGAGGCGTACATCACTGTGTGGGGGCTTGGGTACATCATGTGACCTGCTACTGAGGTGGACACTGATGACGTGACGATAGCTGCTGGGAGACTGACCGTGGCTAGACGGGAAGAAAAGAGACGGAGGGAGAGAGAGAGGGAATTTTTGCACTTATGATCTCTTGACACTAGGTGGCAGTGTTGCACAAAGAAAAAACACATTTTCTCACCTACATTACTTCAACATCTATTCAAACGGTTCCCAACAGAAACCTGAAAACCTTAGTTTCCTTACCAGCATTTCATGTAATTACTTAACCACACTAAAAATAAAAAAATTATTAACACTCATTTACTCTACCACAGACCTCTTGGTGAAAGATGAGCTGCCTGACCACCCGCCAATGAAATAAACAGCATGTGTGACTGTGAGTGGTCCTGTACCTGTAGAGGCAGTGCTGGTCTGGGAGATCTCTGGACTGCTGCTGTCGTTACTGATGGAGCTGGACTGGGTGCTGGGCTGCACCTGGATGGCTTGGAGCTGCTGGGGCATCCCTCCTCCTAAAATAAAGAGGAAAAACACTCAGCCTCATTCACCAATATTTTCTTAATAAGCTACTGCTTTGCACAGTTTACTTCTTACGGCAGAACTGCTGCTCAGTCGTCTATATAGTTTAGGCATTTTCCATCAGCCTCAAGTTCCAATTTGTGTGTGCATGGCCCTGCAGTCTCGTGCCCTTTTATGGGGATTTGCATGGCATTTACCTATGCTAATTAGGAACAACTGGCATGCACTGTCAATTTCCTAGGACAGGAGGATCCGGCAAACAATTCTGTGCCTTAAGAACGCCATGACTCCAACGTAGACTTTCTTAGGAAGTTTCTTAAGAACAAATCTGAGAAAAACCTAATCTAAGACGACATTGGTGAATGTGAATGGATTGCCTTCATTTACAGACAGAAGGAAAAAACACTCAAAAATGTTTATACATAGTAAAGAGTAGCAGACACACAAAAACAGCACACACACTGACCAGTGAGAGAGACTGCAGCAGGAAGGCGAAACACAGCCTGCTGGCCCTGAGCGGTCTGCGTGGCCGTAGCAGTGGCAGCGGTCAGGGTCTGGCCTTGTTGCCCCTGCAGAGCCAGCGAGTGTTGCTGCAGCTGCCCCAGGGGAATGGTGGGGGTCCCGGGGGGGAACGGAGTGCCTGCTGGTGGGCCACATGAAGAAAAAAGGAGACATGAGCAAACGCAAGATAATGTGGATTGAACTTAGGGCTGGGCAATTAATCAAAAATGAACTAAAACCAACATTCAAAACTACTTTCCCATTACAATTACTTCAATTATTTTAAATTCTGTTAATACTTCAACAAATGATTCTAGTGTGTGTGTGTGTATGTACGGTCTCCTTAAAAACACTGTTATATGACTCCACCCATTCGAGACCACCACTACATCTGTGTGTGGTTATTAATGTGATATGTGATATTAATTTGAGGTCTTATCACCCACCTAGTCGATCTCATTCACTGATTCACTTACTGGGTCTTGTTCACTAACCGTTCTTAGGAAGAAATACGCCTTTAAAACCCACTTACCCAGTTTTCGTGAGGATTCTGACATTCACTTAAGTTTTTTTATTTGAAATTTACTTTTGCATAAAATAGAAACTACAAATGGTACAGAGAGCACTCTTACCTAACTGTATTGCATGCATGGTTGCACAAAACATTCACTTTTCCATAGTTGAGAACAAAGTTAAGAAAATGTAAAGAAAATATTGGTGAATATTTTAACCATCTATTTGGTTTATGGCTCATACAGTATTATTTAATTAATGTTGGAATCATAGCCTGGCTGGGAATGTAAATACTATCAAACACAGTTAGGGAATTTTAATCAATTAGAAAACCTGTTAATGTGCTAATCAGAACTGGGAACGTTAAGACGTTCACACACATAATTAACAAGGAGGAGAAAAAATTATGTATATTCATTATATGACTAAGTTTTGCCCACACTTCCACCTCTACAGCAGATGTCTATCTTGGTTTATACTTGACGCGTATATGCTTAACATAGCTTGTCATTCACTCAAGTCTGGTTTATAATGACGTTTAACGCAAGTAGCTACACGTATGTCCCAAAACTATACAGACACAGTAAAGTGGTTATATTTTCTCTGTAATACATGTATAAACATATAAATGAGCCAAGTATAAACATTTGTGCTGAAGATACTGGTGAACTTTTGGGCCAAACTAGTTTCTAGATTAACCGTGTGCATTAACATATTAATGTTACCAGCCCTAATGTTAATATAAATCCCAACAGTTCAATTAAAATTTAATGAGCAGAGGAATAAAGACGAGGGTTCAGAAGGTGACAGGAAGTTTACTGAGGGAATAAGAAAGTGAAAGTGGTGGAATGAGCATTAACGGTAATGTTGCTGAGGGATAAAGAGTGAAAACAGAGAGTGTGGGTGGGGAAATGGGGGGGAATGACATGAACTGTCAGGTGGAGCCACAGCTGTTATGTGAAAGGGCAATTAAATCCCTCTGAACTGCCTGATTCTGTGATAATAGCATGTAAGTGTGGGTGTGTGAGTGTGTGTTGTTGGGCCACCTGGCAGGGTAGTGAGTGTAAAACAGGTGGAGGGTTGTGAGAGACAGGAAGCGACGCAGTGAGGTCGGCACTCACAGGAAGAAGCTCAAACTGCAACCTCCTGTCCCTGACCACATGGCTATAAATACCTGCAGCTAATATCTGCAGCGCATGCAAATCTGTCTTGTCATACTACTCATATGCAGTAATCTAATTCCTCATCTTATGCATATGATCCTAGGAATCTTAATTGAGAGCGCTGGCAGAGCGGCATGTTCACGAGGGCTTGTAGTCTAATGTGCAGTCACATTTGGCACAGTCGATGCAAAAATTCTGAAATCATCTACAAACTAGAGCTGAGAAATCAAACAAATATGAATCATAACCAACATTCAGAACCTCACATCAACGTAAACCTTGCTCATGATGGTTATTACCATCTTTTTTTAATCCGATTAAAACTTTCCCCAGTGTGTGTTCATTCAGAACACATTATTCATTCACGGTCCCTTTAAAAACACATTTTTTGTTTGTAACATCCAGTTTGCCACTACATCTGTGTGTGTTTTCTTCATTTTTTTAAAAAGCACTTCATTCATTCATTCATTCATTCATTATCTGAACCGCTTAATCCCAACTGGGGTCGCGGGGGGACCAGAGCCTATCCCGGGAAATTTCGGGCGCAAGGTGGGGAACAACCCTGGGCAGGCGCCAACACACCGCAGGGCACACACACGTTCACGCCTTACGGGGCCAATTTAGAGTCGCGAATTAACCTATAGTGCATGCCTTCGGTCTGTGGGAGGAAACCGGAGCCCCCGGAGGAAACCCATGCAAACACGGGGAGAGCATGCAAACTCCACACAGAAAGACCCTACGGCCGTCCCCGGGGTTTAAAAGCACTTTTTAATTATAAAAAATATCCCTGCTTTAATAGTTTACAGTACATTTACAGTACAAATCTAGTTGGTATGATGGCAAAAACAAAAAAAATCTTCAGTAATCATAATCAAAGTAAAATACTGAATTAATCATGATGCTGATTTGAGATCATATTGCCCAGCCCTTATATGAACACACCAACACTTACACATTGCTGGGACTTGTTTAGGGATCTAACAATGGTTCCATGGATTCAAACTCTGAATCTTAAGATGACCAACACACAGTTCCAGTCACTTAGACCACTGCACCTTCACTGCTCCACAGAGAATAAACAATGCTGGTGGAATTTGTGTGCAGAGCAGAAAATATGGACAATCTATTTTCTTAACCACTCGGCCAACTTCTCCAACATTCCATATTTAACCTTCATTATCAATTCATCATCACAGGATGGTGGTACAGTGGTCTATAGATTTACATAAAACAGTCTTCAAATTTTAGGAACTATCATCAGGCCCCTGAGCAAGGCCCATAACCCCAAGTTTTTCCAGAGAAATAGCCCCTGAAATTTGGAAATTTTAGTTGCTCTGTATAAGAACATCTGCTAAATGTGGAGTATCATTGAGTATCTAATACACCACAGTGATACAATTATGAGGCTTTCATTTTTTTGGGAAAATGAGTAGCTCGTCCTTCATCACTGGACATTTACGCATCTTTTCGCCACATCAGTGACAGTGGTGTCTGCTCTTGGTCATCTCTCTCGCATTGTTAATGATGTGTCGCATCTGCTTTCACAGCCACATCCAGTCTAGGAGTCCATGCAGCCCAGCTCAACCCGGACTATCTTCATTGAATATTCATAACTAATTATAGGCAGAGCCTGCCAGGGCTCTCTGCTACGTCTATTGTGTAGACATGCTAATTATTCTTATCCTACAATGGCAATCAAAGGCACTCCGGCTGAGTTTCCTCTTTCTAGAAGCGCTGCTTTGTTAAGCCTAACTGGCTGAGGTTGCTCGGAGCTGGAAGAAGAGGAATAATATTATATATCGGCAGATTCTGTACAACGTCTTGCTCAAAGATCTTACGTAAATCTATAGCCCGGTCTTTTCACTGCGACCTGAAGGATATGATCAGGCCAGCATGCAAAAATGTCAAGTAGGGGTCAGTCGATATGGCTTTTTCAGGCCAATAGCGATTATTACTAATCAAGGAGGACAATAACCAACATTTTGAACCAATATGGAGTACCGGAGAGAAGTCATCACTCATTTCTTTATATTTTGCTGGGAAAATGAAACAGAAGGTACAGTGATTTATTGCAATATGTGCAAACATACAGTATATGTAAATACAATTCCTCCAGACTAGATTGTAAAAAACCCAGTCTGGCTCTTTGGAAGCAAAATATAGCTCAGGACACTAGAAAAGCACTGTAGACCTGCTGTAAATGAAAATTGGTATTAAAATTATAGTAACTTCAGCAGGCTAAACTTATGACATCTAACAAATCAGATGTGGTGGGTGGGACAGACCTCTACCTCACACTGATGACTTCCGACAGACAAAGGCTGTTATAAAGTAAATTAATTCACTTTACTGCCTTATTGATTTAATAAATGACTAATACTGATAACCAAAAAAAAACCCTTAGTGAAAAAACCCTTAACCCTCAGTGTCAAAAATCAGCCAGACCGATAATCGCTCAACCCCCAGTGTCAAGTATGCACACTCTCAGACCATTTTGAGATACTATCAGAGAATCAGCATACCGAAAATGCCTGGACTACAATGGAATTAAGTGTGGGCATAAGTCCAGGCACAATCTGGCCACCAAAATAAACACAATTCTTTTACTAAACCTGCTGCCTGTAAAGTCTAACTTATGACTCCTGATTCTTTTGTACCCTTCAAATTCATGCAAGGGTCACGTGTGACCCAAACTAATATCCGATCAATCAGTTCCGATCACTGAAGCTGCACTAAAAAGATGAGTGTAACTGCCGCCTGTATCTACCAGGGAAATTTCAGAAGTCAGATCCAAGGTGAAGATCAGCTCAGCGGGAGAATACTACATACCTGACATGAAGGCGAAGGCCCCGGGGAGCTGCATGACGCCTCCAGAGGGTCCCGCGCTCTTCAGCACCGTGCCATTGGTGTTGGCTATGGAGCCGCTGCTGCTGTTGGCCGAGACGGGCGCCAGGTAGTTGGTGATGGGGAACGATGGCCCGCTGCTCACCTGCATGGTGGTGGAGGTGGTGGGTACTGTGGCCTGGGCGCTGGTGCTGCCTGGGAGACTGGCCACTGTAAAGGCCGGCTTCAGGGAGTCCTGGGGGCAAAAAAAAATTTCCTGCTGTGAGTATGTTTAGTGTTTAGGTGCTTGGTATTGCTCAGGGGCACAGTGGTGGTGGTGCTGGAGGTTGGATTTGAATCCATGATCTCATTGTCCAGAGGTAAGTATCCGACCACTAGATGACCACGACCTCATTGTTTGGGATGACTATTTTAACAGCATGAAACACAGAATAACTTTAGCTAATCATTACGACTGGTGCCTATATAACCCATACCACTTTCTCTTACACAACAGCTCTAGAATATACAAGAGACTGTGTTTTAATGCACTCATATTTTCAGTTGGATTTTTCTGCT
This sequence comes from Distichodus sexfasciatus, assembly GCA_032718565.1. Taxonomy (NCBI): domain Eukaryota; kingdom Metazoa; phylum Chordata; class Actinopteri; order Characiformes; family Distichodontidae; genus Distichodus; species Distichodus sexfasciatus. Next base: position 7,498,764 of record JAVGVS010000005.1, read on the forward strand.
CGTGGTCTTATGGGACTTGCAGTATCCAGCGCTAGTGGAAATTAACATACACTAACAGAAATTTGCATTAGTTGATCCATTTGAATTAAAATTATGATTTGTCTACTTAAAAGTCAGTGCTTTATCATAATGTGTGAGACATACGCATATAGTCCAGGCCGAGCAGATATATGCATCTCTGTGTTATGGTAGTCAAATTATTTTAAAGCAAATGTCATAAAAATAAATCAATATTCAAGTGATATTTCAGCTCTACAGTTTAGTAGTTTAACAGACATATATTGTGATATGATCTTATACTAAAAACTGAACATTTAAGACCACCAGTGACAAGATTTATTCATGCACCAGTCACCTGCAAGTTATTCACTCCACCTGACCGTGATCATAATGATATGGCTGACTGGTGTGCATAATCAATATCACTAGATTAAAGTAATGATCTCACAATAACACAGTGGCATAACAGATGACATGACAGATCTACAAGATCTAGTAAAGACTGTAAAGAGGAAACATGACTCAAAACGCAGCCGCCTCTGAAAGTTCCAAGTTGCCATTTTCCGAGGTGCTGTCTCATGCTTCTGGGAAATACACATCATTAATACAGTTTTCGTGTCACTACCACGTTACGGCCTCCGTGCTGGTCAAGAAGGGCACACAGCATCCTGCACTACCGACAGGACTTCATTAGAAAGCCGGCATGTCTCTGCTCTGAGCATTGCTTCTGGTTTTTGTGCCTCTGTCCCTGCCCTCATGCACGGCAAGAAATTTCTCAATGTTACTTTATCAAGTTTATTAGAAAATGTACATATTGTACCTCCGAGTTCAGCAAGTCTTGCATTGTTGCTGGTTGCCATGACGACAGCTCTCATGGCCGACCACACACACACACACACACACACACACACACAGAAATGACGATAATGCTTCAGAATGAGATGAGCTCTTGTAGTCCCAGTCATTACAAAAAAACTGCTCAAACGACTTAGGCCACATAATAATTTTGGTGCCAAATGTTATCTGTAATAAAAGGTCACCTGAAATATAAGGTGAATGTGGCCATTAGAAAGGAAAAAGCAGTTTCTAAGGAGGTGGGTTCGGCACACGCTGTACCTTTGCAGGACCTTCTGCTGAACAAATGCGCCCATTTTATTCCTCTCTACCTTTTTCTGTCTCTGTCTCTGTCTGGAGCCAAGGATGTGACGAATTCATCCTCGAGGGACCTCCACTCCAGCGTGTTGGAATAAAACTCACCGTTACTGCACGGTGTGGTATAAAGTGGAGGTGCGAGTCGTGACGTAGGGAGACTGAAAAAGACAAGCCATGCAGGTGTGTGAAATCGGTTTCCCATCTGCTCAGATTCTCCTCCTCGAGACGCAGTGTGTCGTTATCTTCAGGAAGCACAATCACAAAACGCCAGTGACAGATAAATAATCACATCCTAAAGATTACAGCTGGCGAGGCAAAACGACACTATGAGCTGCTTTGCAATCGATACGGGATTTTTGGCAGTCACATGTGCTAGAGTGTAAGACTCAGAAGAGAACACTGGAGAAATTCATCTTTCAGTCTCAATCCTGGCAAAGTTAAGGGCAGAAGGATCAACTTTTGTGTTATGTTTGGGTATTTGGGAATAAGTGAATGCATGAAAACCTGAATGAAAAATGTGTCCTTAGAGACGACCGGAGTTCAATGATATTAAAGCCAGTAACACGATTACCACACACACACACATACACACAGGTAAAGAGAAAAACCTCACAGTATCTGTATAAGGGGTCGGCCAGATCGATTAACTGCACCAATATTTATTTTTTAAACTCGTATCAATAAATTAAGTTAAAATTCACTATATCTGATGCAGTCGCCACTCTGAGGTTTAGAGTCTAATTTCCAATTTCACAAGGTTAGTCCAGTAACACTGAGGACCATTATGAAAACATTGCAGGATTAAACATACGCTAAAGGCATTTTTACAGCAGGTACATATCAGTTCAAAACTTGTTAAGTTTATTTTAAAACTTTATCAATCTCTGTGATTGCTAATAACTGATATCGAGTCTCTTAATCCATAGATGAAAACACACACACTAGCTGTGGAACAAAAATGGACCAGCTCAGTCACAATATCATATACAGATGATTTAAAGTTCTTAATAAATTCTCATTTTAAACAACAAAAAAACAATAAAGAACATTTTTGCTCCATATAAAGTCAGACCGTTTTCTTAAAAGAGCAGATACTACCACACTGTATGCACACTAATTTTATTATGAGCTACTTTTTTAAACTCAATATCTTCTGACATCAAAAAATGAAATGCCATTTACGTTACTCTTTACTCTGAGAGTGATTTGAAGCCAGCAGCCTCTGCAAAGAAATCTCACTACGCACTGCATCCCCTCAACTCCACTAGCAGGGCGCTGTTTATATGTGACTGATTCAATAGGTGAAGGGTAGCAAGCGATAAGGGGACATACACACACACACACACACACACACACACACAAGCCAATCCACTAATCCAGTTACAACCTTGGCAAGTGAAAACACTTTTAGTTGAGATTTTATTGAAACTTGTTTAATAATAATTGCAATTGAAACTGAAACAATATTTTTTACAGACAATACAATAACCAATTTATTTGCCCACAAATATTTCAGTATGAGAAGATTATTTTAAGCAATCACACCAAGTAAAATTATTTGGCAGATTTTTTTTTGCTTATTTCAGGCATTTGCTCTTAAGATAAGATCAACTATTCACCTTTTACATGATTTAAAGTTACTAACTGGATAACAGAGGACAAGTTGGAAATGCTCTCTGAAAAAACACAAGTAAATAAATTTCCCTTTTTCCATTTGTTTCCATAGAGTAGCCTAATCTAGAAAAAACACCTGTTAAAGATGAATAATGATTAGATTTACTCCCTGACACTTGACACCATGCTTTAAAAAGCAGAAAACCTGATTCAAAAATGTATCAAGCAGAAATATTCTTTGAAGAAAGTATAGACAGTGACCTGAACTAGAACTTTCTAATTCAAACTGTGTGTTTTACTGTATAAACCTTTATCCAAACGATTAAACAAATGTATTTCCATTAATAAAAGCTAAATAAGTCTTCTACACCAGGCAAAGCGATGAGGAATATAGGCCACAGGTCCAAAGTGCAGTTGACTGTTTGAACAGCAGAGATGTTCTGTACAGGTCAGTACGAGAGCTCGGACACTATCACTACATCCACCTCTCATCAAGACCTGCCAGTTTTTAGCCTGTGTGCGTGAATGTGTGCGTGAATGTGTGTGTGTGTGTGAGAGAGAGAGAGAGAGAGAGCGACTGTCTGCAATCTGTCATAACTTTTTTTAAAAACTGAAAAGCTTTGAACTACCCCGCTAGTTAGACCCAGCAGCGGTGAGACGGTGACCACAAGAACCAAGTTCTAAATTATTAGGTGGAAATTGATTGACAGTAAGAGAGAGAGAGAGACAGAGAGAGAGACGGAGAGAGAAGAGAGAGAAATTGTGTAAAACAGTGAAAAGATCTTGCACTCTAATAGCAGACACAGCAGAACGATTTAAAGGTTTTAGTGTCTACATAAACTTATGTGTTTAAGACCCAGACTTATTTTGGGGACAAATTTCAGACTCTACACCTGAAGACTGTGGACAGAAATACATTTGGTGGCAAAAACAAATCCCCAATTAGTTTTTGCCATATTTCTTCTGTAATAAAATGAAACACAAAAAACTAAAACAGTAGAAATTTTGATTTTCATTACATTACTGAGGTTGTGGTCAGGTTTAGGGTTAGGGTTAGGGTCAACTGTAGAGTTATTTAGCTGCAGTAATAATTATGTCTACAGAATGTCCCCAGAAGTATAGTGAAGTAAACATGGGTGTGTGTGGGTCTGTGTGTGTGGCTGAGTGATATAAGTGTGCGGCACGCAAGGCGAGAACAGAGCATGTGGTCCACACTGTGACATGCAGACATAGTGGGACAGAGATAGTGTCACTAGAGTGAGAGAGAGAGAGAGAGAGAGAGAGAGGGAGAGAGCTGGGGAGAATGGAAGAGACACAGTTAGGGGGCTGGGGGGTAGCTGGGGAGAAAGAAAGGAGCGTGAGCGTGTGAACAGCTGAGGGTCCAGACAGCTGGCAGGAAACATGAGCAGTGAGGGAGAGATTTTAACCCTCCTCACCCCACTCCGAGCACAGATCTACTCCCGAGTTCTGCTATGTGTCATTAACTCTGAGGCTTGGTGTAATTAGCCTGGCAGTTTGGCCAAAATGTTCTGGCTAAAACCTGAACCCAACGACTCCAATTCAGGACCATCAGTCAAACAGAAGACCACTAAAATACTCTCAAGACACAAGAAAAAACCACAAGGCCACAAAAACGCATTAACACATGCTCAACATGTCCAAAACCCGTCTGATGAATTTATTCTAGCGACACACGATTTTGTGGGTCTGGAGGAGATTAAGGCTTTGTGGGTACGAGATTAATCTCAAGATTTTGTCTCTTTTTAAGACCTCTGAGATCATGTGTGTGAAGGATATCAGTTTTTATGAGGAGGGATTTTCTAAAGAAAGGAGGAAATCACATGTGAACGATGCAACTGCTTCATGAGTATCATAAAGTATTACATCTGCAGTCGGTAAGAGTTTGAATTTCACTCCTGATTTTAACATTTTATGATTGTAGTTGGGGTGGGCAGGGGTGGTGGCCTAGTGGTTAGGAGACTCACCTCTGGACCAAGAGGTCATGGGTTTGAATCCTATCATCGAGCACTACCATCACTGGGCCCCTGACAAGAATCTTAACCCCAAGTAGCTTCAGGGAGACTGTCCCTCAAATTAGGAAATGAAAGTCATTGTGGATAAAAGTGTCAGCTAAATGTTGGTGTTGGTAGTGGTAGGACACTTGCCTTTAGACCAAAAGGATGAGGGTTCGAGTTCGACCTCTGGCGTTACCAACGTTGAGCAAGACCCTTAACCCTAAGTTGATTACCTTGTTACTAACACAATGCTACCTAGCAGTGAGTAGGATATATATACTGTATATAGTAGTGTTGTGCGGGTCGGCTTTTTTTTAACACCCGCCCCAAACTGACCCGTCAGGAGATCCAAACCGCCCCACCCAACCCGCAAAAATACGCGTGGATAATGACCCAAAACCCGACCCGACCCGAGGAAAAAAAAAAAAAAAAAACACCTGTGAGCCTGTACTGCCATGGAACCTACCAATTAAGTGTCATTTGCGACACTGTAACCCATAGATGACAGTTTTGTGCTAGATTTGCATTGAAGATGATGACACAATTTTATGCAAGATTAACTGTGTACCAAACAACAACAAAGAAACCGAAAGATTTTTATGTCGTTATTTATTGAAGGGTTGCGGAAAATTGCACAAAAGACATCTCTCTCGCACACACACAAACACACACAAGTGCGCATGTATGCAAAACACACTAGTTGTCAAAACTGTAACATCTGATGTAACATCAGATCTGAGAACTCTATCAGATTTGAATGAACTTAGTAGAACTTAGGTCTTGTTTTAACTTAATTTTGTCTAAAATGAAGTACAGCAGAGCATACTTGACCGTGATATTTCACCAAACTAGTAGCTTATCCTACAAATTGACAACTCCAAAATTGAAAAATATACGCCAACTGCATTTATGACAGTTGTTTGGAAGTACTGTGGTGAAAGAGGATGGAATCCACCGTGCTGGGGTTTAGCCTATTTCGACGCGCTTGTAGCACGCGACCTGCTGAACTGAACGCGCGCTCGCTCGATGCGCTGGTTGCAGGAACGCAAAGCACCGCTCTTGCCAGCATCAAGAGCAGAGGTAAATCGAACTCCGTTTAGAACACGTTTTGATCGATAATGAAATGCGTTTTGTAACTTTTTGACCCGCCCACCCGCACCCACGATATTTTAAAAATGTCTGCCCTAAAACCGCGGGTCGGGGTCAACCCGCGCATCACTAGTATATAGCCATCATGTGAACATTTTTTCCTTGAAGTTGATGTGTTGGAAGAGTGAGAATTTAGGCAACTCTGACAAGGGCCATGTTGTGATGATGGCTATACGACTGGGTCAGAACATCTCCAAAACTGCAGCTCTTGGGGACTGTTTCCATTCTCAAGTGGTCAGGAGTTAAAGAACTGGTCCAAGGAAGGAACTAATGAAACGGTGACCGTAATGAACGACCAAAGCTCACTGATGTATGCAGGGAACGAAGGCTGGTTGGTGTTGTCTGATCTAATCAAAGAGCTACCATAGCTCAAATTGCTGAAAGGTTGATGCTTGTTCAGTTGGTAGTGTAACAGTTAGGGTGTTCGCCCTGTGATTGGAAGGTTGCTAGTTCCAATCCTAGGACCACTAAAGGTACCACTGGGGTACTTATGAGCAAGGTCCCGTCCCCAAGCGCTGCTCTCTGGGTGCTGCCCACGTCAGCTGCCCACTGCTCCTGCGCAGATGGGTTAAATGCAGAGGTCACATTCCGTTGTGGTGCAGTGTGTGCTGTGCTGTGCTGTGTTCATAATGACAAATATTCACTCTTTCACTTTCGTATGTGTAGCTACAGACCTGCTCAATATTAGGCAGGTGGTCGTAATGTTATGGCAGATCAGTTTAAAGACTTTCATTTGAAAAGCAAAAATGACGTTTTTTTAAAAAACTTTGAATTGCTGTTTGTATCTCCAGTGTTCATTTTTGATGCTTTTTCATGGCTTAAAATGACACTGTGAATGTACAATATGTTTAAAAAATATAACACTCAACCAGTACTTCACACAGAATTACATGAGGCAGTGTTGCATCACAGACCAGACTCATGAAGCTCAAACAAGCTCTTTTTAACAAAGAGAAACACAAACCATTCAGAACACATTGCACACCTCTTTAGTGCAAGAGCCTTGCTTAGTATAGTGTGTGTGTGTGTGTGTGTGTCTGTTAAAGGGCCAGGACTGTGGATTGATGAGGAGCAGAGAGAACATGTGGCCTTCAGAATAACCACCAGCTGAAGTGCTGCTGCGAGCTCTAACACAATCAACACGCCAGTCAGCTCCCAGCCACCCGCTTGCCTAATTTACCTGCATAAGACGTCTTAAATAAATAAAGAGCCTTAATGAGGGAAGCTCGTTAACAATTTACAAGCTGTAATAACTAGAGCACACTCTTAATGTTTGAGAGAAACTGTGCATTAATGTGAGAACTGGAAGGAGAGAGGGAGAGAAAGAGAGAGTAGGAGAGAGGGATGCAACAATACACCTACATCTCCTCCTCCACACGGATCTCTTAGGAAAAGGAAACGATCGCTAACACACAGTCTCAGAGAACTGAGGCGGCTTAAAGTAACAAAGCAATACAAATGACCAAAGCAGAGCCAATTCATCTACACACACATACACGAAACAGACCACCCCTGACAGAGGCCAGACTGGGTCTAATTACAGAGAGCCTACATTAGTTAAAGCAGTAGCAGGCTTGCGTTCAAAGCCCAGTCTGTAGACGTGTCAGGATGATTGAGGCGGCTGCAGGGTGAAAATGGAACAGACGAACAGCAACTCTGCCATCACACACATCAGCTCAATTGACGAACTATAACCGTGACTCAGCAGCGGCACTGCTAATTAGACCAACGATGACAACAACCAATGATCATTTGACAGATACCACTTGGGCGTTATGGCGCTTCCTCTACTGCTCACCAGTGATGCCATTTCTACAGTTAAGTAACACCAAAATCAAAAACTGGACACCAGAATTAAAAGTAGGGCTGGGTGACATGACTCCAAGTTATGATATTTTAGGACCAAATTTCGATGTACAATATGCATTGATGTTTCTACCTGTTTAGTTTCACTCAAAAAGAAGTCACACCATGATATTTACTCATTTATGTCCTTATGTGTATTAACTAACTGCACAAAAACAAGTTATGATAGACAAAAACTAAACGTACACATTTTTAATTCAAGAACGGCATATGAACATTAACGCACGAAAGCCCAGTAAGTGCTTTAACTTTAACTTAAGTAGATAAAACATTTATTAAATAAAAAGGTTAACATATTTGGTGAACAAATAAACCATGGCAAGAAGAAGCATGAAGTGCTTTAGTCACAATGGTGGCGTAACGGTAGGGTGTTCGCCCCCGTGATCAGAAGGTCTCCGGTTTGAATCCCAGACCGGTAATGTTACCACTGAGGTACTCATAAGCAAAGTGCCGTCCCCAAGCACTGCTCCCTCCCCATATTAGCTGCCCACTGCAGAGGTCACATTTTGTTGTGTTGCACTGTGTGCTGTGCTGTGCTGTGTTCACAATGACAAATAATCACTCACTCAAGTAATCACTCACTCACTCAAGTAATCATTCCATCAATGAGGACTGCGTTTAGGAGATGCCCCAATCCACAGAAAGGACACATAACAACCTGTGCTTGGTGAAACTTATTAAATGAATATATCACAATAGTTTTTAAATGATGCATTAAATATCCTTCATACCGTGGTGCTCAATATAGTGATCAGACCTATTTAAAAAGTTCAGCATCAGCCAACACAAAGCTGTTGTGTTTCTCTTGAACAACTACTTGGCAACAAATGAAAAAAATAATTAAAGCAAACTTTTATCTAATGGCACCATCACATCAGTCGCATCTCTAAGGTCTGCGATCAGGGTTCGCCTTTTCATTTTTCAGTTTAATCAGACTCATACTTTTCTTGTTATCTGATATCCGATCCACATGGCATCTCTAAAACACCAAACAAAAAAAACAACATTAAGATAATAAGATTTCAAAGAGCCAGACTTTCCTGTATTTTTAATGTAGTATTAAAGAATAGCTCTCCAGGCTTCCTAAAAGACCTAAAAGTTCTTAGGTCTCATGGCAATATTTTTCTAGCAAAATACAGGAACTTTTCAACAATTTAACCCATTACCAAGTGAGAACATAAGACTGTCTGATGGCTGATACAGAACTGTACGCTTAGAAGACAAAAAATTTTGATTAGTGAATAAAGTGGAGATTGTTGGATGTGCATCAGGCCTGCAGCCCGGCGTTCTGCTCTGCTCGCTTTCCTCCTCCTCCTCCCACTCGCTGGCTGCCGTCTCTGCGCCTGTCACACTGCCAATGATATGGAATTCGCGGCTGCGTTTGGGACTGCTAAAAAAGGCAAGGCAGCCCAAGTCTCAGAGGTGCAGCCAATCAGAGGTGACCTGTCGTCGTCTCGCTGCTCACGGCAACGCACGGCACCTCGGCCCCTCCCCCCTCCCCATGCCGGGTGGCACACTGACACATTGCTCAACGTTACCGACCCCCCCACCGTTCTCCACCTCCACCAACTTCACTCGGCCACCACCACACCAGCCCTCCGCTTCTTGCTTGTACTTTTTAAAACTGTGTGTGTGTGTGTTTGTCTGTTTAGCTTTTCCCGTCTCTTCTGCTAAACATCCTATTTAGGGCCGGCGTTGTGATAAGGCTGCATATCTCACCAAATTGACTTTCCATTATCTCAGTGACACTTGCGTCTCTCTTTCTCTCTTGCTCCGTGGGGGTTTCTCATCTTCTCTTCTCACTCTCACCTCTGTTTCCACTCCCCTCTTTCTTTCTCTCTTTCATGTTTCTTCGTACCTTCTTCTCTCTCTCTCTCACCTCGATTTCCTCTCTTGTGTTTTCCCTCTATCTATCTCTTTCTCTCAGTCAATCATTTCTACCCACTCTGTTCTCTTTCTCCATGTGTTATCTCCGCTGTCTCTTATTCTCTTTCCTCTCGTTTTTTCCTCACTTTCTCAATCTCCTTTCCTCTCTTTTCTACATCCCCCCTCTGTCTTTGTGCTGCTGTCTCTCTTTCTATCTGTATCTCTCTCACTGTTCTCTTTCTTTTTCTGTCTCTTCATTTCTCTCCTCTCCATTTCCTGTCTTCTCTCTGTCTGTCTGTCTCTCTCTCTCGTCTGTCTGAAACCTCCCCTAGAAGGGCCGTTGGCAGACAACTGGGAATGTCAGAGAAGGGAAAACCACGTTTTAAAAACTTAATATCCGTGCTAATGTGTTCAGGTCTGATGAACGAGTGGGAGATGCAGAGCAGGAGATGCATTACAGTGTAAGAAGTCTGACCTGAATTCATCCATCAAACAATCAACACAGTGCCGTAAAGAGGAAATGCTTACCATACACACACACCAACGGCATCTTGAGTGTGTAAACCCCTTTGAAATCAGCAACGCGGAGAACAAAATTAGAAGATCTGCAGTTGTTTTCCGGTTGGAAAAAAAGCTCTGATTACAGCTTCTCTATTCTGAACTCTGACTTCTAAATGGAGGCACTTCATCACAGAGTTAATACATCAATTAAACACTTTTACATTCACGCCCACAGCTATGACTTATAATCCAATGTGGTCATCAAATATGAGCGACTTAAGTGCTGTACCTGCTCAGTAGTGGTAAAGAATCGAGCGCTTGCCTGTTATATACAAACCCACCCAAACATCCCTCAGAGCTGGAGGTGCAGGTCGGCCCTGTGAACTGGGTGACTTTGGGTAAACTGAGCGACTATTTACAAAGACCACAGTTACATTACTGGCTTGGCAATGTTAGGAATGGCAAAACCATGCCAAGTAAAAACAACCATTTATGACATTTTCTGGCGCAGTGGCAGACAGCAGCTCGGGTCTAGCCGAGGCCCAGACAGACGTTGAGAGAGCAACGGCCGTCTGGGCAGGAGCCATGTTTAAGTGTTCCACTGATGGAGAAGGCTGAGCATTTACTCTAATGAGGACTTGCGTGAAAACAAACCGCTCCGAGTCGTAATTAAGGCTTAAATCACAGGGCTGATGCTTGCGGGCCTGCAGACGGAGCACCAACACGTTTTACAGACAGAACAAGGGAGGCGTCGTAGATTTGTTCTAATCCTGTTCAAATGTCATACAGTATCCTTCTTGGATAAAATATCAACGCAATTACTGACTAAACAGGTATAACTTTATACAGAGAGGGTAACTGTGGGCCAGAAACATTAAAAATCAGTTTCTGCAAAATGTGGACACAATTAACCTACATTTTATATTGTAACTGAGGCTGCAGTTTTTTAACTACGCTGCCAGACATTTATAACATTTACATTTCTAGTATTCAGTAGATACTTTTGTCCAGAGTGACTTGCATTTTCAATAACAGGGATAGTGTTCCTGGAGGGTTAAGGGTCTTGCTCAGCGGTCCCATGTAGTAGTTCTGGTAGTAGGTTAGAACTGGACGTGAACCACCATAACCCAAAACATATGTCTTACAAACTAAATATAATTTCCAGTACACATAACATGCAATTTAACAATGCAATATATCAACAGTTGCCAATCCTGAACCTGGTGTTCCCTGCCTTGCACAGATTCAAGTATTTCCAGCCAAAACACACCTGATCCAATTAATCTGCAATGTAGGGTTGGATGTGTTGTGGGAGGTAATGGCAAGTCTGAGGGGTGATGACCTTGTGCTAGGATACTCTTCCATGGAACAAGAGGTCATAGGTTTAAACCCAGCTCTATCCGAAATCTAAAGCTACCACCCTTGAGGCCTCTGTCAGACCAAGACCCTAAACTCAAGCTGCACCACAAAGACTGTCACTGTAATTAGAAAATGAAAATCGATCTGGATGAGTGCGTCATGAATGTAGACGTCATGTAAGGAGCAGGAATGGAAACAACAGCATTATCATATTGGCAGCCTGTGTCCACCAAACATGTTTTTTTCGCTGGCAGGCGCCTTTTTTTAATTCATATCCTATGAGCTTCAGCGTTCAGAGCAGAAAATAAAAACACTGGCGGAGACAGGGTTTTTTGTCACAGTGCACAGAGCGCTTCAAGTTGAAATCCATTCGACTTTTAGAGCAGCGCTGCGCTCGTCAGTGTCACTTGTCTCTTGCTAGCCAATCAAAATCGAGAAAGGGGCGAGGCATACACAGTCAAGAACTCTCGATGAAGGGCTGTGTATCTGGGGCAGCTGGAGAAGATTTCACGCACCCAATCACGTCTCGAAGACATTAGAATCTGTTTCAAACACTGCCACTAATGCTAAGATGCAATGTCTCTTCATCTTGTCGGCTAAGCTAGTGATCTCAAAGAAACACGTTGAAATAGGACTGGACGCGGAAGTGCCCGATGGCGCAACCAGTGCTGAGAGAAAGCACTAAGAACGCGCTCTGGAAGTGATGTTTGGAGCACTCTCAGCAGGAAAAAAACATTTGGTGGACACAGGCCTTTATTTACAATGTTTGATTATTATTATTATTATTATTATTATTATTATTATTATTATTATAAATATTGTCTACATATTTGATCTGCTACATGTTCCAGAATACAGATGTTTAAAAATCGTAGTTTAGCAGGGGTCAATGTCTACTTTATAACAAACTCAAACGCTGAAAGAACTGAGGCTCTGTCAGGATTGTTACCAGCTGCCTTTAGAAACCGTGTATTAATGTAGTAACACACTGAGGATGGGGATTCTCTCTGGCAAAAGTCTCTTTATTCCAAATGCAAAGCTTCCTCTTCCCTGTGTGATTTCTCCCCCTTTGAACTCTTGCGCTCACAGTCCCGCCGAGGCCGGCTAGGAAGGTGTTCACTTCATAAACAGGACATCAAAGTTTACATTTAGGGATTAAGGGAACATGCTTCTTTTCAGATTTCTGAGTGGTCCCAGGGCTATGGCTATGGTCTCAGTCCCACCGCTAACTGTTCAGTGGCAAGTCACAGTGAAACACAGACACATGGTACTGCGACTTTAAACAGAGCAGGTTAGACTCACGTCCTAACGACCGTGTCTTAAGGACAGTTCTGAAGTGTGTGTGTGGGGGGGGGGGGGAGATCACAGCTCTAACACTACTGACTGTGCTGAGCCTCATTTTAAATATACATCCTCCCCATCACTTGGCTGTATAAAAAAGAGTAAAGAAAACAGTGGCCTCTAAAGACAGCTGCAGCTTATAAGGAATGTGAGGGCCCCTGTCCAAGAGAGCGAGCGGGGAAACGCTACCATATAAGGGCATAGAGGCAGAATCAAGTTTTTATCAATGAGCCGAACGCGTTCGAGTGTGTCTCGGCGAAGGTGATTCAGCGCGTGAAGCCTGGCGTCCTTGCCATCCAAACAGCTCAGGAAGACAGGGCACGGACACGTCCGACAGTATCTGGAGGATAACAGCGAACGCCGCTTCAAAGGAAGGAACGATGCTGTGATGGGGGGAGCGAGCCAATTCATGGCCCAGACTGTTGGTGTGATGCTGCTGACGGTGAAAAAGAAACCGATTCTCCTCAAAAGTGTTTGAAAATTATTGAATGTTTTATTAAGTGATGATTCACATTTGTATGAACTGAATTAAAAATATATGCCTTTCAACACAAAAGTGAAGATAAGAATTGGAGAAATTCTGTTCTTAAAACACACTGACGCAGTTTTAATCAAGATTCTGACGTTCATTAATGTCTCCTCATTTGACATCCTCATTTGTTTTTAGGTAAGAACAGAATCTATCAACACTGGCGTGCACTCGTAAACACATTTTTTGCCAGCATCTTTGTGCAAAACCTTAGTTGATGTTATATAAAAATGTTATAGCAGGTATCTTATACAATAACAAACTGAGATTTACAATGTCCAAAGTTAGTGCACAAAGCTTTGATATGAAGTGTGTTATATTTGGTTTTCTGGTCAACAGAACCATCCTCACAGAACCTTTACTGCTCGCCTACTGTCTACGGAGGCTTTTAAGAAGATTAAAAGTGATTCACTACAAACTGGACCAAAGCCACAAAGTGCAAGCAGCAGAGGTCGTTGGGAGTTCAGCACTGGGTAATTTGTTTAAGGTTTGAAATTAAACACCGTACAGGACACAGGAATGGGGAGACAAGCTGCCTGTAAAAAGTGATGTTAAATCATCACTAAGCATAAAATATGACGTTCAACACACAGTGCACAGAAAATGTAAGAAAACGTGAGTGTTTTGATGAGAGCGTGGGCAGATGAAACTCTAGAAGACCAAAAAGCATTAGAGCACAGCATCGTGCCAGCAGACCGTAAGTCTTCCTACAGTAGATCTTGGAGCAGGTTGAGAGTATTATGAGGATTCATAGTGCCCAGAACTATCTCAGAATCTCAGAAAAAGCAGAAGAGTTTTGGGTAAAACAGACCGACCTTTGTTACACACTAGGGATGTTCTAATCAGATCTGTACATCAAGCAACGTACAGTTTAACAGTTCAAAATTGGTGACTTCCTGTTTTAAAATCTCAATAAAGATGCAATTGCCATATCTGCACACAAGGTGCATATATCACTGGTGGCAGAAGTGGTTCCAGAAGTGGCGGATGCAGAGCTACTGCAGACAAATTACATTGAAAATGACATAAAAGTGTCAGTCTCACAGCTGCAACCCAATATGAGAAGAGCTGCAGCATAAAGCAAGCCCACACCAGTCACTGTAAAGCTGTCAGGATTAAAGGCAAAATTTTTGCAGAGGAAATGTTCAAGATTTATTTTTTCCTCTGAAAGACCTGGTCAAATTTTAAAGCCATTTGTGCGCAGAGAGGCAATCAGTGAGAAAAAATGTTGAAAGCTGTGAATGAATGTTTTTATGCAGTAAAAATCAGACACACGTGATGCATCTCACTTTTAATATTTCCACAATAAAGGTGACCTGCCTATGGAAGCCCATTTCTGCCAGTATAAGAAAAAAATCTGAACGAAAACAAGTCGAAATTATGAGATAAAAAGTCATAATTATGAGCTAAAATGTCAAAATATTGTGCATGCGTGCCATTGGTGCTAAACCTGCCGTTGTCACTTGCAGATGCAAACTTGACGTTTTTGGCTTGACTTCGGGTTCAAATGGATTGTAAATACATCGAGGACTATTTTAAACGTGGCTTCACAACAAACAACACAAGTTACCTCTGCACTGCAAAAAATCAGAAAATGAGAAAAAGAAAAGGATAATAAGAAAAAAGGTACCAGAATCAAGCAAAATTATCTGCCAATATAGTGAGAAAAATTTTCTTGTAAAGATCTCCTAAAAGAAGAAAAAAATCTTTCCATTTTTCCATGTTTTTAGCTTTAATATTCTTAAAATAAGCAAAACTCTCATGAATTGACACTTAACTCATAGTGGAGAGCATCAGAACTCGTATCAGTTCTCTTAATTAAATTTCTTATTTCATTCTAAGAAGTTCTTATAATGAATACATTATTATGAATACAGCTTATACTTTATAAGATAATTGTAGCCAACGTTTCTTAAAATTAGATTAATCATCTCACACATACAGGTTTAGTCAAGTCAGTTATTCTTAAAATAAAAAACAAGATCTATTTTTTCTTTTTAAGATTTTCTGGCTTGTTAAGATTTCATTTTTTGCAGTGTGCAAGTGACATCGGCATGTTTAGCACCACTGGCGCGCATGCACACTTCCTTTTTTTTATAATTTCGACTTTTTAATCTCATAATTTAGATTTTTTATCTCATAATTTTTTCGACTTGGATTTGTTTCTTATACTGGCGGAAATGGGCTTCCATACCTGCCACTTCACTTATTTTGTTCAATAAAAAACCGCAGCTTTGTATGAATGATAACGTTGCATGATAATGATAATTCCAGTTGAGTTTGGAAGAAAAAGACTTGTATGTGTGTTGGACCAGAAGGCTCAACAATATTCACATCCAGAAAAGGAGGCCATGCAGAAAAAGTTGGTGAGCCGCAGGTCTATCTGCTTGACGACCAGTTAAAGACAATTGTGATTTTGGGATTCTGGTGGAAAAGTGGCATTGTCATAAGCCATAGAACAGCGTTTCTCAATCCCAGTCCTTCCTGACCCACAGCACAGCTGATGCTACTGATTAGCTAATTAGCAACGCAGGATCAGCATGCGGTAGTGCAGGAAACACTGAATCTGTGCAGAGCAGCAGTCTGTGAGGACTGTTATTGAGAAACACTGCTATAGATTAAGAGGTTGTAGGTTCAAATTCAGCTCTGAGCTCGGCCCTTAACCCCAAGACGCTCCAGAGACAGCAACTGGGGCAGCTGGTGGCGTAACGGTACAGTGTTCACCCCGTGATCAGTAAAGTTACAACTGAGGTACTCATGAGCAACGTACCGTCCCCAAGCACTGCTCTCTGGGCGCTTGTTAGCTGCCCACTGCTCCTTGACGGATGGGTTAAATGCGGAGGTCACATTACGTTGTGGTGCACTGTGTGCTGTGCTGTGCTGTGTTCACAATGACAAAATAATCACTCACTTTCAATTAGGAAATGGGAGTTACACTGGATTACAGTGTCTGCAAAATGCGAAAAATATCAGAACTCTGCATCAGCAGGGAAACGTGAAATAGGGTCAAAAGGTCGTTAAGAGTGACCTCCCTATAGAGGCAAACATGTAAGGCCATGGGCACTAAAAAGAGAAATTGATATAAAGCCTCACACTCAACTTTTAATATCTCATTACTCACCTTAGTTTCTCCGAGGCTCTCTGACTCGGACACCTGATAGGTGAGGTCCGTCTCCTCGAAGCCTGTGGCGCTCATGCGCTGGTCAGTGGACGGGTCAGAACGGGGAGGAGAGTCAGGGGAGTTCAGGCACGTCTGGATCAGAGCCTTCCCCGTCTCGCTGGTGATCATGGGCTGCAGCTTGCGCGTGGCGAACGTGTACACATGTCCCGTCTCGCTGGCAACCAGAAGAAGGACCTGAGTCCCTGTTAGCGTGGAGAGCTCGTACGCCTGTGATGAAAAAGGATGGACAGAAAGACATCATCAACAGAAACAGGCTGAGTGAATCTAAGGGCATGTGAATCATGTACTGTGATGAGCTTCTTGCATGTTAAATTTGTTGTAAGTTCATCAGGTAAAACTAGTTTAAAGAAGCTCATCAAGGGTTGGACGATATGACCTCAAATCAATAACACGATTAATTGAACATTTTACCTTGATAACTATATATATATTTTTTTACTATTTCTTGAACTTATAGTTCACTGACAAGGTTCATATTTTAAGTGCATTCAAAGTGTTAACAGATTTATATTTTTAAAGTATCAACAGTATTTTAAAAATAAGCTATATAACAGTCGTAGGCAAGATTACTGTAGGCTTGCTCGGAAATCAAGGAGGTCTAATGATGAGACAGAGATAAAGTCACAGAGACTGCTGATGCTGCAACTCAAACTGAAACTAATATAAAAAAGCTAATTTTCCCTAGGTTGCTTTTTTCTGTTATAAAATTATATTAGGACTGGGAAATTAATCAAAAACAACATTCAGAAGCTCGGAGTAAATCAAAGCAAATTATTTTATTAATACTTAATTAATTTTATTATTATCTGATTTTTTTTTATTATTATTTCAAAATTACAAAAAATTATAGTTAATTAATAGTTAAAATTATATTTACACTTTGAAAAATCATCATTAATCACAATCGAAATAAAAGGTTCAATTAATCGTGATACTGATTTGAGGCCATATCGGCTAGCCCTATATTACATTTGATCAAACTGGCAGAAGGTTCAGAACGTTGTTTTGTCTTCTCGAACCGCAACCCGAGGCCATGGACTCTGCCTACGTTTTTTTTCTGCATTTTTAGTGCAGATTTATGCAGCAATGTGTATGGATGTTGTGGTCAGATTGCTAAACTAAGACATCAAACACATGCTGAGAAACATTTCTTAGAGACAGTCCCAGAGGTAATGGTGTGTAGAGAGAAGAAAAATTTGTGGTTTTGCCTTTGAATGTGATGTTTACCAACAGTTAAACTCTGAAACAGAACGCCTGCTGATCTCAGGCTTCACTGTGGGAGCTGCTAGAGCTGGCTGAGAAAAGAGCTTCAGTCAAGCAGTCACACTCATGAACTCTGACGTATGGCTGAAACGTAACCGAAATAACAAGAGATAAGACTCCAAAAATAGGGTCTGTGATACTGTGAGGCTGACTGCATTGGCTGTGGAAAAGGGTGGGCTGTAGATTGTAGAGAGAAGAAGGGGGTGATGGAGTCACAAAGTGTTTATACTGAGATTCAACTGTAAAATTGTTGTAAAAAAAAAAAAGTTTCCCAACACATCCTCTCATCTCAACTGACCAGGTGCACACACATTAACGACATGGGAATTGTTTTGGAAGTGAACGTACAGAGGGAAACGCTACTTTCAAAACTTCAATATATACTCTGATAAGGAAATCACTACACCTGCCTTCAGCTTATTTGCTCTGCAGCAAAAATAAATTCACAGATATGACATAAAACACTTCTAGTCTAATAACATTCTTTCTCAAACAAATTACATTATATAGTTGTAATTAATTGCAGTTGTTGCCAAGAAGTACGGAATCACCTTGTAATTTGCATTTCTAAAACAAATGCCTGCACAAGTTTATATGTGAAAATAAGTTTGCTTGCAGACCTTAATGAGCTGTTGCATCAGGCTCACTGATAGGAAACATGGCCTCTACAAGAGAGCTGTCCTTAAAACAATGGACAGGATTATTAAACTCTTTTAAGAAAGCACTTAAATGTGGAGTGCTGCAAAAGATGTTGGTTTTTCCCCAGTTAGCAGTCTCTAAAACTTTATAAAAGTACAAACAAAATGGTAGTGTTGTAAAAGAAATACATATAGGCAGACCAAAGAAGACTTCAAGAGTCAGGACAGAAAACTTAAAGCACTATGCCTTATATATATCAGTAATTCTCAATCAAACAAATGAAAAACAAAAGGGGCAGAAAAGGGAGTCAATATTTGTGAGAGAACTCTAAGAAATTGGGAGAATCATGCATCTACTTTGGAGATGTGGAATAAGATGCTGGAACTTCTGTTTGCTCTTTTCTAAGAATACAATTAACTTTGCTGACAAATGTTTCTGTTTGACTGGAATCAGAGTGGAAGAGATGTCACGGCTAAGCTAAATGCTGCTTCAAGTATACTGCAGTGGGCCAATACTCAATTAGCAAGCAATTGCATTTTTGCCCTGCTAAACACAACCTGCATCTGCATTACCTCTGTAATAAGAAGTCCCCAAATCTTCTACCACTATTAGAGTGAAAATAGCATTAACACTGCAGGAGCTGAGTGCGGTTTACTGGCATTGGGAAAAAATATTCACACAACGAAGCACTGAAACAAAATGTAACAGGTAAAAAGATCTGCAAAAAATCTGGTTTGAGTCAATCGCTTGTGATTAGGCAATCAGACAGTTAGTGCTTCTTCTCCTACTCATAATCCTACTTGTTATAAATGATGAGCAGGATAAAACTCTCAGCATCAGTGTCCAGTGTCTTTGTGAGTGTTGGAGACAGTTGCTTGGACATTGTAACAGAGAGTATATCCAATGCAACAATAAAGTGGAAATGTTATGCACACAGGGTAACTCGCATCTGGTCAGTGGAGGAACTGGCTTGACCACAGAGTGCAGAGTGTGAGATTTTCAAAGATATTTTTGGAGATAGTGGCTGCTAAGATTAGCAACTAAGGAAAAGGTGTAAACTGATTCTGCAAGGCACACACAGTCCTCATCCCACACCAAACTCTAGCTTTAGCGGAATCACCACATGAAACTCGATGCAATCCACTCCAGCATGGCACTGTTGGTTGGTAAGAATAACAATCTGAGTTGTACTGGGGACTTTGGTGTTTGAATAAACTAGAGAAACTCTTCTTTTCTTTTCTCAATAAAACATATGCTGCAGCGTGAGCCAGCAGACAGCCCATTAAAAAAGATTATTCTGTCTCGATACTCCTGCTGCTGGGAGGTAACCTTCTGTTGCCATGAGTGAATCCATGTGTTGTTAGTTGAGGAGGAATGCTAAGCCTCAGGCGGAGAGGGATGACAGCAGGAATGCACTGAAGCATCGGTGAGCTCAGCTCTCGCCTTTACCGTCCACATCAGCTGAGAGCGGCCAGAGGGAAGCCGGGTGTCCCGCTGCTATAACGCGGAGCAAAGGTCAGCTTTCATATGTATTTCTTTGGGAATAAATGACAGATGGGCAATATGACCTCAAATCAACATCACAATTACTTGGGTTTGTTTGTTTTTTGCCCTCATATAGTTCACAAGGTTTGTAAAAGAGCGCTTATCTTAATGATTGTTAAAAATCTGAAGGAAATGCAATGTTTTTAATGGGACAGTAATTGAACACGTATTGGTATTGTATTAACAGAATTTCAAAACAAAGTAAAATAACCAACATGCACAAGATGCCAATTAGAGGTTCTGAATGTTGGTTAATTACCCAGCCATATCCAGATATTTACAAAATTTGGTCATTATCCGAGAACAGCTATATAATTGCATGAGGATAAGAGCTGCAATCCGCAAGTAGAATGCTGCTGTGTGTGTGTATGGCTCTGTGTGAGGTGTGTGCAGTTGCAACGCAGCGGGTGGTTTTGCGTGCCATGTTGAACAACGGTGTGTTACAAAAACGCTTCTTAAGTGACATCACCTACCCGTTTGGACAGCTGTCGCGTCCCACTGTGGAGGCAGGGCGACAAAGTCGCCAGAAGAACAAGGGCAGGTGATGACCCTTACAGGTCAGCAGGACATTGTGAAATACCGAAAGGAAATACGCAATGCTACTGTGACTCAAACACACAAAAACACTTCTGGTAACCACTGTCATTTTACACAGAAAACAAACCTGTAAAAACTTCTAATAGATGAGTTTGATCTTTATTTTCTACAAGACCACAGCTGCACCAGATATTATCCTAGTGCACAGATGATTAAGTCATCCTTTATCAATCAGACTGCTCTAGACGATGTTTAAACATGGGCTGGGTTTGGTGTTGCACCAAAAATAAACAAATAAACAGCTAAGAACAAATTAATAAAAATGTAATATTATTAATTGAAAAATGCATTAATAGAGAATTGCTGTTTACAGTACATTTTTGTCTAGGCAAATTAAGCTACTGATCACAGTACTCATCTTTCGTCTGTCTACCAAGCAGCTGTCACTGAAAATCTAAACAGCTGTGTAGTCTGCCGGGTTTCAAGCATCTATGTTCCAACAATACACCCCAACAACTGAGAGAGATTGGCCCAGCAGTCTTCCTGTTCTTTCCTTTGGGTCATAAAGACCTGAGCGGTGAGTAGTGAAGGGTAAAGGCTTCTATGCCCATGGGAGACGCCACTGTGTGCCCACTGGGCTTTGCTGCTCAGGACTGTCCCACCTGGGACGCCCGCCAACATCATCACAGAGACGTATTCGTGCAACTGTGCAAGTCTCTTAGCAGCATCACTATTGAGGATGATATAGAGGCCGATCCAGTGCCCGATAACAATTTGTGGTTTAACATATAAACACACAACATTTCCTGCAATGTGTGTGGTTATTAATTCATCACAGAGAGGAATGAAGTCATTCCCATGACCACAGGTAGGGAAAATAAATTTCTCGGCTACGCTACACTCAGCAAACTAGTCTGGAAATAAAGGGGCAGGAGAGAGCTGATTTAGGTTGGAAATCTTGCTTAGTATTAGAATCAGTTATTTGTTGTAAAAATTTAGTAATCAGAAAACAGTAGATCTGCCATTAGGCAAAAAAGGTATGCATTAGGCAACAATGTAGTGGTCCTTTGTGCAAAAAAGTTACTTTTTTATGTGCCTTTTTCAGTCAATTAAAGTTTATTTGTATGGCTTTTTTGTTTAGAACACATCACAAAGCAGCTTTACTTTATCTCTGTGTTTTACACTCGTGAACACAACAGGTATTAAAAACTCTTCCAAAGCATCGCTTCACAACTAAAGCAAACGTGTAAGCATCAAGTGGGGATGTTGTGGCATCCATTCAAAACTGGCGTACTGAAATATTTCGGTTAATCCCAACTGATGATGGCTGAACCCTGTGTGTGCGTGTTTAAGAAGGATGGTGGTCAGAAATAGAGAATGTCAGTTGCCCTGTTCTATTTAAAGCTTAAAGCCAGTGGGGTCTGTTGTGACTTCCAGTCACCATGTGCCAGAGGAGAGCAGAAAATGTAATTCTGCACTCTCCATTACAGCAAAGAGACAGCGAGGAATAGAGAGAGAGAGTAAAGTTAGTGCAGCTGAAAGACAAAGTCCTACCCCCATTCCGTAAGACTTGTTTATATTACACTGACATGTTTTATGAATGTTTATAAAGCAGTTTTGGGACTGGCCATCTCAAAGCTGCTGAAAAGCTGAGTCTCGGAGTCCTGATAAATAACTAAATATCTCCACATGTATTCGGCCTTTCATACCGACTTGTTTTTGGGCCACATGTTGGCATTTTGACCAGCTGTCATGAGGTGGGGGGTGGGCGGTAAACTCACCTTCTTCATAATGCCCGTCTTTCTCTTGCTGAAAGTCGTGTATCGCCGCAACTTGTTGTCTATGAACTCCATCTTAATCTTCACCCGTCCACGTGTTTTCTTCCCTGGCTTGGCTCCAGCGACTCCCCCTGTGACCACTCCGTAACCCCCCGGGCTCACCCCGGTCTCATGCCCCCCCACCGCGGCCGCTGCCGCCGCTTCCATCTCCGCCCGTTCCCGCTTCACCCCCCTCCGGTTATCCCTGTCCCCCATCGGGTCATCATCGTCGGCAGAGTCGGAGTCGACATCCGAGCCGCTGAACACCTGTGGGGCGCCTTCTTTATTATCCCGGTGCTCGAACCTACTGCCTGGGATTCCCACCCCCGGGCCGAGCCCCCCCACAACCATGGCCGCCTGCGCGCTGCTCAGTCCCGGGCCGTTACCGGGTCGAACGCCACCTCGGGAACCGACTCCGGGCCCGTTACCTCCCAGCATCCCCGCGCTCCCACCGCCGTACTGACCAACCACCGCCGTCAACGGCTGACCAGATCGCGCAATCCCGGCGCGAAGCCCTGCGCTACCGATGACAACAGACCCGTGTCCCGAGTTGTTGCTCCCGGTCGTTGATCCGTTTCCACTTAATGATGCCGCTCCAGCCTGGCTTGATAACATTCTATTCATAAGAGAAAATGAAACGGTAAAACGCCAGTTAGCCTGCGGTAGGGCGAGCGCCTGCTGAGAAACTGCAACCCGAGCGCATTAAAACAAGCCGCCACGGTGGTAAACAAACGCGTCAAAAGTCAACGTGGAAACGTGGAGTGCCGAGGCGGCCAAGTTACCAATGCAAAGTTTCCAAACTAGATGCTACTGCCCCGAGACCCTTCAACCCGCTTCGAGCTCGCATCACCTCCCCCGTTTTTCCAAAACTCCCTGCACTTTCTCTAAAAGGAAAGCACCAACTGCGCCCCTGCTATCAATCCGCCATGTCATATAGTTCGCCACGTTCAACGCGGAATATGTCAACCAATTATGTCCCTAAAGACGTACAACCGTTGGAGGTGTTTCCCACAATCCTCCACCGCAAATATTCTCATATAGAATCACTAGTTTTATAGTAAAGGAAACAATTTCTCGTATCGCGCAACTATGAACGGATCTACTTTCCTCCATATAAAGAGATACAACGTTTCCTTGTATGGAGTTGTCGCTCCTTATATGGTGAGTCACAGTGCGGCCCTCTGATTGGTTCACGAGGCAATGCCTTGCAAACTCATTGGTCACAATAGAGTGGTGATTTGCATAAATGCCAAAATGGTTGCGATCACGCAAACGTCATTGGAGGAGTGGGGGCGCGCGCGCACTATACACTCTGCTGCTCATAAATCATTTTGGAACATGAATATGACAGACCCAGTTGGAAGTAAATAAGTCCGTCATCAAGAGTCAATATATGCATAATTGTCTATCACTTAGAGAAATGGAAGATTCTCTTCAGACTTAGTGTGAAAGCTTTTTTTGTGACAATGCAGTTTTTTGAGGTTCTGTAGAAGGGAATATTAAAAAGACATCTTGTCTGTGTATATTTTGCGCGCGCGCGCACGCACACACACACACAGTCGCATATCTCTAAGTTTGTGAGCCACTCCCTAAACCAGAACCACCAAGTTAAACCTTAGTAACCAATAGTGTTGAGAGTAACACCTTTTTAAGTGTTACAACACACTTTTAACCCGAATTATTGCTTTTTGTATATATATTAAAAAAATTTAATAGTAACATCGCGAGAGCTATGGCACAACAGAAAAATTCTGCGAGTAAAAGCTATAGACTAGGGGGTTTCAACGGGTTCTGTCCCAGGGACCACCATTCAGACTAAGCAGTAGTCTGCGGCCCACTGTGTGCCCGTATGTGTTTGTATTCTAAGATATTGGCATTAAATTCATTAATTCACGGGGATGCCCAAAACAAATGTTTTGAAAAACATTTCCTGAACCCACCCCCATAATAAGGTCACCTGTGCGTTTTCAAGGATTTTGAGAAGTCATCTAGCACTATGCTGTGCATATATGTGGTGTTGGGGTTCCTCACACCAAAACAAGCCTCTTTACCTTTATT
Source organism: Distichodus sexfasciatus (assembly GCA_032718565.1). Classification (NCBI taxonomy): domain Eukaryota; kingdom Metazoa; phylum Chordata; class Actinopteri; order Characiformes; family Distichodontidae; genus Distichodus; species Distichodus sexfasciatus. The sequence goes on from JAVGVS010000005.1 coordinate 7,523,196, forward strand.
TTGTACTTTTACATGAGCTGACAAATGCTAATTTTTTGTAATAAGGGAGAGAACTCTAGTTTGACTATTCTCATATCGTATACTGACTCCTGAATAGACTCAAAATTGTATCGTAACAGACATCAGCAGACATTGAACTATTGCCTTTTGAATCAATATATTAATGTATTGGGATGAAATTTGTGCTTTACACACCTCATACTAAGGCGGTCTGGGGAGCCAGTGGCCTTACTGACTAGTGGCACTAGTGGACAACTCGAGGGTGTAAGGAGAAAGCATGCAGAGCCAAAAAGCTGTTGGTGGTGCTCTTTAATCACTCTATCCAAAAGCCAGTCTTCAGATTTTTAAGTTTCCAAATGAATGCTTTTCCAAAAAATGAAGGTTGGGCCACACATACCAAAATGCCCCCACACAAAGCCACAAAAAGATTCTGATATTATTGGATGATAGTCACAAAAATATAAAAATCTATCTAAACACCTAAAATCTGCCTATATACAGAGACAGACACACACATGCACACACACAAGCTGCAGCCCATTTTAAAAGAGCACAATTGCTAGTTCCCATGGAAACTGTTGTAAAGATGCATTATGTTGAGATTACAACTAAGCAAAGTGAAATAATGATTCATTAAATAGCTAATGGAGATATAAATTAAGACTTGTGCTCGTCTCTCAAAATGCTCATTCAGCAACTTTTGCCCTCTGTTTCAAAACAGGATAAAGCCCAAAAGTTTAAACATCATGTAACACATGTAAGTGATCTACTATCTCGTTTAAAAGGGTATTTTTCATAATAGCAGAGCCACGTGAGCCAATGATTCATGTTTGAGTTGTAATTCATGACCAAACGTTGGATTCGACAGATGTGACATTTTATGATCTGGTACAATAAACTATGTTGTGCGTTTCATTGATCAAGGTACATTCCAGACAAACGTCTGCCAAGATCCAAAGGCTCAGAGGGAAGTTTTGACAAGCCTTCTGCTTAAATGTAACCTGGAAACATGGATGTTGAAAGTGGAGCAAGGCTGTGTAAATGGAACAGAGACAAAGCTGCTGTGAAAGGCATGAGTGAGTGTTAGGTGAGCTTCAGAAACACTTCAGCTGCCTCGTGAGATGACAGGGTCGTTTTTACATGGCAAAAGACGCAGGACTCACGACACCCACCCACCCACCCCAGCGTTGGTGAAGAACACCTACTAGATGACTCAATAAAGAGCAGAAGAAAAGCCGTTTTACACCATGGCAGCCTTTTAGTGGGAACTCGCATGTAATGTGAGCTCAAATCATTTTTAGATGATAGGAGGTTCATTCTTCAGGCTTTGTCCAAATACAGCAACAAACAGCGTTCCTCACTAATTCTCCTTTAAATCAGCAACGCTGGAATGATGACAAAAACAACTAAATAGTTGAAGAGAAGCCTAACATCAACTGATTAGCTTCCCACCCCTACATGCTATAACACACAGCACCCTCTACTGTTCAGATGGAAATGGTACACCAGAGACAATTCTACAAATACTGTACCGTCCGTTGTTATGGACTTGTAATCACAGAAGGTCTGCACAGAATCCACCAACGGAATGAAGAACAACAGCTATTTTTCAATTGGTTGGGTTTGCCTAATGGTTTGGGAACAGTGACTGAAGGGTCACTGGTTCAAATGCCATGTAGGTAAAAGTATCACTGAGTTAACCACTGACTGCTTGGGTGCTAAATCCTACAGAGACTATGTTAAAAGCAATGGTCTCAGTTTGTTTTAATGCATTGTGTTCTGTGCTGTGTTCACAGTAACAAATGTGGGCGGCAGCGGTGTTGGCACAGTGGTTTGAGTAACTGGAAACTCTTTGTTGGTTACCGTAAAATTGGGGATATGAATCCCAGAACATAAATCTGCATCTAAGCGAGGTCTTTCACCCAAAGTTCCGCCAAGGAGACTGTCCCTGTAATTAGGAAATGTACGTCATCTACACAAGACTGTGTGACAAATGTCATAAAGGTATTGCATATAATCTTTCTCTGTAGCTTAATCCACCAGTTTGCTTTTTGACAAGTAAGCACACGCAGATTGTTAAAAATGTGACAGTTTAATGAGAGCAGCATACATTGTGGTTATTGTGACCTTTGCTGATGAAGAATAAAAAAAAAGCATTTTAGATATGAGTGCCTAGCACAAACTTAAAAAAGGCGTGGACCATGTGAACGTTCTCAAACATAATACAAACAATATATAAACATCATATGAAAAGATTACATGTAGAAACCATTCGTAATAAAATTGACAAAAAGGCAACTGAATTGAAAATTAAATTGTTTAAAAAAAGGAGTAAATAATCCTTCATGTCCTAGGCACTTGTGGTCTTTAGAGTTGATGGTGACCACAGAAACTTCCTGCTCAACGTGTAAGCCTAATAAACCTCCCAGTCAATACAGTGAGACATGATGAGTCGTGTACACACATCTGTATAAAAGGATCACGGAGTACCTTTCCATTAAAAGAACAAACATTAAAAAAAGACAGAACCTTGTCATAAATAAAGGCTCTCGTACATCCTTCTACGTTAAAATGATAAGCTATATAAAATGACTTTTTAAGTGAAATTAGTGCATGGTCTCTGTACGAATGAAAAACAGGGACGTTGCCAAGCGAGAATTACAGTGAGGTGGTTATACAAAAAGTCGCTATGCGGAAATCTTGAATACATAGTTGATCATGGCTTTAGGAGTGTTTTAGGCAATAAAACGTATTGCAAGTTCTATCCATCAGATTAATATTGTCCCCTACGAGCACCTCAAGGTAAAAAGGTAAATATATAAAATAATAATTAAGTACAATCATAAAAAAACTCACTCACTCTCCACGACCACAAATCATATCCAGCATGTTCGGACTCAATCTTTTGTTCGCTTTGTGTTTTTCTGGACCTTAAGAACCCAAGTTAACGGGCCGTCACCCTTCATGGTCAACTTTGTTCTGATAGAATATTACCCTGATCCACAGCTCACAATGAAACAGCTTCACAAGCACACACGCACACGTTTCCATACACATCTACACACACAGCACCTTCACGTCCTTGAGCCAAGTATTAGAAAGATGCTGAGTCCAGCACTGCCAGTAGCCCTGGGAAGGGGCTTTGGCCAGCTCAAGGGTTCTGCCCTTGATTGTATTGGGATTGTCCTGCGCTGGCAGAGGTGTAAGGTTGAGGTCAAAGTTCGTACCCCTTGGAGAGGTAGCTCCTAGAGTGCTTGAGGATCCAGAGATGAAGAGTAGGAAGATCTCAGGTTGGAAAAGATGCAAATAGAGATGCGAATGTGGATCACTGAAGGCGCAACAGTGTCCTTTCATGCCACATTTAAGGCAGATCGAATTCTCTGGAGTCCTCACGCGCACGCACACACACACACACACACACACACACAAGCATACTCATACACACATCAATACCGACGAATTGCCCTGATATCAACATCTCTGTCTGTCTCTCACAAATCCTTTCTCCCTGAAATGTGTGGGACCCAGTCCATGTGAGTCTGTGATTGTATCAGAGCAGAAGGGAATAAACTTGGCTCCACTGAAAGCAGGTGGAAAGCGAAGCAGAGGCCTTTCCTCACACCTTGCTGTCCAACGTGATGTCTCCCAGAGCTTGCACGAGCTCACTGAAAGATGGCCTCTCTTTAAGGCTGCTGGCCCAGCAACGGCACATCAGTTTGTAGACTTTAGCAGGACAGGCTTCAGGAGCAGGAAGCTTCAGCGTGCCAGCCTGAAGAGCTGTTGCAGAGAGGAGATGTTAAACAGGACAGAAACACACACACACACACACACACACTCCGCTCACTTGTTATTACATGTAGTTGGGTCTATACTAAACCACTAAAAGATATTAAACATCAGTACAAAGTTGAATAGTAAAGTAATAACATTTCAGTATACACCAAAATGCTGCTGCAAGCCAAAAATAAAATCTTTACACCTTTGCCCTTAACTTTAGAAAATATTGATAGATTTTCAAACGTCTTTTACTGTTGCATTCAGACACAATGCAAAAAGTCACTATTATATTGCCTACCACACCTTAAATGTGTAATTATAATACTGTACCTTGCAAAACCCAAAATCTGTTAAAAAACATCATTTAAAATGTGACTGACCAGTGGGGCTCACAGCTTTGTGTCAGAATACTTTGTAACTTAAAATTGCAAAAACACAAGTGTTGGAGAATTTGGTCACATTTTATTGTTTACTATTAAAGTTTTCATGTATCATGAAAATACTAATGTTCAATGTGCAACAATGTGAAAATTTTGAAGATCAGTTAACATTTGCCAATTATAGATCAGCAGAACTCTAATTTGTCAAATAAGAAATACAATTAATACACAGTGGAAATATGAATATAAAAAGTAACAAAATGCTGGCAACTGTCAATAAATGAAGTCTCCTTAACATTTAACATCTGGCTCAAATGTCAATCAACTTCAATTTGGGATAAAATCACAACAATCAGGACAATGCATACTAAGAATCAATATTTACACTGCTGAGTGTTTTGTTTTTAGTATTATGATTCAGAAAGCAAATGTTCCAACAGAATAAACTGACATGATATTTAATATAACATATGTAATGAGACAGTCGGCAGCGTAACGGTAGGGTGCTCGCCCCGTGACCAGGAGGTCTCCGGTTTGAATCCCAGACCAGCAAAATTACCACTGAGGTACTCATGAGCAAGGTACCGTCCCCAAGCATTGCTCCCCAGGCGCTGCCCATGTTAGCTAACCACTGCTCCCTCACGTATGGGTCAAATGCAGAGGTCACTTTTCGAGTGCTGTGCTGTGTTCACAATGACAAGTAATCACTCACTTTCACTTATGCCATTTGATCTGCAGTTGGAACCTTGACGATTCCTGTATCTGAGACTCACCAAATGTGAAACTCATTTAACAGTAACATTTTTGCAACATATCTACCCTGAAAGGGTACAGAGTATAAGACACAGCAGCTTGAGTGTTCATAAAGGATTCGTATTGTGTAGGTGTGAGTTTGCTCACCTTCCAGCACCTCGTCATGGCTGAGTGTGGAGTGGGGCAGATCCCCGTGGCTAAACACCTCCCACATCAGCACCCCAAACGCCCAAACGTCCGATTTGGTGGAAAATTCGTCATCGAAGACGGACTCTGGGGGGAGCCAGCGCAATGGGGTCCAGTTCTGCCTGTAGTGGTAATACTCACTGCTCACAGAGATGGAGACAGAATGAGAGACAGATGATCATTAGAACACCAGTAAGGCTGTGCTGTAGTTTAAAATGTTTGGCACAAGATGGCACTCAACACTAGGTTTTTCCAAATTGTCTTGCTTCATAACTTCCTTTTGACTTTAACTTCTCAATATAAGATAAATTTAATCTCTCTTGCTGGTTTGGGGTAAACATGTGTATGTAATGTCAGGCCTGATGTGCAGGTCTGACATCCTGACAATATCAGTTTTGATTATTTTAAAAACAAATTATCATTAGGAAAAAATCTCAGCTTTAACAGTTGAGCATATTTACAGTTCAGACCTTGTCAGAACGACTAAAAAATCATTCATTATAGTGACGCACCGATCCAACTTTTTCAGTTCCGATACTGATGCCGATACTTGTGCTTTGGGTATCGGCCGATCACGAGTACCGATCCGATACGAGGTTTTTTTTTAAAAACCTTTACAGCTCTAAGGGATTTGGGGCGATTGTCTATACCATGCCCTGTGGTGTGTTGGCACCTACCCAGGGTTGTTTCCCGACCTTGGGCCCGTAGGTTCCCGAGATAGGCTCCGGTGCCCCCACGACCCCAGTTGGGATTAAGCGATTCAGATAATGGATGAATGAATGAATGTCTACACCATTCACCCATTATGTTTTTAGGATTATTATAGTGTTTGTGTAGAGTTTTTATGTAGAACTATTCTATAGCTTAGCACAATGAAGAAAAATAACTTCTTTATCAATTTGGAATCTGTCTGGATATAGAATAAAATGATTTGATAACAAATAATGCATCTTTCTATATTTATTATTTACTCTCTAACACTATAGAATGTAAACCAAAAGTTTTTCTGATTAATTGACTCATTTTGCCCGACGCCTCATTTGGACTCATTTTTGACAAGACGGGGTTCCACACAAGATTCGTTTGGCACGATGGTGTTCCACACAATAACGTGTCGAGCTCGCGTCTCAGAATAAACAATGAAAACATCGAGTAAACAGCTGTATTGTGAGTAGAATGCCAATCCAGCTATTTGAGTGGTTATCGGACCGATATCCGATCCACATATCAGATCGGTGCATCCCTAATTCATTATTCGTCAATCATTTCAGTCATTTTCACGAACCGTTTAATCCTAACTGGGATCGCAGTGGGACCAGGGCCTATCCCAGGAACTTACGGGTGCAAGGCAGGGAACAACCCTGGGCAGGCGCCAACACACCGCAGGGCACACACACATTTACACCTTACGGGGCCGATTTAGAGTCGCCAGTTAACCTATATCGCATGTCTTTGGACTGCGGGAAGAAACCGGAGCACCCGGAGAAAATCCATTATTCATAATCAAGATGAATTGTTTAATTAATTGTGAAAGTGATTTGAAGTCATATCGCGTGGGGGTGTTATGGCGTACCTGTTGTACACATCCTTGCTCAGGCCGAGGGCAGACACCTTGACCTGTCTCTGACCACTGATCAGGCAGTTCCGAGCCGCCAAATCCTTATGGACAAAGCGCTGGTTAGACAAGTGCTCCATCCCAGAAGCCACTTGGGCACAAATGGACACCTGATGAGAAAGAGAGGTGCAAGAGGGGTCAGCAGGGTCAGAGAGAGGTGAAAATACCATTTAGAGCCTGTAAAGTACTTATGGCTACTTAACAGCTTCAGAAGAAACGTTGAGAAATAATGTGCTCACTTTAGTTTTGGTGGTGATAGGCTGTGTTTTGAGTTTTTCATCTTTGCTCTTCGATATCCTCAAGAACTGTTTGAGATCGCCCTGAAAAACATGTGGCACACATTAGAGAACAATGAAGCTTTGCTCCAGACTGCACCACAGGTCAATAAAACGCCTCCTCAGATATAGGAACACAGGAACATATTCCTATATAACGTCAATATAGGAATCCCTTCATTGCAAATTTAATTTTGAATGCAACAGTGAAGGAATTTGAAAAAGCTGTGGCCTTTTCACCCACAGTGTCTATGTGCATACAGGACTACAGGTTGAGGCAGTAGTTGGTAGCGTAACGGTAGGATGTTCTCCGTGTGATCAGAAGGTCGCTGGTTTGAATTTCTGACCGGGAAAGGTACCGTCCCCAAGCACTGCTCCCCAGGCGCTGCCATGTCAGCTGCCCACTGCTCCTTCAAGGATGGATCAAATGCAGAGGTCACATTTTGTTGTGGTGCACTGTGTGCTGTCCTGTGGTGTGTTCACAATGACAAACAATTACTTACTACTTGTCTCACAAGTCAATGAGGTCTGGAATTTCTGCTGAGTTTGGAAATTCAGCATGGTTTGTGTAGAGCCAGACTGATGTCGTTGTACTGATATTATTATTGACCGTTATGGGTTAATTCAAGATAAATCTGTATCAACACTGAAAACTGGCAAAAAAGCTATTTTAAAAGCAAGACAGTATCCTTTAACCACGTTAAGTGTTGTTGTTGCACAGTTTGTCCACCAGAGAGCCAACTCCACTGTTCTCAACACAGTTTACTTCAAAGCACTATTTCAGACAATAATTTTTCAAGTGCATTTTGTTGTGTTGGTAAAAACAACAACGCATACATGTTAAGGTAAATTTTTATGTCATGATATTCTTTAAAAATATCTTTTTTTGTAAACTTCAAATGTTTCTGCACAAATTATTGAAAAATATTGCACAGACCCTGGTTCTCCACTACTGTTAATATATATGCAAAACTTAAATGTTAGTGAGACTTTTTAAGAATACTGTTTTATTAAAAGACTGGATATAGAACTTTTCATATTGAAACTGTGTCTAACCTCCTGCACATCCAGTGTAAAAGTCAACTTCCACTTTTGTAGGTAATACTACATCCAAACTGTCTCTCCTCTACTTCTATTTCTAGTTCTAGTTTAAAGTTATATTTAGTACTCCATTCCTAGTTTAAAATGTATATTTTGTATTCTACTTATATATTGTTTATTCTGTGTGCCTTATTTGTTCGTTGTTCCTTGTTCTTTATTTCCTATTACACGGTAAAAACTGGAGCCACATCGTCTCGTCTCTCTGTACATCTGTACAGTATATAGCAGAGATGACAAAGTTTACTTTGACTTTGAAATATCAAAATTATGTTTAAACTTAAATATGCAATGCCGGGTTCACTCCAGTAAGTGACTGTTTTTCCTCCTCAAACCCCCCTCAGCTCTCTGAGAACGTGTCAGTTGTGATGCATTCTTGGCTAACAGCCAGCGTAGTGAGGAGCTCGCTGGTGTAAAATGAGGGTCTAGTGCGACCTGATCAGTATGCAGCAGCTACAAAAAGTGGCAAATCACTCTGATCTCAGGTCTAAATAAGACTGTATGTGCTTCCTGGTGTATAGGTTTGGGGTTTTACCAGGTCCACGTATTCGAGAATCATGTAGTGTGGTTCTGTATCCCTGCAGAGGCCGAGCAGTCGCACAACGTTGGTGTGGTTCAGTTTGCTGAACATCTCGGTCTGACGCCTAAACTCAGCCTGGGAGACTTCATTTCTGCTCTGCAGACTCTTCACCAGCACCACCGTCTCCTCCTCGCCCTCCTCGATCCCCCGCGCTTTGGCCAAGAACACTTCCCCAAACTCTCCCTTACCTGCACACACCCACACACACACCCACACACACCCACATCCACACACACACAGAGAGTGAAACACAACTCAGTAAGAATAAGAGATCCTGAATCTCTTCACTGGACAGGTAGATGATTAAGTTGATTACGGTAACTCTAGAGGGTAGAACTCTAAACGCGTCTGCGTGTGTGGGAAAGTGTGTGTGTGTGTCTTTTTGGGTGCTCATGAGAGAACTAAAGAACAGTGTTTATTTTGACAGCAACTTTAGATTCAGTCTTTAGAGGAAGATGCGTATTAGTTTTAGTCACATTTTAATCATTAGGGTGTGTTGACACATGCAGATATGTTTATTAACACATTTTCATATACGTTTATTTTTTTTAAATTGTGTTTACAAGACATATGGTTAAAAAAAGGCCTGTTTACAAGTATGAGGATATTTTTCTTGACACTTTTTTAACAGGTTTTTTTTTAATTTGTGTTTACATGACATACGGTTAAAAATGGCCTGTTTACACGTATATTTTTATAAATGCATTTTTTATACGTTTGGGCCTGTCATTTACATGCATCCACAGCATTTTGAAAAAGCTTCACTTTGGAGGGCGTTTTAAAAAAATGTGTTTGAGGTGGCTAAAACTCTGTTTATGTGTAAACAAAAGGCCCAAGTGTACAAAATATGCGTTTATAAAACATATCTGGATACATGTAAACAGGCCCTAAGTCAATGAAAAGTTGTTACATTTTAACCAACTTTTAGTCTTACTTTTAAGATAGCGGCTTACTAGCTACTGGCTCACAGGCACATTTAATTTGACACAGCTGACTGCCCAGTAACATTGACTAGCGAACTTTAAATGCTTATAGCAAGCCTTATCACCTTTACAGTTAACTTGACATGGCATAAACAGCAGAGTGGTGCATCTTTCTTAGTTTGAAGCCACAGAGCATCTCTCCATCTTCCATTTGTGTTGAGTTTAAATCTAAAATCTTTTTTGTTCAAGCAACCCTGTTTGTACTGAAGCCATGTTGCCATTTACTATTTATATTTCATCACTCGGATGTGTGTTAGGGCATGAGCATCTGTATGACTGGGTTTCCATCTGCACACGTCCCTCAGCCAATCCAACCAACGACAGGACTAGATGTTACAGCTTTATATCATTTGTTGTATAAACAAAACTCTGCTAGAGGAAGCTTCTTTACCCAGTGTTGTTATAGTCTGTAGGTCTGCTCTGGGGAAGTGGAGTTTGTCAGTATTGCTGTGGCGTTTCTCTGTGGTTGCAATTGTCCCGAGGTTAGTGAGCGCCACTTCTTCCTGGATCTCGGCTGTAGTCTGGCCGTTCCGCTGCACAGCGTCCCCTAGAGAGCATCAAGACAGAAACCGGTTACTTCATCCAAGGCTACTGCATCTCAGACCACATTCTCAGTCAGCACGTTTATAAAACTATGGCAAATGGATGCTAAAAGATGCTGATAAACCTGCTAGGATAAGCAGACTACCTTTCTACCTTTCAATCACTGTTAGCTCCGTTAGCGTCTTTGGATACAGTACCCTTTTAATGTACTTGAGTCATCCATCATTGTTTTTATTGCCCAATCTCAGGCTTGTAAGTGCCTGAAAGTATCTCTCCATCTGTGCTTAGTCATGATAGCCGTTGCTTCCATCCTCACCCCTGCAATGGAGCCTCAATGGCCGTAACTGTGCCAGATGGAAAGTACAAGTTCTCACTTGTTTCGTGCCAATAATAAAGACACCACTGTACTGAAATGAACATCCTAAAAAAATCAACATAAAATAACAATACAATAAATTCAATCTGTACTACTGCCTTTCATTCTTTAAAAAAGAGGAAAAACCTTTGGGTAAACACTCCTACAACCGGAATTGAGTAGATTTTGTGACGGATCTTAGGTGCTTTACCGTTTCTTACCACAAGATGGCAGCACATTTCAATTAGAAGAGCTTTAGAGAGAAAATAACTTCAAATTTACTTATAACTTGATACAACTGCCATAACATCATGAACACTGAGAAATTCTCTGGTCAAGTGAATAACTTTGATTACCACTGGAATATATTAGAGACACAGTGAGTGGAATATATTAAGCAGCATGTGAACATTTTGTCCAAGTTGATGTGTTGGAAGTATAAAAATAACAAGAGTAAAATTTGAGTGTCTAGCACGGGCTACATGAACAGGCACACACGCAGCGATCCACACATATGCACGTTCTCTCTCTCATTCCGTCATGCGCGCGCTTCTCTCAAGTGCGCGACGCACACGCTACTGTCTCGCGTACAGGCTCTTGTTTGCTTGCTCTAGTTTCCGGGATATTTTATTCAATTTGCGGGCATTGGGGAGCCGCTATCAATATGCGGGAGACTCCCGGAACGTCCGGGAGACTTGGGATGTCTGATAACTATTAAAAGTGGTCAAAGAAAGGGAAACTGATGAACTGGTGAGAAAGAGATGGGCGGTCGAGACTCACTGATGCATTTGGAGAGCAAAAGCTGGCTGTGTTGTTACAGCTACCATCATTCAAAAAGCTGAAATTATTAATCCTGGCTTCAATAGAAAGATGTTAGAATACAGTGTTGTGTTGACACCCCGCTTATCAGGCTTATTTAGTCATAGTAGTCAGTTACAAATATACATATGAACACACATAATACATTTCAGAAACTACTGAACGTCTATGTCCTGACTTTCCCAATGTCCTTCCTCTGCGTTCATGAATATTCTTTAAATAGGACTTAGCAAAGGTCACAGAAAGTTTTTGGAAAGCTTTGAAAGTCTGATCAAATTCGCTCAAACACACACCCACCCAAACACTCAGTCAACTCCACAAACACCATCACACAACCAGACACCGACCATTAAGGCACTCCATCTCAGGTTCCTCTCCTTCCTGTCCCTTCTGCTGTCTCTTGGCATTACGTCTCTGCTTGCAGTAGAACATCAGGCCCAGCACGGCGATGATGTAAGCCACAGCCGCCCCCACGGACAGGCCGATGGTCTGGATCATCTTATACGGCATTTTACCCTCTTCTTCGTCCCGTGTGTGCTTTGGTTTTTCTGTGGAAGGAGCAGAAAAAGAGAGTCTAGTCGCAGAGCCTTTTGGGATGTTCTTTTTGAGGGAGATTGTGGAATTCAAGCATCTTGAACACCATGGGAAAGATTGGTATAAATGGAAAGAAGCTGCTATCTAAATATTCTGATGTGGCACATCCATATGGTCCAACTAAAAAAGCAGGGGTGCACCGATTAAACATTACAGTCTCCCGATAACTCCAGATAACTTAGTTCTGGATATTGCTTTTTCTCCATAGAGCATCTTTCAAATTCTTTCCCAAAGTCCCCATTTAACTTTTGTTCCTTGTTTGAATTATTGTACAGCATGTCCCTTTAATCCTCTCATCTATGCAGAACCATGGTTTTTGGTAGTCAAAAGGAAACCTTTTTACTGAGCATGGGTCACAAACGCTATTAGATGCGATCCACACAGCCTCACACACTTTTTCCTGTGTTCAGGAGTGACGCTGATAGTTCGTCTGAGCATTATTGAGGTCTTGTGATACGCCGGGCATCACAAAAGCTAAGCGAGGTGATCACATGACTGCACAGAATGGCTGCGCTGTGCTTAATTCCATTTGCAGAATTAAGGCCTGATTAAGTTAAACTCACTTAAACGTGTAGAATACGAGGCATTTTGGGCGTCAGATGATAATTCAACATTTCGATAAAGGTCAGGTGACAGATTAGGGACTTTTCTTAGGAGTCTTTCGGTCTGGGATCTGAGTGTGAGCGGGTGCATGTGTGAGAGTGTATATCCCGGACAGGGCAGAGAAGAACAGAGTATAACATGCATCACTGAAAAATCATAAGCGGCATTCATGGCGCAAGACACCTTGAAAAAACCCAGCTGCTGCACAGTTAAGTGAGTAGGTGTGTGTAAAAAAAACCCAAAAAACTCACCCACAACATAGAGTTGAGCAACACGATCCTTGATGCTGCAGCTGTTGCCAGCAATACACGTGTACTTCCCCGTATCATCAGTAGAGACTTCAGAAATGACCAGAGACCCATTGGGCATGTTTTGGTACCTGCTGGAAGAGAAGGAAAGCAGAGAGGAATGTAATGAAAATGTGGAAAGGGGGAGAGAGGGAAGAGGTAGAAAGAGGAAGAGAGAAAGAGGGGGAGTGATAGAGGAAATATGGGAAATGGAGGAAGAAGGACGAACAGAGAGGTAGGGAGTGGGAGTCGAAAGAGAGGGGAAGGAAGGAGTTAGAGAGGGAGAAAGAGGAGACAGGAAGCAGGAAGGAGAGGCGGAAAGAGAGAGAGAGAAAGGAAGGGAGGTTGGGGACAAAGAGATATAGAAAGGGGAGACAGGGGAAAGAGGGAGGTAGGAAGGGAGAGAAGAAAGAGATAGAGAGAGAGAGTGGAAAGAGGGAATGAGGGAGAAGGGTGAAGGGGAGACAGTCAGAGGGAGGGAGATAGGTTAAAGAGTGAAGAGAAGGAAGAAGGGAGAAGGAGAGACAGAGACAAAGAGGGAGCAAAAGAGAAAAAATGGCAGAAAGAAGAGATGGAAAGAGAAAGAAGTGGGGAAGTGAAAAGAGGAGGAGGAGGGAGAAGTGAGAGAGAGAGAGAGAGAGAGAAAGAGAGAGGGGGGAAGGAAGGACAGGGGAAGAGAGACAAGAATGAGAGAAAGGTAGAAAAAGGCAATTAGGGAGAAAGGGGGCAGAGGGAGGGAGGGACGAGGTTGAGGAAGGAACCGAAAGGAGGTACAGGAAGAAGAGAGGGGGAGCAAATGGGATGTCAGAGGAAGGTTGGGAAAGTGGAGAGAGGGAGAGAGAGTGGGGTGAGACAGGGAGAGCGAGGGATGTGGCACGTAGGAGAAGTGGGGGCGGATTAATTCAGTTGATGAGGAGCTTGGCAGCGAGCTGGTGACTAAACTAAGTCTCTTAAAACAGTGACTCAATTAAAGCACACGGCCCAGAGAGACCGACCTCCTCAGGAATGGAGCAAGAAAAATGCTGTTTATTCTGAACTATTTAAAGACAATGGAGCATTACACTGCATGGACTACAATAATACAATGAGACTAAAATTTAAATAAATTAATAAATAAATAAATACAGGACATACCTGCCCTTGCTCCCAGAAATCACTTTGTCTTTGAACATCCACTGAATGGAAGGCTGAGGGTCTCCTGTAGCCTGGCAGTGCAGCATGGCAGTGTGGCCCTGATATACTGTCGTGTACTCCGGCTCCAGCTTAAAATTAATATATACTGAGGTGTGAAGAGACACAAAAATGCATTTAAGAAATCTTAGGAGGGCCAGGGGCAACACTGACATTTATAAATATGTAAAGCTACTTTGTGAGAATGTTAGAAAATCCAGACAAAGCTTGTGTTTCAATTCAATATGAATAAAACTGAACTGAATAAAATGACAGGCAGATAAAGAGCACTACTGTTATGTGTGTACCTCAAAATAATTTACTCAACAACAAGCAAATACATGCAGTAGGACTGACCTCCCACAGCGAGAAAGACGTGAGCTCTGATCTCCCCCTGCAGCTTGTTGCTGGCTACACAGGTGTAGTTCCCTGCATCACTTCGCACCACCTTCCTGAACTGCAGAGCTCCGTTTTGTTGCTGCACATGAGGTGGGACTGCACTGCCATCTACATCAAGCAGGAAAAATGGAAATGAATGTCTAGTGAATGTGTGAGAGAGCGAGAGGGCAGGGCAGGGAGGGATAAAGAGAGGGAGGTATGTTCCAAATATGAGAACTGTCCTTTAAAATCCAACATGACAGCAAAGAGAGTACTGCATCATTTCATTGCCAGTGTCAGGCAAAATAAAATTCGCTTCACTCTGCTCCTCAAAACTAACTGCGGTTCACCATATGTGACCCTCCACGGCAATACATTTCTAAAGAAATTTGGCTGAAAAACTTACCCTTTCCATCCTAAAAACGTGACTTTCTTGAGGTGAGGAATTCAATTCCAGCAGAATGTTAAAAGTTTCTGTTTTGACCGCTCTACTCCAATATTTACGGTAAATCCACTGGTTGACTAGCGTGAAGATATTTCTCCGGAATCCATCTCCGTCTCCCGAGTTCAGTTAGCCTAACGCAGGTAAGCTATCGTGTGGCTGTGAATCCAGCGTAGGCTACCGCAAATACAAACGCAGCCGCGACCGCACCAAGCGTCCGTGAGTGCTACATCGATGGTCAACTTCAAAGGCAGATTTCTCCATTTCTTACTTAGCGTGACAGGAGAAACACGACTCCTTTGAATGTTGATATCTCAGTCATATGTCGTCCGATTCATTCGATATAGGTATCGTTTTGAAGCTTGATTTATGCACATAACATAAATAACATAATAACTCAATTATGAACATTTGCGACAAGCGACTGGTTTTGCCGTGGAGGGTCACATATTACCACTTAGAAATGCACTTAGAGTAATATCACTCGGTTTTGGGGATACTGCTTTTAAATGGTAACTTTTCAAACTGCAAGCTACGGGGCAGTTGGTAGTGTAACCGTTAGGGAGTTCACCCCATGATCGGAAGGTCGCCGGGTTCGAATCCCGCACTGATAAAGGTACCACTCAGGTACTCATTAACAAGGTACAGTCACCAAGCACTGCTCCTTGGGTGCTGCCCATGTTAGCTGCCCACTGCTCCTTCACAGATGGGCCAAATGCAGAGTTCACATTTTGTTGTGGCGCCCTGTATGCTGCGCTGTGTTCACAAAGATAAATAATCACTTACTTTTATTACATGTTTGTCACCCACCTGCTCGTGTCCAGCGTATACTGGGCACCTCTCTGCCTGTAGCAGAACACAGGACACTGGCGTCGCTGTCCAGCTCCAAGCACTGAGATGACTGAGGAGTTGGCGTGAACTTCAGTTTCTCTGCAAAGCAAAACAGAGTGTCATCAAACATGCAGGTAGTATATACAGTACTGTGCCAAAGTCTTGAGCAACTTCTCATTTCCTCATATTTTGTTATTAAAGACTTTTTTTTGTTTTTAATGTAGTCTTGAGGAATAGTGTTTACAAGTAAGTTTTCCTTTTTTTATTTTATAAATCGTAGCTGCTGTCTCATTTACTGAGTAAAATACGGCAAATTGGGGGGTGGCTCAAGACGTCTGTGCAGCGCTCTACATAAGCAGAGATATGGAAGAAGTATGGCTAAAATGAAACTGGAAAACAGCTGATAGTTTCCATTAAATCACTGAATCTTAAGTGAATTACAGTAATTCCGTAGCTTTAGAATTAGTGATTTAATGGAAACTATCAGTTTTCACAAACAAACAGAACGGTCTAGCGGTTCTAGTCGAGGCCTTGGTTTCTAGTGATAAATCAGCAGTAGACGTTGGTATGAAATATTTTCAATTAAAAGTTACACATGGTGCACACAAGTAAATCTGCAGAAATTAAACTAGCAAAGAAGTGTTCCTCCGTCCCACCTGAATCAGCTGATTTATAAGGCCTTTAATGAGCTGAGTCAGGTGTGCTAGAGATAAAACTATGATTAAGACTTTTCAGACTAGATCACCACCAACAGCACCTGCCTGATCTCTCAGGGAACTCTACCTCACCATCACACGCCTGCTGTTATGACATCTGCGTCTTGGAACATCAACCACAACCACTGCACTTTACAATCCATACATACTCTATTCTATTACATTTTTACACACATTTTCTTTTACATCTCTCAGATACTGTTTAAAACTGTATTTGAAATATAATATTTAAAAAAACAATATTTTATGTGACAAATAAAGGATCCTGAATCTTGTGTGGTGGAAATTCTGTTTACCCAAATATCAGACTCAGAGACAAAGTTAAATGATAGTTGAGTTTTTAATAAAGTACTGCTTGCAAACAAGGGCGCCGTCCCAGCTCTCATGCCAGATCGAGTGAGTGCCCCCCGAACACGCTTTACACATGGGTATTTATTAGGGATGGGCCGATACCACTTTATGTTCGATACCGATATATTGTAAATTTGGATATCTGCCGATACCGATACAAATCCGATACAGTCACAGTCTTTTTTTAAACATAAAAAAATGCTTTAAAATGTCTGAATACATGACTGAGATTATTGTTATGCTTAAAGAAATGCTTGATTTAAATACTGTTTTCCTACTAAAACAATGTAATAATTACACACACGCCCATGTATATGCTAAATTATTTGTTCTCAAAAATTGTTCGTGTAGACATATAAATATTTCTTCTTTCTTATTGATTACACTATAACATTATAAAATGGAAAAATACTTTACTTTGTCATTTTTAACCAATTTGGCCTGTAAAATGAGCTGCTTTTGCAGAGAACTACATTTCCCACAATCTTCTGTGCGCGCCTCGGCGCCGTGTCTCAATGATGCGCGTGTTCCCAAATAAATGATGAAAAATCTATGGGAAAATCTAAATAACCAGCAGAGTTGTGAGTAGAACGCTGGTTGTTGTGGTTATCAGCTAAAATGTGTTTTGTGTCTGTAATAAAGGGGACATTTTGAGGGAACTGGAGGGTTTTAGCGAGTAACGGCGCTCATGCGCACGCTCATTAACACAGCGCGTGTGTTTACATCGCGAAAAACGTCATTTATGCGTTTTTATGCATTTACTTCTGTTTTAGTGCACGGAACATCTCACAAATACTTTCACATGCAGAGGGATCAGGTCTTGTCTTGATCGCGCTACTGAAAACTTTGTGTGTCAGTATTAAGCGTCCGTGTGAAATACAAGCGGAGTTGCTCTAGCAAGTGAAATGAATTAAACGAAGCTTCGATTCTAGAAAAATTGCAATAGAATTTTGTAATACAATTATTCGAGTTAGTGGAATAATTGTTTCAGCTCTACTTTACCGCAGTGCCACTTCCCATGCATAACGAATAGAGTGTACACGCATTTATAGATCGGTCCGATAGAACGGCCCAATGCCACCGATACCCGATCCAGCTGTTTGAGCCGTTATCGGACCGATACCGATCCACATATCCGATTGGTTACATCTCTAGTATTTATAGCAAAATCTTAGACCAAAAACAGAACGCACGCGCCTGGTGCAAGACATATCAGCCAGAAGATCAGGGCTCTTCTTAACACCACAGATTAAAAGGGAAGGACATCGAGTCATCGAGGAGTCGAGTCTAAGGCCACGTCCACACGTACACGGGTATTTCTGAAAACAGAGGTTTTTCTATGCGTTTTGGCCTTTCGTCCACACAGAAACTCCGTTTCTGCATTTAGGTGTGGACAAGAAAAACGAAGATTTTGAAAAACGGACCATTTCGCGTCACACTGTGCGCCACTCCTATGACGTCACAGTATGCACCGTGTCTACATTAACTTTTCATCTACAATGCAAGGCATGCGTTTGACAGCGTTTTTTGCGATTGCGTGTGGACGGAGATGTTTTTGAAAACGTGCTCATGTGGACGCGACTTAAAAAAAAACGAAAACGGAAAATCCCTGTTTTCAGAAATACCCGTGTACGTGTGGACATGGCCTAAGATGCAACTGTTTTTCACACTTCTACAGCTAGAGCAAACATTTTTTAGAATATGCTATGTAGCACAAGAGGTTACACAAAGGTCATACGTGATCTCGAAGGGTCATCAAATACAGAGGAACACAAGCTCATGATGACTCGGCAGATCATGACTTGGCAGAACAAACAGTAAAGTTCCACTTGTACACACACAGGAATAAATTTTCCATCACACTTGTCTACAGGATGCCTGAAGCAGGAGTTTTGTTAACGACTCCCTGTGTTGTGTATCAAAAGAAGGAAAGCACTAATCTTAGCAGGGCTGTGACCTGAGCTTGACACGCCATTCCTAAAGCTCGCACACACAAGATACGTCTTATGAACACAGACACATAAACTGGTCACAGACCCGCATCACTCCACAAATGTGATATAACAACGAGTTTGAGGCTATCAAAGCAAGCTGATGATGATGATGATGATGGTGAAGGAGGATAATAAAGGACTGGTTTTATCAGTACACATCACATGTTAAACATTTAAACTGCACGGAACTGGCTTACTGCTGCATCAGATAAATGACAGTGATGCACACAAAGAATGTTATCCTTAAAGTGCCCCTATTACGCCATTTTAAAGGTTGCTAATATTGTTTTATGAGTCTCTTAAAACAGGTTTACATGTATGCAAGGTCAAAAAAACACTTTAGTTTTCTCCAAAAATAGATTTAATTTTACCCCATTTCTAAATGATTCGTAAACGACTCGTGTGAAGCAGTTTGAAGAATCAGTCTGTCTAAACCCCTCCTCTCCGTGAGCCCTCACTGCTGTGATTGGTCAGATGGCGCAGTCCTTTATGATGGTCTACCGCTACAGCGTGTGTCGGAAAACGAAACGCCCATTGCCATAACTGAATGACAGCTCTGGAGACCTGTCAATACATAGAAAAGATGGCCTCGATTTTACCTTATCAATTCGAGCCGGAGTCTGACGATGAAACGGTTGAAGTGGCACATCGACAAGAAACTATTTCGCAAGCACGACTGGAGCAGGACGTTTCTCAGCGGTAAGTGTCATATGTTAAGACCAAGCGTTTGGTGAATCCCGCGTTGTACTCCCCAAGATTGGAAAAGCAGTCACAAGTAAAATGACGCGAACACAACACAAGATTGGAATTGTACTGCTGAGGTGTTGTTGAAAAAACGAATGTTAACCACTCATTCTTTGTAGATTCATCTTTCGGAAGGGCATATAAAACTAATTTACTCTCACAGCGCAGGATACAGCGTCTTCTTGACATGATGTAACCCACGTGGAAATTGTACTGTTTGTGGGCGGGCAAGTTGTTCGCGACGTAGAACGTGGGCGGACATTATGCAAATATGTTACTTCGTGACGTGTGGCTGTAACAGAAAAAGATTCGAATTGCTGACGACTCGTTTAGGCGAATGTGAGCACTCTTTTTTTTGATAGACAAAAACTTCATTTATTGTGCACTGTCGGCGTCACAACTTTGCAGATAGTTTATGTTCACATACAGCTACATGACACACTGCATGAAAGATCATATTTGAAAAGGCATAATAGGGGCACTTTAAGGGAAGAAACAAAGACATACACACGCACACAAAAGCTCACCGAGGATGTAGACCCTGGCCTGTTCCTGCAAGACACCGCCCACAGTTTTGCAGAGGCACCTATAGACGAGTCCATCATACACCTCCACACTGTTAATCCTCAGAGTACCATTAGGAAATAACTTAAAGCGAGAGTCCTGCACACAGACCAGACATTACTATCATTAATACATTGTTTAAAAATTCAACTTCTGTTCACCTTACATACAATACATATTACGCATCTTCTATGCAAAGTAGATTACTGACATAGATTTAACTCAAGATGATCAGAGAATAATTTTCAGAACAACAGCATCCATTACAGGTACAGAATAAGTGAGAATTTGACTAGAGCTTGACTGATTAATTGCTGAATTGATGTTATCGGTCAAAATGAGTTAACTGTAAATAATTTGCAGATAAATGACAAAAAGAGGAGGGCGGTTCTTTCGACCGTGTTGTGTTGTCCTCTATCTACGCCGCCCCACTGCGGATTTTTTACACACATTGTACTTTTATTTAAAAGTGGGACACTTTTTGTCATTTAATTAACTAATATTCTGAAATTAAAACAAATTAGCTCTATGTCTGTCTTCCCTGTCTAGTCTAAAATGTATATTGTATATTGTCTGGTTTAAAATGTATACTGTTTAATGTATATTTTAGTATTTTACTTATTTATTGTTTATTCCATGTGCCTAGTCGTGCCACTGCCTATTTATTCTCTGTTCTACTGTTCTTTGTTTGTTTGCACTGGAAATAACCTGGAGCCACGTCGTCTCGTCTCTCTATGTATCTGTACAGTATATAGCAGAGATGACAATAAAGTTGACTTTGACTTTGAAATTTATTTTTAGACAGATTTTTTGAAACATAATAAACACAAGGGAAATGTTAGTCCAGGTTTTATATTTCTGGAAAAATCCGTATCAATCAATGAAAATAAAATCTTAAATATCAGTCTTAAAATACAAATCACTTGAGGTCCAATTTTGAAAAGACTGATACCATCTACAAAATTGAGCAGACAATGAAAATGACCAACTACAAACTATAAATGGGAAAGCGTGAAATGTTTTCATATCGTATACTGTACACAGTGATACCAACTGGGAAATAATGCACTGAGGTTAATTAATCTGCACCAGTGATTCTGAATTTGGTGACAGAAGGGAACTCTCACCTCCTCACTGATCTCCATCGAGTTGCGATACCAGATGATGTGGGGGGGTGGAGTGGCCTGGACGTGGCAGTGAAGGTATCCGGGCTGCCCCTCCTCCATCTGGGTGTCCTGAGGCTTGGTGGTCCATTGAGGGGGGCCTGAGAGATTAATCGAGATTAGGGAGAGGCGAATGGTAATGATTACTCTGATGTGGTTTTAATACAATGTGCTTTATTCACCAAAATTTGTTGTCTGTCTTTTTTCATAAATTTATTCTCTGAAAGGGTTAAGTTCGTTCAAGTAGACTATTATAAGTGATGAAAACGTTTTGGACAAATATGCGTGGAATAAAATTTGCATGAGAGTAGTCTTCAGAAATTGTAGATTCTGTTCTTATCTACGAAAAAATATTAAATTAGAAAATATTGGTGAATGGCAAAAACGGCAAGAAAACTAGATGAGGGTTTTAAGAATAATCGTAAGTGGGTTTTAAGATCATTCGTTTCAGGACATATAGACTGCAAGCATAGAGTCATATCCAGAGATTTTTTGATCGCTGTGCTGTTCACACTACAAAACTTCAAGATTCCTGATCAAAATGTAGTATGGGTGTTGATATGAATCACAATGCATCGCGATGCAGACGTGCATGATTCTGCAGTTGCCGACCATAATCGACTATATCGGGGGGCTTCGGCAGCATTGCAAGAGGTCCGTGACTCACAATCCAGTTTCACGACTAAAACCATTTTTTCAAAATTATTTCATTTTATTTATTTTTCAAAACATTAGCAGATGATTTGGACATCTTTATGAAAAAATAAATTTAATGCCAATATCTACAAAGCAATAGAAAAAATGCCCCACCCCACCAGCTCAGTCTGCGTGGTGGTCCCTGGGACAGAACCAGATGAAAACCCCTGGATTATATCATAATGACATTGATTGGTGATTGTCTGCCTACAGCATAAACATTCTAGTTAAAAAGAACATCCCGGGAGTAACTACGGATGCCCAATCTGCATGCAATGTGAAGTAATGTAAAAAAATTGATGTGATCCATCGTGATGCACCGAGATATCGTATCGCATTAAATCGTTGACACGATAACCGTAAACGAATCACACCATCTCTCAGCACGACTGCTCAGTCTGGGCTACAAAACAACCTTCTGTTATGAAAAGTGTGAATTAACACCACAACTAAACTGTTAGAACAGAGACGTCCAAACTTACCGGTCACCAACACGCTGACGTCCTGCCGTCTCTGACCTGCCTTGTTCTGGGCCACACACGTGTAGGTGCCCGAGTCTCCGTTCATGGTGGTGTTGAAGATCAGGTCTAAGCCCAGCTGGTAGACCCGGCCTGCGGAGGGGAGCTTCTGCCCCGAATGCTCCCACCACACTTCGGGCTGGGGGCGGCCCTGCGGCGGCTGGCACGATACTCTCTCCATGTGGTTCGGGGAGAAGTACATGTTCAATCTTCCTCCCATCTCATCGATCTCTGGTGATGGACAGAGCAAAGGAAGAACAATGACACATTCAGCAGATCTAATTTCGTTCGTGAAAAGTATGATGAAAAATATTTGTCAGTTGGGCAGCGGGCTGTGGCAGCTTCAGTAGCAACAAAACATTCTGACTAAAATAATGATGACATGTTTTAACTAAAGTTAGACCAAAAGTATGTAGAAATAACTAAAATGTGACTAAACTAATAAGCATTATTTGACCAAATATGAAGTAGTTCCCTAAATTAATACTGCTTTTAACACATCCGGGCAGCTTCGCACACACTTCAGCACGTAAAATGCAGCTGACTGTGCCACTAACTCTGCGGTCACGCACCAGTGCGCATCTGCATTATTCTACCAAGACGGGATTACTCCAAAAAAAATGTTCAATAGCACTGCTGCCTAACTTCCCCTCAATATTCTTTACTCTGGTATGGAATAATCCTGTTAAAACCACAGGGAGATTAAAAGGAAATTAGCTCAGTTTAAGTGGCTCTGTAGTGGGCAGAGAAAGCAGCAGAGATCCCCATCAGGCAAGTCTGTTAGCCACAACCTAGTTGTTCTAATTTATTCTGTGCTTGTACGGAAAGTGGGCAGCGAGTGAGCGAAGTCGAGTTGAACAGGAAATTCAGTAATTCCGTTTCATTTTAGTTTGGTTTTCACTGAAGTTTTTATTTACATCCACATTTTCATCTTTAATATATTTAACTAAATTGCTTCCTGACTGTTATGCTGCAACTATTCCCAAAAACAAGTGCCATAACTCTTGTGCAACGATCAGCTCTGAATAACCACGTGTCCTGTGCGCTCATTTGCTATGTGAGCGACCAATCCTCACGAACTGTGTACTATTACATCCAGCTCAAAATGTACCACTAGCCCTCTCTCTGTGTAGCAGTGTAAACTGTGAGACTTGTTTTTAGCGACGGTAGAGAGTTTCGGGAGGAGTTAGGGCAGAGGTGGGGTGTGTCACGCTCGCTGTTCTGGACCGTGGCATTTGTATCATGGTTTTCCATTAAGTTTCAGAACTTCTCTATCTGCAGTGTTCACACATAGAAACTGACCGGTTGATCACCAATCAAATATGGAGTTGCACCCGATCGCAGACTTTTGTTATTAAAATTGTGTAGTATTAACAAGCTCAATGCAGTGAATGAGGAGTGCATGTGTGTGTATGTGGTGTGTGTGTAAAACTAAAAATGTAGAGAGGCAGGAGGCAACTGCTTTGAGGCTCTAGCTGCAGCGGATGTTAATCAGCCAATTAGCTCATCGACCCAGACTGAAATCGCTTGTTCATGAAATTCCCGTTTGCAAGTGTCTTTGAGCATCTTGGCAGAAAAACGAGCACAAGTAGCACGATGTCTAACCTGTGATGTGTAGAGAGGCTTCCACATACACCTGCTGATCAGCTCCATACCGAGCCACACACCTGTAACGGCCTGTGCTACGAGGCTTCACCTGAGTGATGTGCAGCGTTCCATTACTGAAGACAAATACCCTGCAAAAAAGAAACACACACACGCAGAGTCAAGATGCAGAAATCAGCTTTCTAACTACAATCTATTACGCAACTGTCAGCCAACTGTCTAGAAATCTTTTGCTGCAGCCATGTCAAACATACAAACCCTGTAAGGAGAGACGAAAGGGAAGGGAATGCAAAGAAAAAGAAAGAAAAGGAGAGATAAAGACACACAAATATAAAAGACGAAGAAGAAGCAGATATACAAGGAGATGAAAAGCAAGGAAACTAAAAACAAGGAAAATATTAGTCTGTGCCGACTGGCGTTGAGGTGAAGTTGAAGTACAGGCCCCGCTGGTGTTTTTGTTCATTCTGCATGTGCAAAAACAAACACATTCACATACTAATCCTCTTAGCTCAGGGCAACTTCCAAAACCCATCTACAAAAAAATGCAGCCTCAGCTCCAAACGCAACAGTGAAATCTGAACCAAATTAGCCCAGCACATTCCCTCACAAGCCGGCCCAGAGTCGAGCTCATACTGCATTCGACAGTTCCCTCAGGAACCCTCAGAACTGCACCACTGCAGAGAGAATAAACACACAGCTATACACAACATACATCATCTTCACATAATAGCGCACTGCACTGGACACCAGCCCCTACAAAACACCTGTGAGCACCTGTGAGGAAAACAGAAGAGGAGGAGGTGGACGACTAACCGGGACTTGTTGACGACAGGCTCGTCCTCGTGAAACCACTCTACAACAGGCTGAGGTTTGGCTGAGAACTGGCAGTGGAACAAAACCTCCTCATTCCTGAACACCACCTGGTCCTCCGGAGACAACACCACTCGAGGAATCGTCTTGTCTAGGTATAAAGAGAAAGACAGAAAAATTAGAAAAATAAAGAAAGGAAGGAAAAAAGGAAGGAAGGAATGAAGAAAGAAATAAAGAAAGAAAGAAAGAAATGAGAAAGGAAAGAGGAAGGAAGGAAGAAAAAATGGAAAGAAATAAAGGAAAAATTAAAGAGGATACAGAGGGAAAATAATAATAGAGAAAGAAAGAAAAAAGGGACGTAAAGAGAAAGAAAGAAAATAGAAGTATAATTATTAAAGTATTATAAAAGTAAAAGTAAATATAAAAAAGACCAAAAGAGAGAGAAACAAAGCAAGTAGAGGAACAATATTGAGTGTTAATGTGACTATTTCATTTTACTAACAGCAGTAACAGGCAGGAGTAATGTGCTTTATGCATATATTTACTAAATTGAACATTTTTAAATATTTATAATATTTTTTAATATTTACACTGTGACACAAGTCTTGATCAAACTTTAAGTCCTTCCATTGTGCGTGGAAAATAATACAATATGTAGAGTGATTTCAATCATACATGTAAACACTATTCCTTAAAACCACCTTAGCCCTCCTGTCATGTTGCAAGTCATTTTAAATTTAACAAATCTTAAAAAAAACAAAACCCAAAAAAGTAACCCCAATGTTTTTTAATTCTAAAGTATTTTTTCAGTATGAAACGTCTTGTGTTTAATAAGGGTAATCATCAACATATAAAATAAAAATGGTTCAGTTCACATATGGGGACCTCTCAAATGTCCTCACGAAGCCCAAAAAACAGATAAAAGTGGTTTTAGGGGACAAAAGGTCCCCACAAGGCGATTAATACATGGACACACACACACACACACACACTCTCACACACACTCTCACACACACTCTCACACACACACAAAGTGTGTGTCATCTGTTGAATGCAGCGTTTGATCAGCTATGTCTGGCTCTCTCTAATCTCTCGCTCTCTCACTCCAGCACATGGCTGTGTTCCAGTCTCGCCTGCTTTGTACCTGACACGTAACAACAAACGGCATAAAATCAGAGCTGCTGATGAACTGATGAATGCAGGTGACTCCCATACAGGCTACATACAACCACCTGTGTGTGTGTGTGTGTGTTACCTATAATATTGAGGGTGAAGTTGGAGCTGCTGCAGATATATCCTGCACCGTTGCGAGCGCAGCAGCTGTAGTTTCCGGAGTCTGCAGGAGCTGGACTACGCAATGTCAGGCTTCTCTCCTTTATGGAGAGCAAAACTCCATCTTTGTACCATCTACTGTTTGGCCTGCACAGGTGGACGACAGGTTTCAGACACTCAATAAAATGTGAAGATGATATTATATATATGTTACACGTCTAATATTATACAATATATACAGTTTATAATGCTGTCAAATATCAATACTCCAGCTAATCACAAGTTTAGCATCTACAGAGCTGGTCAAATGTCATGCCCCTGGTTTATTTCCCAGTCCTCAATATGCTCTTTATAATTATGTTGTGCTCATATATTATTTAACATAATAATATAAGCTTTCAGTGAGAACCCCTGAAGCTTCAGTTCTCGTATTAAACCTAAAATATTCAGTTAATATGTGATCTAAATATGAAATAAAGAGCGTCAAAGTAGTCATAGCGAGAAAAATGTCAACAATATGCCATATGAGTTTATTGCAGTAAATGATAGATTATGTACTGAGGTTTTCAGATGTAATGTTTGAAATGTAATTTCTAACAGGATAAATAGCGAAATTCGTGATTTTATTCACCTTACGTTTCCATTTTCCACAGGAAAATACCAGAGGTTGGCTTCGTAAACATTGCTTTTCTAACGTCTTTGGGATTACTTTATGTGCAAAAACAACTGGTGATTTGGGTGTTATTCGGTTTAGGAACTACTGTTCTATCATTATAAAGTGCATACAGACATTACGATCAATGTGTATTCGCGGCAGTCATGTCAGGTAAAGAGGAGGTAGAAAAATTGCGACTTTAGCCGGGTTATCATAGGCAGGGTCACATATGTGACAACACAGGCAGTGAAATTAGGAGAAAGAAAAGGATGTGTGTGTGTGAGAGAGGAGAGAGAGCTGTGTGTGAGAGAGGAGAGAGGAGACGGAGAGAAAGAGAGAATGATAAAGAGAGGAGTATATGAGAGAGAAAAGGGGGAGAGAGGGGTGTGAGGCAGAGAGAAAGAGAAAGAATGATAGAGTGAGGTAAGAAAGAGACAGAGAGTGAATTAGAGAAAAAGCGAAAGAGGGGTATGAGAGAGAGAAGGCGGATGAGAGAGGTGTATGAGGCAGAAAGGGAGAGAAGAAAGTGTGGAGAGAGGAGAGGAAATAGAGAGGTGTATGAGAGAGACAGAGAGAGGGATGAATGAGGCGGTGTGAGAGAGAGAGAGAGAGCGAGAGAGAGAGAGATAAAGCTGAGAGGATGTGAGAGAGAAAGAAAAGAGGAATATTAACAGCCCACCTTGGATGTCCATCAATCTGACACTGTAAAATGATTTGTTCTGCACCATCGATCTCCTGTGCTGTTGCAGGTTCTTTCAGAATCACCGGCCCACTCTCAATCCCTGTGGAGAGGAGCACATCAGAAATATGTCATGATACATAAATAAATGTGTGCGTGCATGCTGGGGTCTGTGTGTGTGTGTGTGTGTGTATGGAAGGGAGATGGGGAAAGTTTCCAGTGAAAAATTTTAGATGAGAGATTTCACTGAGAAAATGTTCAGACACCACACACATGCAGAGGTCAAACACCACTCACACGCACATTCTCTCACACAATAACATTCTGATGTCACACATTCAAACAATATCCATGCAGAATGACAGGACAAAATAAATAAATAAATAAAAACACCGCATGACTAAAGAGGCACATGCACGCAGGAGAAAACTGTATAAAACCGAGTGAAACTCTAGAGAAGAGTGTGCTTTGACAAAATCAGACATTTTATTTTAGCTTCCTTTTAATGAGATATTCTCCAAAGGGTGCAAGCACGCACACTTTCCCTGATAAAAAAAAGACGTGTTTGAGGAGAGGAGGGAGTGAAGCAAAGGATGGGGAGGGGGTACAGGAGAGATGAGATGAAAGCAGGAGAGTGAGAGATGAAAATGCAAGGACAGCAAACTCCTTTTTACTCCAGGACGAGGCGATGTGGAGGCTCTTCCATGTTAGATTTATGAACCTTTACGGAATTCTGCTTTCTGCGTTATACTCATGAAAGACTTTGTGGGATTTTCAATCAGACCAAATTTCTAAACACACAATCGGGGAGAGTAAGCCTCAGCTCACCACAGTCTCACACACACACACACACACACACACACACACACACTTAACACTCGTGTGGCTGTGCTGCACGTATAGTAGGTCAATGCATGGAAATGCTTATGCAACCGTACAAAGATTGCGTGTGATTACCTCTCCTCTCTCCCTGTATCATTTGTTCGGGCCCAGGGCTGCTGCGCGGCACGGGTCATTATGGCGTGCATCTGTTTTGCCAGCCTTGCTGTTTGTTTGGCCTAGATGTAATTGCATGTGTGTGTGTCTGCGTGTCTGCGTGTGTGAGTGTCCTGGCTCTAGGGTTTAGTCCAGCATGAACACTCATGCTCTGTACTCTCCATGGCCCCGGGCTGCACACTGACATTGCCCCGGCACGAGTGTGTTTTTATCGTCCATAAAATATGCAAGGAATGATTTAGAGTGAAGCAGGATGGGGGAGGTGTGTGTGTGTGTGTGTGTGTATGGGTGTACACTGTTTATTGACTGTTATGAGAATCAGATACAGCTACAAAACCAGGTACTCAAGGCACTGAGGTATTTCAAATAAAAATCATTCTTCATGGTCGCTGAGCTTTAACTGTTCGGCTAACTAGGCTAGTCAACTGTTTATAGAAACATCGACCAGCCAATTTAGCATCGACACTTGATACACGTCACATAACGTGGTATTTTATGTATAACATGAGCGTAGCAACACGTCTAGCCACTACAACACTGCTAAAGCATACAGCTGACCAAGTTAGACACAAACAACACTAAAATTGAAGGCTTTATTGCAATCTTTACACTGAGTAGCCATCTAGGATTGTGAACTCGGTGTACTTTGCGCTGCTCCGAGATATTTGGTTGGATGTCTGAGAAATGCGACCGCGCATGATGTCACTTTCGGCTTCATCCTTCGGAAAATGGACTGCACCGTTATTTTGCTTTTGGGGTTTTTAGCTCCTCATAGATCACGAGGAAGATTTGTACTGTAAATATGCTATTAAAGCTGATTTTTTTTTCTAAAGAGTGGATATCTTTGTGATTTTAGTGGCAGACCGGACGTAGCAGGGCTTTTGATGCACATTACATTAATGCACACTGGGGAAAGTATTAATAGAATATTTAAAATAATCAGGCATTGTCGAGAATATGCCGATTAGAGGTTCTGAACGTTGGTTTCGATTACTTTTTGATTATCGGCCCTACAACCTTTATAGTTACTGTTTATAAGATTATTTCCTATTTTAGGAAACATAATTTTCTAGATTTTCATTTTTATTGTACTTTCCTGTAACAGCTCTTTAATTATTTGTTATACTTGAATTGTAACTATGTATGCAACATAAAGAGTCTTGAACTTTGATGCACTGATTCATTTGAAATGTCCGGTCGATCTACGGAACAAAAAATATTATATATATTTTAGTTGCTTTTTGTGATTTTACATGAATGAGGGTTTTAAATCAGTATGTGATATTCTCTCATATTGAACGCTGGCTCCTGAATTAAATCGAATCAAAATCAATCGTATCAAACTTTGTGATATCGGCAGACATCAAATCGCTGTTGATATAAATGATATCATACTGATATTGATATCATTTTGTGATGAAACTTGTGATTTAACTCCTAGTGTGTGTTGTGAGTGTGTGTGGGTGTTTGCGTGGGAGATAATGTATAGTACAGCACAAGGAGAGGGAGAGCGCTAGACTAAAGCTTGTCACGTTGCATTAACTCAGAGTCGGCCTGGTCAAGGCGACCTCAGTGGGATTATGGGTAACTGTCTGCACTCTAGTGTGACTTGCTTTGCACTGAAGAAAGAAAAAGGAGGAATGCTGTAGAGGAGGACAGGAGCTCACCGTGGAGCTGCCCGAGCGTCCATTCTTTACTCTGTTTACCGCGTTAATCATACGGATATGAAAACGGAGCCAGGAGAATCTGGTTTTGAGGTTAAAATACCAACAAACACACACACACACACACAAACAGACATTTAGACATTCTGTTTCTTATGCATTACATACTTCCAGATGCCATCTTATACACATAAAGCAGATCTCCAGCTGTAAGGACTCTGTTCTACTGCAGCTGAATGATCTTTATCCCCAACAAAAACTCTTTCATTAAAAACTCACCAAAAAAAAAATCTCATAAGCGTCTCTCATCGCCTCTCATCTCACAGCAGCGCTCGCCTCGCCAGGTGGGGACTCGTGCTTTCTGATTGCAGAGATTAATGGACACACACTGACTCTGCACACACACTACTGTCCTGACATATTTGTTGCTATGGCGATTAGCTTCAGCTATAATTATGGATTGAATAACGGCTTAATCGAAGCCTAAAGACCTGAAATTGGAAGAGATATAAAAAGGAGAGAAGGAACGATGGAGAACAGAAGGGGAGAAATGAGAAAGAGACAGAGGAAAAGAGAACAGAACTGAAAGGGAAAGGTAAAAACCGAGCAGTAAAGATGGGGAGAAAACAAAAGAGAAGTAGAGAGAAGAGAAGAGAGGAGAAAGGAGAGACAGAAGAGAACAGAGAAGGGTAGAAGAGAAGGGAAGAGAATACAAAGTGGGAAACTAGAAAAGAGGAGAGACAAGAAAAAGAAGAGACGATAAGAGAAGAAAACGGAAATAAAAGAAGAAAACGGAAGAGGTATGGAGACAAGAAAAGAGAGTTAGAAGAGAGGAGAAGAAGAAACAGGAGAAGACAAAAGGAAAGAGGAGAAGAGAAGAGAGAACACAAGAGAGGAGAAGAGAGAAGAGGAGAGAGAAAAGAGAAAAGAAAGGAAAAGAGGCAAAGAGAGAAGAGAGAAGAAGAGAGAAGAAGAGAGAAGAGAGGAGAGGACACACACACTAATACACTAATACCCTGTACATAGACAACCCAATGTTCCCCCTACCGTTATATTAGGGGGACGGCCTGTTCAACAGCGAATAAGAAGAGGAGAAAAGGGAGAAGAGAGGAAAAGAGGAGAGAGGAGAAGAGGAGAAGAGAGAAGAGAGGAGAGAGGAGAAGAGAGAAGAAAAGGGAGAAGAGAGAACAGAGAAGAGAGGAGAAGAGAGAAGAGAGGAGAAGAGAGAAGAAAAGGAAGAAGAGAGAAGAGGAGAAGAGAAGAGAGAAGAGGAGGGGAGAAGAGAGGAGAAGAGAGAAGAAAAGGAAGAAGAGAGAAGAGGAGAAGAGAAGAGAGGAGAAGAGAGAAGAGGAGAGAGGAGAAGAGAGAAGAGGAGAGGAGAAGAGAGGAGAAGGGAGAAGAGAGAAGAGGAGAGGAGAAGAGAGGAGAAGAGAGAAGAGAGGAGAAGAGAGAAGAGAGGAGAAGAAAGAAGAGAGGAGAGGAGAAGGGAGAAGAGAGGAGAGGAGAAGGGAGAAGAGAGGAGAAGAGAGAGGAAAGGAAAAGAGAAGAGAAGAGAGGAGAAGAGAAGAGAGAAGAGAGGAGAAGAGAGGAGAAGAGAGAAGAGAGGAGAAGAGAAGAGAGGAGAAGGGGAAAGGACAGTAGGGTGGTGAACAGTAGAGAAGATGAGAGAGTGAAAAAAGCAGAAAATAAAAGACGAGAAGGGGAAAGAAGAGAACAGAAAAGAGAGAGAGGAGAGGGAGGATGTCAGGCTGATTGCTGTATCTCATTGATATGACGTCCCAAGCTGGGTAAGTTAATTAGAAACGCGTGAACAAGACTGTCACTGAATGAGGAGGAGCTCAGAGACGAGCGCAGAAAGAGCACTGCTTTTGTTCCGAGCACAGCCTGGTATGTCAGAGCTAACTAAGTATGACAGGAGGGGGGAGAGAGAGAGAGGGAGAGGGAGGGAGAGAGAGAGAGAGAGAGTGTGCTTTATGAGTGTGATGTCGTCAGATTACTAAAGATAACGGTAGTAGAGGATTATGGGATCATGCCATAAAATGATCATGAGAGGGTGAGAAGTGAGAGTTTCCATTTGCTTTTTTTGTGAGAAAATCCTTTGGGTATTACATGTATGACTAAAGATCCTCAATATTTTTAGGGAACTGCAGTGTAGTGCAGTCTCTTTGACAAAGAAACAAAAAATAGAGTGATGGAAAGAACGACAGGCTGAGAGTCTTAGCTGACAGCACATCATCCTCACTGAGGGGAAAAAAGGCCAATATGACGGCAAGAGTCAATGTCAAGATTCTGGGATCTCTCTTTCTCTCTGTCACAAACACAAACACACTCTCTCTCACACACACACACACGCTCACACACCTGTAACTGTCTTCATAAGCAAGTTTCAGGATGAACCTGCAGCTGTGTGTTAAGTGTAATCAGAGATTATGGAACTCCTCCCCTGGTCTTGTGTTTAAAAGAAGTAGAGGGAAAGTGATCTCCCCTTCTTTCTTCCTTACACTCAGCTGCCTCACACACACACACACACCCCCGCACCCGCACACACAGATCTAATACACTGTACATAGACAACCCAATGTTTCCCCTACCGTTATACTAGGGGGACGCCCCATTCAACCTGAAAAGCAGACAAAAATATCTGCGACTTCCCATCTCAAGAGCCTCTGAAAGATACTCTGCAGTGACAAAAGCTGGACACTTTGTGGATAATCATCCTAAAGTGAACACAATAATCCTTTAAGTGTTTTTGTCTGTGTCTGTCTAACCCTGACCCTACCCTTACACTCCAAAGTAGTAAACGCAGGGGAAACGCTACAACCCATCATTCCATTGAGGTGCACTGAAGAAACACTGACACAGCGACACTGCATCACTAAATCCTTGGTGTGTGCAGCTGCATCTCAGAAAACAAGTAAGACACTGTCAGACATTCAGGGGATTTCGTTAAATAAAAACCCAGACGTCCACAATATACCAACAATCATATCAAATTACCTGTGAAAAACTGATTTCAAACAGTATCTGATTACAGTCACTAATTATTATTACACTCTTATCAAATTACCTAAACACTGCGCTTTTCCACCTTCAGCCTCACTCAGAACTTCTTTGTACAGTTTACGGGTATTGTGGCCCGTGTAAGTGTATGAAATTAGCATGCACAGAGTGAGAGAGCCGGATTTAATTGATGTCTGCAAGATCAATACAGCGAGAAAGGAAAAGGCCAGCTAAAGTTCAGAGCTAACGCAGAGCATAGAGGTGAAGGATTAGCATTGCATATCACACTCGTGCAGGTTCACTAAACGTTACGCGTGGACTCAGAAGAGGCAAGTAAAGGTAAATCTTAAAGTAAAGATAAAGAAGAGCTTAAAGTGGAGTCCTGGTGTAATCGTTCATGTTTAATAGTGGGACATTGTGCACAGCATTTCTGCAGGATTAATGAGAGCTAATTTGGACCAATAAACCTCAACCACACAAGACTGTTAACACTTTTTGCTAAAAAATAAATAAATAATAGCTTATTCACATTATTTTCACGCCCATGACCCTTTATGAAGGTCATTTGCTGGTTTCATACTCAGTCATACACAGTCAGGTCAGGTCAGGTCAGGTCAGATCTTATCACAGCATGAGGTCGTAACCATATTTGATGCAATATGACGTATGTAAAAATGTGTGTTTTGACATTCATATCTCTTTCAGCACGTCATTTGGGCATTACTACAATGTGATCTGTGGAATCTTGCTACGGGGGACGTGCTCAAAAAACAATGTTTCTGACGATAAATTACAGTGAGATTATACTATGCATGTCAAAAAATGGATGTCTATATCTTTGTCTTTGAATTCAACTGTTGAGCGATAAATTGTCAAATTTATGACCAAATTCAACATTTGTTGATTTGATTTGTTTTTGCAATTTGCAAGAATGTTCCAAATGCCCCTCTTTCTTACTGACACTGACGAGAAGCCGCAAATTCCCACTGATCAATCGCACTGTCAATACAGCTTTGCTCCAGATAGTCCCAAACACCACTTCAGATCGTAGCCACACGTTTAAAGTGGGATACAGTAATCACTTCGCTGCGTATATAATTCTGAATGTAACCATGAAAAAAATTCAACATTTAGCAAAACGGCCAACGTTGTCACAGTTTACAGCTATTGAACAATTGTATCTACAGTAGGGGTGGGCGATATATCGAATATACTCGATGTATCTCGGCTTGTTCCACGTG
Organism: Distichodus sexfasciatus; assembly: GCA_032718565.1. NCBI lineage: Eukaryota > Metazoa > Chordata > Actinopteri > Characiformes > Distichodontidae > Distichodus > Distichodus sexfasciatus. The sequence goes on from JAVGVS010000005.1 coordinate 7,557,533, forward strand.
CGATGTACTAAATGACTATATCGTGATCATCGAGTATAAATCCAAACGTCATTGTTAAACAGACAGCATGTACTTCGCTTTCCAGTTTTGCTTTTCTGCCCCGTCAAAGCAGACAGCTCGCTCCCCCGTCCATCCAGAAAACCCCTAGCGCATGCGCGTTTTGTACCGCTTTCGTGTTTTGCTTCTCTGCTCGCTCCCCCGCCTACGATGTTAAATCAATGCCAAAACTACAGCGCGCAAAATGGCTTGCCGCAAACATTACGCGAGTGCAAATGTGAAACTAAAGAGCACAAAATTAAGAAACGAGTGCGCAGTTGTGATAATATTGCGCGCAAACTGTATTTTTCCTCTCTCTAATGTCTTTTTTCCTCTCGATGTGTTAAATGTCCTCGCGCGCAAAGTAGATTACCAACGAGCGGCTTTTTTGCTCGAGTGAAAAATCTACGCGTGCGGTTTGAAAGGGGCGGGTTTGGCAGTTTGGGGGCGGGGTTTTGGCAGTTTCCGCCTGTGAATCCTATTGGCTGATGGCTCCTGGTTTTGTGATTGACTGCATGCTACAGAAAGTTTCTACAGAAAAACCAAAGATGAAGGAGTTATAGTTATAGTTTATCGACCTTATAATTATAATTTAATAGTTAGTTCTTACACGTTTAATAAGCACGCAATGAATGGCTCCCCTTGCCCACTTGTCTGTCCCCAATATAAAGTATAAAGTTTGCTATATTATACCTTGGTTGAAAATGAAAGCATTTACTATGTTAAACTTTGGCTAAATTCATTATATTGGTGTCATTTTATGCAATATAGGGCCGAATTTATCATTTATACAGTGATTTAGAGGAAATTTCAAGGTATTGAGATATATATCGTGTATCGTGATATAGCTTAAAAATATCGCAATATTATTTTTATGCCATATCGCCCAGCCCTATACAGCAGAAGCGAGCAGGAAATGCCCTAAAGCCCTTATAGTGTGAGGCATGGCACCTGATACGCATCGTATTGTGTTGGGTTGTGTTTTCTGTGTAGCGATATGTACAGTACACCATTGCAATGTTACTTCCAACACTTAAGTCATCTTTTTCTTTTGAGTTGTTATAGTGACATGACTTCCTTTCACTGCAACCATTCAGTGCGTCAGTTTGTGCCAGTTCTAAAAACGGTGTGTGTGTGTGTTACATGTGCCGTGGTTGACAGACACTGAAAAGATGTTCCGATTCAGAATTAAAAACAGTAAAAGCAACATTTAGGGCCCAAAATCTATTCATTCTCAAGCATTGCAAGCCATTTGGAGCAGGTGGTAGCCTAACCCTAACCCTTCTCCCAGTGATTGGACGGTTGTTGGTTTGAATCCTGGACCGGTAAAGTTACCACTGAGGTACTCATGAGCAAGGTACACTCCCCAAGCACTGCTCCCCTGCTGATGTCCCGTCAGCTGTCCACTGCTTCTTCGTGGATGGGTCAAATGCAGAGATAGAAGCAGGCAATATATCTCGGCTTAGTTCCACGTGCGATGTAATAAATGACTTTCGCGAACATCAAGTACCAATCCTCACGTTAATGTTAAACAGACAGTATGTATGTCACTTTGGCGTTTCACTTCTCTGTCCTCTCAAAGTGGACAGCTCACTCCCCCACCCATCCATAAAACTCTCCTAGCGCGTTTTGTTCTGAAAGCAGACGGAAGCGAGTGTGCAGAGAGAGAAGTGAATATCCACATGATTTCAGAGTCATTAATTGAGAACGCAAGTGAACGACACAGCACTGGTTCTGTTATTCTGTGCATAAAAACAGCAGTAAATGCGTAAACGAAAACCGCGGTCGCGATGTAAACCCGCTCGCTACTCTCACGCCATCACTCGCAAAAATGATGAATGGTTAGGGTTAGAGGCAGGTATTATTTAGCTACAGAAATCATTACGCCTATGTCTCCAAAAGTACAGTTAACACGTGCAATATTTGTCCAGCCAACCAACAAGAATGCATTCTGTGTACAAAGACTAAAAACGTGTCTCTCTGAGTATAGACCAGCGGACCAAACCAAGTGTGTTACTCAGTGTTTGACTGCGTGTGAGATGTAGTAAGATTTACTGGGGCACACAGGTTCCTGTCTCCTCTTTGAGCTGATACCAGAATTCCCCTAAAACAAAACCCATTCAGACTCATCTGGTTTGGAATACACAAACACACTCTTGTACACATACAAACTCTGTGAGCTGCAGCCAGACAACCTACTATTAGGCTTAACAAGGTCTCATCACAGTTAACATGCCATGCTGTAGATTATGGGTGGAAAACGGTTTTCTGGCGATTTTCCCTTTTATGCTGCAGAAAGAGAACTGGCAGAATTGTTTTCGTCCGGGGGCAGAACCGCGTGATCCTCTCTCCTGTGTACACGGATCATTATCCCTCCCTTTATACACTCATTCAAGCTCTACTCCTCCCTGTCCGAAGGAGGGTGGACTTTTTATTACCACAATAAATCACAATTAATTGCTCGACGCAGATCTCAGAGCGCTCCTTTCTCCTAAGATGTGGAACTCCAAAAACAATAATAGGGTTGCGCTGGGAAACCAGCTACCCGTCATTAATGGCTGGTTTCAGAAGCCAAACCCAAACCCCTGCTCATGGAGGGAGATCAGAAGGGATGGATTTAGCCTCGGACTGATGAGCTGCAGACACACACTGATCTGTTCCTCCCACTGTCCCTCTTTCACTCTCATGGATCTGATTCATGGCAATGAGAAGGGAGAGATCCTGCCGTCTCAGATTTCACGTCGGCTACTTTCTGAAGAGTTTCTGCTTTCGGAGGAGTTTCTAAAGCCCACATGTGTGTATACACTGGTCACAATAGTTGCACTAAAGTGGCTGATTTGTTCATGCCTGACAGACTTAAATTTTGGCAGGCTCTACATGCTGTTCGACTTTTTTTCCCCAAGTAAATGTACTAAGGACACTTCGGAAACAATTGTGTAATGACCTTAGGCGTGGGTATTGGCAAGAACCTCACGATACGATATGTATCACAATACATGGGTCACAATATGATTATATCACGATATATTGCGATACTTTACATATTGTGATATACTGAGATATTCTACAGTTCACTGAAAATGTAAAAACTGATCTGAAATGCAAGTTGCTGTGTACGATCTGAGTGTCTTAATGAATCACATTACATTAATCACATTACATTAATAACTCAGAACTGAATTTTAATCTTATTGTCTTTGCATCTTAACACACTGAACTAGTGGACACCAAAAACGTTAAGATAAAGTGCATACGCTTGAAAATAAGAACGTAAAGTGCACAGTCAGTTATCTGAGGCTGCTTGGAGTGCATGATTCTCCCTCTCGGAAATATAAATTTTTGGAGCTAGAAATCTATATAGTATATCGTGAAAGGAAATATTGTGATATATTGACGTATCAATTTTTTTGCACAGCCCTAAATGACCTGCAGTTATTTGGGGTAAAACTGCACAGTTTTTAGGTCAGCAGGACCTGACCAGTCTCTCAGTATCAGGAGATTTTAGAAACTGTGACGTCAGATCTTTGTGACCTTGTGAATTATTTTTAAAGGAATGCTTTGAAAAGGTCCACCATTTACTTAAAACACTAAAGGGCTCAAAAGATTTGCGTTTAGTGACTGAGATTAAGGTAAGGGTGTGGATTAGGTGTAGTTGCAGACAAGCATCATCATATCTCCTACTTTAATCCAGGTATGTTTTAACAGCACAAAACCCTGTTAAAGCCTTAAGTGAAGAACACAAAAAAACTAAATAATCCCATCACAAACCCAGCGTTGGCAGAGCCAGGACATTTAACTTGTCACCTCATACATGGGAAATGAGGCAGTTATTATAACACGCAAGAGCGGCAGACAGCTTATGTTTTACACACTCGTGAAACGCAAGTGGGCCGTGATGGCTTTGATTACGTGCGAGAAAGCAAAAATAAAGGCTCTGAGCAGAAAGCGCTTTTGAAAAGGTACAAAAAAGAACGAAGAACACGTTAAATCAAACGAAGAGGCGAGGACGGTGATAATCTAGACAGGAATAATTATATGGCTGCGAGCAAGATTACCCTTCGCGGTAATTTCCAACACAAAAGCCTTTTCAAGGGATGTGGGAGGACGGAGCGTTACACAATGCAAAGAAATGCGTAAAAGAGACGGGTGGTAACGTCCAGGCAGCATCTGAATGCGAGGAGAGGGCAGGTATTGCTATATGAGAAACTGCCAAGAAGAAGGACTGAAGAACAACAAAGCAGCTTCGCATCCTGAAACACACGGTTCTCACAAACATGTTCTACATTCTGACCCTGCGGCTGGGCAAGAGATAGGGTTGAGCGATATAAACTTAAATCAAAATCACGGTTTATTGAACATTTTTATATTTATTTTTGCCCTCATAGTTCACTGACAAGATCTGTATTGTAGAGGAAAGTATTAACTGAATTTTAAAAATAAGTATTAAAAGAATTAAAACAATATTATTATTCATTTTCAATTAATTGCCCAGCCCTGAAGCAGACCCGTGATGTACTGTAACTCCAGACTCACACTTGATGTTGAAGGAGGCGTTAGCAGAGACAAGCTCCTCCCCGCTGACCGTGTGTGTGGCAACACACTGGAAGTTGCCCATGTCAAGGTTACGGTCGACGGCATGGAATTTGAGGTTGCCCCCTTCCATGAAGCGGCGCTCCGAGTCAGACACCAGCTGCCCATCCAGCAGCCAAGAGTAGCGAACGGCCAAGGGCTCGCTGACCTCACAGCGTAGCATAGCACTGCGTCCGTGCAGTGCATCCTGAGACTTAGGTTCTTTGGAGAAGTGTAGGGACGGGGAGGCCCAAACAAAAAGTACTGAAAGAGAGAGAGAGAGAAGTTTATAAACTACAGTCACTACAATACAAAACACAGGTAACTGTAAACTGTTCATGTTCATACTGTTCTTATTGTTCCAAGTGCATTTCTACTGCTCATATGGTTTTTCTCTACTTAAAGTTGTCTTGCGCTACAATTTTTGCCTTGTTGAATTTTTTGCATTCTGCACTTTCTGTCTTGTCTTGTAATGTTAAACATCATGTAATTCTTGCTTCAGAAAAACGCTTTGTCACTTCTCTGTGTACTTCGCATATGGCTTTGTGGACTGAATTTTCTTGCATCTTAAATCAACGAATGATGCCTGCCGATATCACAAAGTCAATCCCATTCATGAGCCACATAAGAGACAGTATCATATGCTTATTTGACATAATCGCTTCCATTCATGTCAAAATCCCAAAAAGTAACTCAAATAGAATTTGACTATTTTCTTTATCATGTGAGCTGTGACCCACAGTGGCATGTGTTATTGCACTTAATAAACGTTGTGACAAAACCACCTGATTTATGTTCTCGTTTGGTGAGGAACATTATAATACGTATGATGTCTGATAGTGTTTTCATTTTGGCTCAATGCTATAAAAATGTGATTTGATCGCATATCATTGCATAATGTCTTTAAGGTTTTAAAATGATCAGTGCTGACATTATTAAGAGCTCATGACAGCATTTACAAGCTTTTAGATGATTTGATCATATACTAGCAATCAAAACAAACACCTATACATGAAAATAAGTCAAATGAAACAGGATTTATTTACATATGTATAATTCTGTGCTGTTCTTAACCTATAAATGCAGTTTCATTGTATTGTCTGTCACCTTCTAGCTTTCTCAGATGTGAACATATTGGTCAATTTTGTGTTGGCAGAGAACACTGTGTATTTTAGATAATATTAAATGAATGCCATGCAAATGTAGAAAATATCACTGTAGTATGAATACATAAATTCCCCGAATAAGAAATACATATTAATTTAGTGTGTATCCATTTATTACATTGTATAGACGATACAGTGAAGACTAATGGCATTGATATGTTTTATTATTATGTATAATCTTGATTTGGTGGAACATTTTGGCTGCTTTTTGTGCAAAATGACTCCAAATGATTCCAAATCTCAAGAGGCGGCTCAGCGTGGTTTACATTCCAATGTGCAAATCCACCTGGCAAAGCTGACTGACATTTGAGAAGGTGCGACAACGATGTGTAATACTCCATCAGCTATCAATCGACACCTACTAACCTAAAAGTAGTGCATTCCATTAACAAAGTCTAATTTTTAATTCTAAGGCTTAGATTACAGGGACAGGGTTTTATGTCAATTTAGAACAAGCATTTTCAGCTTCTAACAAACTGTCATATTTAATCCCACAAACATGTAGACATTATTATACAAACACTAAACAGAAACCAGAGGCAGGTTGTATTTCTTCAAGAGTAACATGACCTTCCCTGTACATATCCACAACACAGCCACCAGCAGACCGGCACACATGAGCCTAATCCCCCACACTGTACGTTAAATACTCTGACGTGGCCCGTTCTGTACCACAAACTAAAGACTGACGAAAAAATTGTCTGTAAATGACTGCAGCCCAACACTGCAAAACAGCAAAAATGCAGGACGGTGAAGATGCAATTCCTAATGGACATTAAAGGCTGGTTTCCTGAATATAGATTAATCTTAGTCTTGGACCAAATTGCAGAGACTGCAGATACAATGGAGATCCACCACTGAAATTCAAAGATAGTCTAGGCTTAGGCTTAATCGTTGTCTGGGAAACTGGCCCTAAAGTTTATTTCAACTTATTAATTCCTTTCTCTAATGCATTTCTCTAATTCAGTCGATTGCGACGTGAGATGTGTGATCTGAACAAATGTTCAAGTTTTTGTTTTTTTTTTCCCACTCAGAAAGCAGATTAATCTTAAAATAAATTTTTGTGCAGGCAATTTTGACAAAGTATGGTGAAAGTAGGGCTGGGAATGTTAACAAATATGATTATTTTACTTAAAATTGATTAAAGTTATAACATAATAAAGATTTAATTGAATCATTTTGAAGCAAATGAACCACATAATCACGCTGGGCCCAAACGTACACCAGAACTTCCAATATAGATGTTTACCTTTGCCTTTTCCCAGTGTCCGCCTAGTTTTGGGATGTGCATGAGTTAGCTTGTGCTCAGGTGAGAGTCAATATAAAGCAGACTTGAGCGATAAAAAGGCAGCAATAATTTGATGTCAGGAAAATTATTATTTTCTACAAAAGTGGGGCCTTACAACTGAATACTGCCCTCGTCCATTTGTTTTATCAGTAGATTAAAAAAAACACAAGCTGCAAATGATCAGTGATGATAAAATCAGCAAATAAATCCACAGTCCTGACTTAGACACACTATGTTCATGAAACATTAATAACAGAAATCTGCTGTTTTGTAGATGATATGTTTTACTGTTAGGGATGCACAGTAAGAGAAGTACTGGTAGTGAGTAGTGAGATTTTGGCTTTTTAGTGTCTATGGATCAAGGGGCCTAGAACGGACTGTAAATGTCACATGAGTGCAATTATCTTAAATACCAGGATTTCCATCTCTCTATGATGAATGTACAAGTGAAGAGAGAGAGAGAGAGAGAGAAAGACTCCGAGAGAAAAAAGGGAATATGTCCCCATGGGACTGTGGAGGACGCAGGTGGCTGTAATAGTGGAGGTGTGGAGAGATAAAACAGCACAGCGGTGGCAAAATACCAACCCCCACTGGACACAAAAACCTTGAGCACCATCACTACCGCTCCATAGTAGAAAACCCCTTAAAACAGCCAAGACCCTCGACATCAGGACTGTACAAATAGTAGACTGAAATTTTTTACAGTTGTGCCATGGTTACGTGTTTGTAATAGGGATGCACCGATCTGATATGTGGATCGGATCGGTCCGATAACAGCTCAAATAGCTGGGTGGCATCGGGCTGATCTATGGAGCTGACCTGTTCATTTAAATTGTAGGGTTTTTGTGTATTCGTGCATCAGAAGTGGTTAATTGTTCGATATTCGCGCTAGTTCATACATATTGATATGACAAGGAGCAGAACAAGCAATGCAACACACTACAACCCCAAAAGCAAATCACACCATTATACTGTTTAATTGCCTTAACAACTCTGTTCCTGATGGTTTTAGCGCTACAGGATAAGGGACCATCACAAAATTACGGAGCTGTGTTTAAACAAATAATTTTTGAGATGTTATTTTAATAATAAATAATTTAGCATATACATATGGGTGAGTAATTAATACATTGAAACAGTATTTAAGTCAAGTATTTCCTTAAGCATGACAGAATACTCTCAGTCTCCTTCTCACAGAGAAATACACAACTTATTGATTAAAAACTGGTATCAGAGATCGGTACTCGGGCTCGGCCGATACCCAAACACTAAGTATCGGCATTGGTATCGAAACTGAAAAAGTTGGATCAGTGCATGCCTAGTTTCTATAAAAGCGTCTGTTCAACCACACTATATCAAAGTAAAGAATTCTTTCTTGTCAAAAGTTTTCCTTTTAGCCATTATAAAGCGGCTTGTCCACAACAGACAAGAAAATGACACCAGTTTCAACTACATTGTCCACAACTTCTTCCAGCAGCAGCAGCAGCAGTAGTAGTAGTAGTAGTAACATCTCTCTGGAAACCTTTTTTCCATCTTTCCCAAAACCACACTTCGCTCTGTGAAAAGGAAACTTAATTGAACATGAAGGAAGCGATTCTGTAGATTACTTCAGTGCCTTAGAGTCTCTCCCTCAGAAATTCGGCAGCCGTTTTTCAAAGAGCCTCAGAGCTCTGACAAAAGCACAGTAATAACTGCCATATATTAATCATTAAAAAAGTGAGAAGATACCGCTACAGAACTGCAGACAAGTAAGGAAAGAACACTGTTGACCTGGATATGAAATGAAATGAAATGAACACAATGTCTACAGCTTATAACGGATGTTAGGATATGATATAGAGCTCGGCAACCAGTGTTACTACAAACGACATGAAGAAATGCCATTAATATTAATCACCACAGCATGAAAGCTGACATGATATAATTTTAAAACTATGACAAAAGAAAAATTCAATCAGCTGCAGAACTATTTATGTGCACCATCAAAGCAGTGCAGTTATATTCCTTTTTAGCGCATTATAACAAATTTTGAGAAAACAAAACCTTTTTAAAGTATTAATTGGGATCTCTTTTTTGATGAACAAGAGGTTTAGAGCAAAAAAACTACACCAGCAAAGGACATTCTCTGGTGAACAGTAATTAGAACCCAGCACTAAGCTCATTAGAGATCAACACAATGTTACATTCCCTTACAGCGCAACATGAACATATTTTTATAACAGGTCCACATTTGTATGTTAAAGTATGCAACATGATTATTTGAATATTTCATGTATATTTAGGCCAGAAATGTAGTTTGCAAGCATTTTAATTGGTTTAATAACATCAAAAGTATGAGTACACATCTTAATACACATCAGAAAAATGATCATTTCATTTAAATGAATCTGACAATGTATATCCATAAAGGTTCTTGCACAGTCTTGCAAGTCACTGGTCTGGTATGAAATGATTACGTCATCTACACTGTGACCTCGGGGCACGGCTCCCACAGTTGAACCAGTCCCACAAGTCAGCATTTAAAGAATTATGAATTACACTAAACAGTTTTACAGTTACAGTAATTCAGAGGTGCTGCTTGAGTGCCAGGGCCGGCCCAGACTTCCTCCCTAATTAGATCAGAACTGCTCTCAGTTTTAGCGTTAGACGTGAGGTGGGAAGACCTGTGGGGAAATATCAACGTCTGTCTTTGTGCTAAATCAGCGGGTGAGCATGTAGTTGGAGTTTAAAGGGATCCTAAAGATAACATGATTTACAGGACGAACTGGAAAGCTTAATGGCTCAAATGCGTCGTGATAGAAGTAGGTCTGGGCAATACATTAATGCCACGATATGAGCAGTACTTTTTATGCATTTCTTAGAAATAAAACCATAAATAAAACTATATATCAATATAATAGGTTACATTAAGGTCAATTTAGTACTGCGTAATTTATGCAGACTGGGGCGCAATCTAAACACAGTCCTCACAGCTGGGACAGTTGGTAACATAACGGTTAGAGAGTTTGCCCTGTGATTTGAAAGTTGCCCGGTACTCATGAGCAAGGTACTGTCCCCAAGCACTGCTCCCTGGGCGTTGGTAGTGCTGTCCCCTGCTCCTTTATAGGTGGGTCAAATTTCGTTGTGGTGCACGATGCTGTGGTGTGGTATGTTCACAATCACAAAGTATCATCAAAGTCACAGTTGAGGCTTGTATTTCTTACGAAAATGTATGAAGTTGTTAAAATGCTTGTTTTTGGAATGGTTTACTTGTATACAAAAAATAAACCTGCACGGATACCAATCCGCACGGTTCATATTAAGTGTGAACTTAAATGTAATAAAGTAGAAGGGGAGGCTGGTAGCGTAACGTTTAGGGTGTTCGTCCCATGATCGAAAGGTGGCTGGTTCAAATACCAGGACCGATAAAGGTACCACTGAGATACTGAAGAGCAAGGTACCGCCCCCAAGCACTGCTCCCCCAGCGCTGCCCTTGTTAGCTGCCCACTGCTCCTTCACGGATGGGTCAAACATGGAGGTCACATTTGGTTGTGGTGCACTCTGTACTGCGCTGTGTTGTGGTGTGTTCACAACAAATAATAATCACTCCCATCACTTTTTAGTAAAAGCACACACTCCTAGACTACCTAAGTACAGTCAGATAATTTGCTTTTATGCTTTAATATTGATGTTTTTTTTTTTTTTACATTAATGTGTATATTTTGTTTTGCTTATATTAAGTTGTTTCTGTGCAATTACATCCAAATAAATTAAATATGAAGATATAAATGAGTGACAATATAAATGAGATTAAAACTGGACATGGAAAAATAAACACATACAATTAGAACCAAAAATATCGTGACTATCGCCCAGCCCTCGCTACACCTCATTCATTTGTCTCAGCCACATTAGCCTTTTTGGGCAGACTGCCCCTTTTAAAGTCTTGTATTTAGGTCACATTCAATTCCTCCTGGTACTAATGAGGCAATTTGTGTGAATGCTCAAATAACCCGACGGGGAAAGACCCGGCCCGCTCTACCTGCTTTAGCTATTGTTAATCTCGGTATGAAAAACAGCCGATTCCAGACCTAAAGTGGAGCACTCAGGCTTTACATACATAATTCATACAGGTGGAATCAGAGTGACAGGCAGCATGAGGTCTGACAGTCATAAAGCCAACTACGCACGGCTCTTACCTGACCTGCCTTCCCCCTTCCCCAGTCACACACACACACACACACACCGAAACCAAGTGACAGGCCATTTCAACAGTCTCAGCACCTTCTCTGTCTCATGAGGGCACTCTTTGTATGGGTGTGTGTTCATATATTTAGGAGGTTGTGAGGACCTTACTGTCTCCTAAAAGAAGGGGGGAAACTATCATTTGGCCATTTTTATGGTTTTGTGGGCACATTTTTGTACATGAAATCTGGTCTCTAAAATATTTTATTTAATTGTTCCATGTTTGAAAAGCTAAAAGAGGTAAAAGCTTTGCTTTTGGTCACTAAGGTTAAGGTTAGGGCTTGATTTTTATTCACTTTATTTTATTCATTTTATTTATTTTTTAATATAGTGTAGTATTATTGACGTCTGTTATTATTGGAGTAAACGGAAGTACCCCACCAAGACAGTAATACAAGTGAGTGTGTGCAAGTGGCCGGTGTGAAATGTCAGCATTATGTAGCAGAGACTGCCTGTCAGAGACTGAGTGTGGTTATATGGGGAGGTGTGCGAACAGCACTCGTTCCCTTCGTTTTTTGAGTTTGGGGCTATAAATAGCTCCTCGTTCTCCAGACGCTAATCACACCTACAGCACTGGCAGCCCCCCAGCAGGAGCTCACACTCCTAATTAGCCAGAGCAACCCCCTGCTCCTCTCCGAAAACACAGTCATGATTTCCACCCCCCATCTAGAAAACACATGACTCACATTATTAGGCAAAGGATCTATAGCAATTAATCCGTGATGCATGCATCAAAACCTTAACTGTTGCTTTAATCATTTTCACATGTAGTCCATATGTACTGAATTCCAACAGTAAGTGCTCATTAAGCATGGGTAAGGACGGCTCTAGTTGATCCATTTTTCTTTTCAAAACGTGTTCATGTGCATAAATCTCAGAAACATAAAAAGGAGGAATGTTGCAGCATACAGCACTTTTATGTGCATTATAAATGACAGTTGCAGACTCTTGTTTAATACTGCATGAAGCTCCCCTATCCTGGGCACCAATTTGATCGAAATCCATGAACCAGTATAAAAATGACAGCGGTGGAGACACTGACAATGAGTACTAAACGCCAAATGAGAATTACTTAAGGCTGTGAATTGTAAAAATATCAGATGATAAATGATAGTTTTTATTGAAGACAGGAGATTGCAGCTGACTGCTGTTTCTGAAATATGGAACATGAATCCAAAAAGCAGCAATGAGGTCATTCAGTCTTACAGCTGGACTCGCATGCGCTGGCACCAAGTTCACATCCATTATGTAGTCTTTTCATCACACTAGATACGAGTCCCAAAAATACAGATGTTATTAATATTAAAGATGTTTCTTTTAATTACTATACAGTATGCTGAAAATGAAATGTTTTATATTTGACAAATATTCCTATGGGATATAGTCCCTGAAGTCCAACTAGCAATTCTAACAGCTGTTAAGATGGTTAAAGAAATATATTTCATTTTTATGTGACCAGTTAGTTGAATAGGACTTAATTTGGAAAAGGCTGGCACACATTATACTGGACAAAATAAAAATAGATATTAAGAAAGTTCTGAAACATTTGCTAATGGAAACATGACTGTTAGTCTAAAATACTTCTTCTGTGCAGACAGATTAGCTCACAGATGCAGAACTAAGGAGAAGGAGACCAGCCACCCGACAATGCATTACCCTGGAAATATAATGAAAGAGAACGAATGCAGCCCGTCCAGATTAATTTATAACCTTTATCTTCATAACTAACCCCATGTGTAACCACAGGCCCATGCCCATGCGTGTCCCAGCAACACATGATGATTATTAATATCTTCCATGCAGCCAAAGAGGGTCGGCCTGCTTTAACCTTCCCTTTAACTCATATACAAAGAGAAAGATACAGAATGAGATTCAGGTAAATAGACGTGTATACAAAAAAAGATAAAAGGGAGGAGGCTGGCAGAGCAATATCCTTGAAAGTAAAATATCCTACAGATACATAACGTTCTTATCGTGGTGGAGTCAGAAGATGGGGGAGGTTTCCTGCAGGCAGTTTGGCTGTCGTGAAGATAGCAGGGTGTGAATGGAGGTGAGAGAAGAGTCGGATCACGTGATCTCAACAGGGAGGCTGCTGTGTGTGTGTGTGTGTGTGTGTGTGTGTGTGCGTGTGTGCGAGAGAGATGCTTCCATTCCACCCAAGATAGCCAAGAGTGTTAACATCAGCATAGGCTCCCAAAAGAAAGAGAGGGTCAGCTGCTTCCTGGAAATGAGGAACCGCCCCCAGGCTCTGCTTTGTTTCTCTCTTGTTCCAGCACTGAGAACAGGTACTGCACAAAAGCAGCAATGTGGTCTCTGGTGCAAATGCAAAACGAAAAATTGGGAAGCGCAACCAACTGCATAAAAATCAATGACTAGAGTCCGGCCATTATTGGATTTTTAAAATCAATAACAATTTTCATTAAGTGAACTAATTTTAAAAAATAAAAATCAGATTACAGAGCAGTTTTTAGATACATAAACTAAGCTTGTCCTCTAACATGTGACATTATGCCCTTACTTGACAAGATGCAGTTCAAAAATTAACACAAAACAAATACAAAAAATATTACGTTTTGATAAATAAGAACCAAATGCATAAAATCACAAAAAGCTTACAGTGAAGTTGTTGTGTCTATTCCAGTGGACAAACACAAAAACTAACATATTCCAAGGATTCAGCTCTTATTAGACATTACAAGTGCAGATACTGATTTATAAGCAATAATAATATATCATCCAATAATATCGGCAACACTAATTTATCGTTCATGCCTTACTACTGACCATACTAAACAAATCAATAATCTGCAAACTGTTCTAAGCCTAGTAAAAGTTTGATATTTTTACAGTTTATTCTACTTTAAAACTATTATTCAAGCACAATTCACACTGTTGCATTAAGTACTTTTTTATTTGATCAACTCATCAGTAATTGCACAGCATGTACAGCAAATCTGAACATATACTCCTACCCGTAACCCTCAGCTGTTGTGTGTGAATGCTAATAGCTTGATGCCTTCCTCAGTGCAGGAGTAATTGGTGTGTTGAGGACTGGAGTCCTCCTGAGGTCTATAGCTAAGGCAGAACCCCCAGCCTCCTCATTACTGCCCTCTGACTCCAACGTCGCAGTCGTGGCACGGTAAGGGCAGCTAACACTCCACACAGCCTAAGTGAGGAGGAGGTGTTAGCAATGAGGGGGCTGCTATGGCAACACCCCTACACCTCCTCCCCTCCCTGGCCACCTCTTACTCTCTCTTTTTCTCTGTCCACTCTCTGGGACCTTGTGGGTCTGTCCACTGCAATAATGGTGCACACCAAACACCTGTGCTGTCTGAAATGAAGTCATCCAAAATAAAACCCTTTTCATTTACCAGTTCTGATTTCTTACGTAATAATAACGCATCATTAACAGGTTAGAATCCAGATAGCATAATAAAAATAACCAACATCCAATAATTGAATTAGAGTGTCCAAGCAGAGACAAAATTCAATAATAACAATAACAATTCAGATAATTAGGCAGCAACCATTCTCATTCAGTTGGAAAAAGATGTTATAAGTAGATTTATTCAAAGCACAACAGTTGCTAGGGCTGTAATGATACATTAATCTACATAGATATGTAGTCCATAGCAACAATTGAAACTGAATATATTAATTAGACATCATAATATAGTTGCTTTTCACTTGAGTTCAGAGCTCAAAAAAGTCAGATAATATTTTAGTTGTTTTTGTGTTACATCAACATATGATATTGTCTCATATCAACTGCTGTCTCCTGAACTGATCTAAATTTAAATTGTACCAGCAGACTTTGTGATATCAATACACATAAAATCTTTGTCCACTGAATCGATACAATATTGTGTCATGGCAGAACCTGTGATATTGTGATACACCCCAATCAGCTACCCACACTATTAGCCAGTATTGCTAGTTTTTGATTTGTTCAAAATGTATACTGTCATCTCCCATATACTGTCTAACTGGACAGTTAAAATTATGTGCAAATCTAATTAAAACCTTTCATCATTCACGGTAACCAACAGGAATGCTAGCTGAAATGTCATCATCTCTACAGTTCAATGCATCATTAATTGCTCTCTCCGTGTCTCAACACCAGACCTACCCAGATACACTCCAAATTATGATGGCAGCACAGCACCAAAGCTCTCCCCCTCCTGCTATAAAATGCCTGAAACCATATTTTATTCCTTCCTGCTCACCATCTCAGCCTCCTTCAATTAACCAGACATCACCACACAATATCCATGCAGAATAATAATGAACAATCATCATAAAAAAACATGGTTAAACAGGGCAAAAAGCATGCACATACAACAACAAGCAGCATTCACCCACATCAAAGGAGTATGTGGGTTTTTCCATCCCCAGTAGCACCACCAAGATTGGGCTAAAAAGACCTCCCAGTCTTGTTCATTAGTGATTCATTACCCAATTCCACATCTGGGGACAGGTTTTTGCAAAAACCGGCCCGTGGCTCGGTTGCATGTGAAAAGAGGATCATACGCCTGCGTAAAGATGCCATTGTTCCAGTAATTTATAATTCAGCAATTTACTGAATCGCTTGTCATCTGAATGTATCTGTGTGGACAAGACGGCACAAAAGTGGATGAACGCCAAATGGAGGCACTGATGTGTATTAGAGCTAAGCATTTAATGGAAACCAAAATACAAGAGCAAGTGATTATTTGTCATTGGTCATTATTTGTCATTTGTCACGAGGCCAACTTCCGAACTGTTACGACACCAACTCCCCCGCATTTTCTTCAATTATTTTAAAATCACAAAAATACATATCCTTTTCTTAGAAAAATATCTCAGCTTAAATAGTTGAGCATATTAACAGTGAACACCTTGTCAGTGAACTATGATGGCAAAAAACAAACAAAAACCAAAATTCAACATTCATAAACTTTCAATTAATCGTTGATCTGAGGTCACATCGTCCAGCCCTGTATACACACTGCAGGGCAATGCGGCATGACACGTCTTCTTCACTTAGGGGTTGATGGTAACTCAGCATGCATGACTCATAGGGTAATAAATGCTTAAGTGTGATTTAGGAGTTCAAACCGAGTTTGCAGTTACTCATGCTTTTAACAGTTTCCTTGCGTCTACATTTCTTAATGACCAAGAAACAAAGACATTCTGAGGGAGAGATTTTCATGGAGAGCTAATGCTAGAACCCTGGTATGAAAGTAAAAGCGCATGACATTGGTTTGAGAACACACAAGAATTATTTCAATATCTTAGGCTAACACAATGTAAGTTGGCCAAAATATCTGGAAGGTATCTGTTGTGTTTCTGCACAGCAGAGGTCATTAATTCCTATCCTGGAGCACCAGTTGTTCCCCTGGTCAAGATCCAGCAGATTTTCTGTGGTCATTATCTAACTAACCAGGTGTGGACTGTCTGAGAGCAGGTGTGATGGAAATCCCACTGGATAACTGATCCTACTTGACAGGAAATGATGATCCTTGCTGTACAGTATTTCAGTTTAAACTCCTCAGAATTAATCCCTCAACTGGACTTTTTCCACTGCCCTACAGCCTCAGAGCATTCTGGACAATATCATTATTAAAGACTTGGCAAGTCTTATTCCAGTGTTTTCTTAGTCTTGGACCTGGAGGGCCTCATGTACTGCACTTTCTAGTGTTACATCACTGCACTACACATATTTTAAAGTCATAAAGAGCTTGGTCATTAACTGTTGAGGTAAATCAGGTGTGTTTGGAGCAGGAAGAACATTACAACCACGTAGAGCAGAGCCTCTCCAGGCCTAGCATTGGAAAAGAGTGTAAGGTTGTTCTCTTTAACCATAATTCAAATATAACTGTCCAATAAATAAGAAAAAAAAAGACCAAATACGGATGTACATTATGAGTTTTGTCGGATATTATGTCAATTGTTTTTGTGTTTTTACATTTGAGTTGAGTTGAATTAAAGGTAGACCGATGTTGGCATTTTTGGGACAACATTGATACCGATTGTTGCTAGTTAACGGGTCTCATAACCGATATTTGGAACCGATATTCAAAAAAAGAGAGAATGCCTGTCAAAAATTTGAACACTAAGTTCAGCTGAAACTCTCCTCTCTCCTCTTCCCCTTCTCGGAGCTTCACGCTGCACTCGTGTGTGAGTGTGGTGTGAGTGACAACAACTATACATAACAACTGTCGGTCAAAAACATTGTTAATGTTGTGCTTCTCTTTAAATCCTCTAACTATCAAAGTGGTCCGACATATCCTACATAGTTTGGGCTCTATACAGCAAATAACACAATACACCTGGATCCAAAGAAAGAAGCCAATGAATTCGAAAATGATCCAATAAACCATTGACATAACTTAAACATTTATATGTCTGATCTAAAAAGCAAAGTAATATGCCAGAAGATTTTAACCTTCTTAATGGCATTCCACAAGAACCAACACAGAGCAGAGTATCACTTTAAAATCAACATTACTGCTGAAACCTCAAACTCCACTCAACTCTGAAAGCGCAGCCAACATCCACAAACCCACAAAATAAATCTCTTTACAGGTAACTCAAGCCTAATGAATTTGCAAGTAGAAATATCAACTTGTTCACAATGAGCCGTCTGGGCACAGAAACAGACGGCTCCTTTCTCCCAGCAGTCATAAAAGTGTGAACCCCGTGCAGACTGATGCATGAACATGTTCAGCCCAAACCCAGAGGCTGCACTAAGCAGCCCAGCAGAGGGTCCAACCGGCAGAACTACAAAAGCCCCGAAGTTTGGGGAGGATGTAAGCCGGTGTTCAGTACAATGAGGAGGAGAGGACTATAAACAGTTGTGGTGGAACCACAGATGTGATCCTTGTCCTTGGATGAGCATTGTGGTATTATTCTTACAGTAATCGTTCTTCATAAAGGTTTATATGTGCACTTTGCAGCATTTTACGCTCTCTCTTCTCTGATGTGCCAACATATAGTATTGGTTTGAGGTGCACTGAGTAAGATTTCATAATCCGTTTTGATTTCTTATCCTCTGCAATGTGTACTACTGTTAGCTGACAGTTTGGCTGGTATCCAGAGACCGCATAGAGGCAGCGAAAACACAAAGTCCCTTCCTTTCCATTTCTGATGCGGCTGCCCTATCTTCACTCTACATCTCGGCTTGCCCAAGGTCTGATTTACGGGCTCCGTTTACAAAGAGGCCTTGATAAAACGCATTACTCTTACAATGAATGCTTTCAAAATGCACTTAAGATACCAATCAAAACCCAGTTATCTGATGACAGAGAGTCAACACCCCAAAAACCTACCAGCTTCCGTGCTGGGTCAGTATTTTTATTTAGTCATTTTTTCCAGAGATGAGACAGCCAGGAGGTGATTCAGACTAGCCAGTCGTTCACAGCACAACAGGTCCTTCACTTTGAACCGGGACTAACGGGGAGCAATGCCACAATCCTTGATATATTCTCCAGACCGGACTCAACAATTTAGCTGTGCAAATGGAAAAAGCTGCTACGGAGTTCATCCTGAAGGCGAGAGTAATGACTGTAGCAGCAAATAGATAAGAAACTAGAACAGATGAGCAACATTCACTGCTTTTAGCTCTCTAATTAATAACTGTAAATAGAAGGATTTGGTGCCAAGGGAGACATAAAAAAAACATAGTGTCCTGCAAAAATCATACAGATCCCCCAAGGTTGATGGTGTAAAGAAGTTACAATACAGAAATGACAGATTGGAACTTATACCAAAATAAATTGAGTAACTACCGGCCAAAATAAAGAATAATGCAACAGAATATTAACTATGAGAACACAGAGAATGCTATTTCACGCCAATGGCCTGCACTAGACACTGAGATGGCAGATGGGAGTCCAAAATCCTTGGCTGCTCGTCTCCATCATTCTACAGAGACCGACTCATCCGTGGAAACAAGCCCTGTCCATAAGGAAGGCAGTACATCACTCTCTCACTCCCCATCCCCTAAACACAACAAAGAGAACTGCATAGAGGGAAGAGAGGTGAAGCAAAAGAAGGATAAAAATGAGCCCCCGGAGTTCCCTCCGTTCCCTCTCTTTACATCTGCAGGGTCGTGGGGATGGAGCGCTCAGTGTTTTTGCCTTTCTAAGCCTTCCTCCACAAGCCCAGGTCTGCGAGAGCCATTAGAGCGGATGCATGTTATCTAATTAGCAAGGGGCTCGAGAACAGACAGCGAGGACAGAGGGGTTACAGACAGGAAGCCTCTAAAACTCCAAAGCACTTAATGCTGACCAGGGGAATGTGGAAAGTTCAGCAGAGAGAAAATGCTTTTTCCTGTCAGGCAGACTGTAGTTACATAAACGATTCCACCATCAAAATGAAAGAAGTTAACAGTATATTAACCTTTACTTATACAATTATAAATGTACACATAACAAAAATATAGAATATATCATAAGAATATAGTATGAAATAAGACAACGTGATAGTGATGAAGCAACAAAAGCCAAGAAACTTTCAGCTTCACTCTGGTTTTAGAGGTTTTCCCTGTTTAGTTATGAGCAAATTAATAAAACTAATAGCAACAGTGAATGACGGTAGATCTGCAATAGAAAACAAAGCGCCGCCATGTGCCAGTGTTTCCTGGCAGTGCTACAGTTCTTTACTGGAAGCATGTGGTTGAATTTGGTACATAACTGTGGTGGTCGTCAAACCTTAACGACTCCAAAGAAGCCTAGCAGAGGGCTGTTCGGCAGCTCTGCTGTTCCACTGATCCGACACCAGAATGTTAAAGCAATGGTAAATCAGTCAGAACTTTTAGGGCCAAAAACACAGCAAACCAGGCAGGTGGACAAATTATATTTAAGTTGCTCTTTGTGAGTTAATATTAATGCATGCCAGTAGTCTCACTGATTGCTGGCTCCCGAATTGAACCACGTTTTATCCAGAACCGGCCTCTTTGACTTCTTCAATCCTGGGACTTTTAATAACGGAAATCCAACAAACTGAATCAATATCCACCACAGCAGACTTTTTGATATGACTCAGTATCTTTGGTTAGCATGGCCCTATAGGCTAATCTTAAAACTGATGATCACTCAAAGCATTTCATATAAGCTCGGTATAATGCTTAAGTGAAGAAATGTCAGCAAAAAGGAAGGGCAGTAGATGAAAGGTAAGCCCAACGTCAATTAACCCCAGTTTAAGAGCTTATACCGTCCCACACAACAAAAGATGAATGATTCAGTTTTTCCCTTCATGTGACGTCTAAATAAACACACATCAAAAGCATTCCATGAGTGTGAGTCCTCCCCCACTGCACACTAACACACACACCAAGAATGGTTTCCCATTACAGAAAAGATCCTAATTAGGCTGAATTAACGTTTCATTTACCAACTGTTGATTGTGAGGAGAGCTGATATTTTCTTTTACAGCTTAGCAGGTGGTCTTAGAGAAACAAAGAGAACGAGAGAGAGAGAGAGAGACGGAGAGGTTAAGTAACTGACACTGTCCTATATAAGGGGTAAACTCTTTTTTCCCCCAATAAGCAAATTTAATCAAGCTCTAGCAATAAGGCATATCACAAAATGATACTACATGATGTAAGCTATGAGCAAAAAGTGAAATGAGCTTTACAGAACATTCAGAAATATTTGCTATTCCTGTCGGTTCAGATACTCATCACTGGTGCAAACCTAATGTGCACCAAGTCCAAACAAAAGGTCCCCCGGTACCGTTTCTCCCATTACTGTGCCTCAGTGAACTTGTGTTTTCTTTTCTCCACAGATGGCACAAGTTAACCATGAATAATTGATGTAGGCTGTGAATGAGGCTGATTTCTCTCCATATATTTTCATATAGCTGTAAGTAGAAAATGAGAAAAAAAATGGTACTAAACTCATGGGCTGGAATAATACACCAGATTCTCATAAATCATTGCTGGCTTGCCAATAAATGCATGAAAAAATCATAGAAAATCATAGTCAGTAATGGCATTACTGGCACTAATATTGCTGCTCATCTCAAGTTATATAAGTATAAAAATGAAATTCACCTGAAAAGCTGGTGAATGAGAATGAGAATTGAGAATTATTATAAATTACATATATGCAGTAATTTGTCCCTCTGTAATGTAAACTGATATAAAACTGCTATCCGGTGTGGCTGGAAATGATAAGACAGGAAGTACAAACATCACGGCTACAACAGCGGACGTTTTCAAGCAGGACTTAATCGCTCTGCTAAAAAGGGGGAACAGGTAAGACGAACGAATGTTAGATTGGCGTGCGGAAGAGGAAGGAGAGCAGACTGATATCCTGCGCAGCTTGGAGATAAAATGGGGAATGTTACAGTAGGTGACATTTCAGTTCAAACAAGCTCAGCACTTCAATACACATCCGCTCACCTCCCAACAGCCGACTTCTAGATAACGGGCTGGAAAAGAGACTAACAAAGCAAGGTCAGGCCGAGTTCACGAGAACAGCATTACCACTTAAAACAGCCAACATTATACCCTTCTAAACTCTACTGATCTATGACTGCAACACGAAATAAAACAACTGCGGGTTTCTGAAAGAATGTAGCGCTGTGAAACATTCAGCACACTGTTTTTACAACTGTTCAAAATAAGTTTTAGAAGTGACAAGAGCTGAAGAGCCAAAGGTAGAGACTGTGTAGGACTTTTTCTTAGTGGTTTACGGGAAAGTGATAAAGATTTAGTGTGTTAAAATAAGAATCTGAGCGGCTCCAAAAAATGGACAGCAAGAAGAGTCAGTCAAACGCAGATTTCTTACATTCTCACCAAATCCACAGATGGAATAAGGTCTGTCCTACAGATCTCTCTAAACAGGACCTCCAAAGCTGTGTGTATGTGTGAGTGTGTGTGTGTGTTGGGGGAAGGGAGAGATTTGCAGTTTTTGGGTACATCTGGAGAACACATTTCCAACTTCTCATTTCAAAGGATGTGTGTGTTTTACATCTTGTGTATTTCTGAACAGAAAGTGGCTGTTTATGCAATAGTGTGTATAAGCACTTTATTCCCACATCTTCACGTGTCTGTAAGTGATTAGAGTTCATCTGGGCTCAACTCCACACTTCATCAAAACTTGTGCTGACTCCACTTTTGCAATTTCAGTCGTCCCCAAAAGACTGATATTCAGGACACAGAACACACAGCTACAGTTTGTCTTCTCCAGGTCACATGGGTTCAAAACTGCATGGGGATCATATACTGTTCTTTTATACATAAAGGTGATCATCACGTTGCGGCACTGAAGAATCTAGCTCAGACCACTTTATGAAAGTGAGTGATGATTTGTCATTGTGAACACACCACAGTACAGCACACAGTGCATCACAACAATATGTGACCTCTGCATTTGACCCATCCGTGAAGGAGCAGTGGGCAGCTAATATGAGCAGCACCTGGGGAGCAGTGCTTGGGGACGGTACCTTGCTCATGAGCACCTCAGTGATCAGTGTTTTCATGGTGGATCGAGGGTAAAGGTTCGTTGAATTGAGTTGAACCAATGTAGACTGATCCATCGTTACACCCCTGACCTCAACCTCAGCAATCAAAAAAGCAAATCCAAGTTGTTCAAAAATAACGCTGAAATCTCAGGTTGTCCAGCCCTTTTAGGGGTCAATCAAGTCCTCACAACCACCTAAAAGACTGCGTCCACATAAACACACCCACACACACATCCACATCCAGGTCCACTAATGAGAGGTGGAGGGCAGCTGTGGTCACAATGCGCCCTTTCGGACCCACAGTGGGTGGTGACAAAAAACCCCACTAAACAAAGACGACCTGGCAGGAAAGAGCTTGTCTTTCAAGAATCTCCACCTCATGCTGGCAGCTAATTAGCCACACGGCTCTGTTCATTTTGGTCTCATCCGTTTAAGTCAATTCTTTCACGTTACATACAGCTAAAAAGGTGCTTCCTGTCCCTGGATTCTCTGTATGTGTTTGTGTGTTTGTAAAGGCGTGGAGATCCACCAACACAGCGCGCTCATAACAAACCACACAGACGCCACCGATGTCAATCATGCATTGTGTTGCCGGCTCGGGCGCAGACGAGACACGGTTCACGTATTTAGAGTGAATGCAAAGTGTTTCCTGCTGCAAAGCCTATTCACTCGGACAGCTTTTCTACACGTTAAGGCATGTAGCGAGTCTGGGGCTACTAATGCTAACAGACACTAACTACTGGGCACATGTAATCCCCATAATTATGCAGATCTTAATGATCGAGCTGTCTACAGGACCTAGGTGAGAGAAGTCTCATTGTCAAGTGCACTCAAGACGTCAACTTCATCACAACGATGTTTCGGTTCGTCGTGTTCGGCCGCAAATCGTCAAAACACAAACAAAAGCAGATCAGACTTCGGCGAGGGAAATTTGACAATGACATTTTACTTACCTGAGAGAGAGTGATGTGTACGTAGCATCATGAGTAGGACATCAACCATGTGGGGCAAGGGAGGGAAAGAGGGAGAGAGAAAGAGAAAGATTAGAAAAATACTTTACAGAAACATAACGTTCACTGTTCAAAAAATAAACAACAACAATAATATTATTATTTTATTTTAAAGCGCCTTACAAGACACTCAAGGACACCTCACAAAACACAATCAACAAAATCACACAAACATGAGTTTCCATAAATAAACTAAAAACTACACAGAAATGAAAGATATTACAGTGAGTACCTGCTAATACTAAATATTTCAGCCATAAAAAGAAATGTTATATTTTTCTATTGCAGAAAAAAAATGATTGTGTTTCTGATGCAGCCACACAAAACTCAGACCTCATTACCATTTCCTACAATTGTTTTATAGACACTGAGAATAAAAATATCACACCTGGGAAATAATCAGACTTAGCAGATTTTTCCACTTTTCAATCATCCACAAATTAGCCCTTTTCATACAGGGGAAGGGAGAGATCAGCAAACAGATTAAAATGCTTAATGTAATCACAACTACAAGACAGCACAGACTCGCTTCTTTCCAGCAGGAACCCAGAATCTGCTCTTACTGTGTCTTAAAGCTATGACTATATAAAACACTGTAGGTACCGGTACAGGAGACAGGAGGAAATGTCAGCCTCCCTCGTATGAAGACAGAAAGGGATGGTAGGAAATAGATAAAATATGAATAGTTTTTGTTGCCATGTCTCTGAGGGACGCAACCCCTGCCACAGTAATAACCCCCGTCCTGCCCACTGACACCGGCTCCGTCTCCAGCAGGCCCTGAACACATTGCTTTATTGGCTGTAAAATAGACACAGTGGCCTATTTATAAGGGGATTAGGCTGGAGGGGGTTGAGGTGGAGGAGTGGGGGGGTCCCCAGACCTCCTGGCTCTCTTTTTTTCCCCTTTTACGGTACAGGGAGGAATGGTACGGTCAAAGCAGAGGCACATTTCAATGGGTCCAAAATGCTCAAAGTCCAGACATACCCAAAAAGCTCATATAGCTAATGATGAATAAACGCCAAAGGAGCAACTAGCACAGACTCCACGACTGACAAAAATTTGGCTAAAATAGTATGAACTATGCAGGAATCTTTGTTTACGTGTTTCTGCAAGAATGATATCAACCAATGTATCCAGGGCTGCAACTAATGATTATTTTGTTAATTGACTTATCGGCCGATTATTTTGAATTCAATCGATTATTAAACAGATAAAAAGGGGAAAAAATCATTTCCAATTCCTTTTTTAATAAAGCAAACTGTCTGTTTCTATTTTTCTATATTTATTTTTTACTATCTAACACTATAAAATGGGGGGATAATCTGATTAATTGGAAATCAGGAAATATTGAAGTTTTGGACTCATTTTGGCCTATAACTAATTTTTGACTCATTTCAGGGAGAGAACTACGTTTTTGCGCAAGATGGCATTCCACATGAGAGTTGCATCACAATAACGCAGAGGATACGCGTCGGAATAACCCCTGAAATTTCAAGTAAATGGCTGTATTGTGAGTAGAACGCTGGTTGTTTTTATCTACCAGCTAAAAATGAGTTTTGTCTGTAATAAATGGGAAGATTTGACTGAACTTTGACTGAACTGCACGCTAACAAAGGCAACGTGTGTGTTTTTGTGTGCACTGGCTTGCCGTGAATGTTGGACTTCCCTGTGAGAGTCGTACGTGCTAACAAACAGCGCATGTGTTTACATCGCGGAAAAAATGTCATTCATGCGTTTCTACGCAATTACTTGAGTTTTTGTGATGGCAAGGCACGACACTGGTTCTCGTCTCCTTTTTATTCTTCTTTTATGGCGGTTGGCATCCAGCTTAATGCTGCTTTACTGCCACTGCAGCTTTGGTTAGCTTACTGCCCCCACATTAGCGAGCAGCCACTGCACGTCTGTGTATAATAACATAGACCCAACTAATCGATTAATAAATTAGTTGCCAACTATTTTAATATTCGATTTTAATCGATTAGTTGTTGCAGCCCTAAATGTATCCTTATTTTATAATCTGATACATCAAAATTTACTATGAACCATAAAAATCTGATATCAGCTGCTAATCAGCTGCTAAATTACAAGTTTCATTAGAATACAATATCATATCGATTCAATGATCAATTATTAATGTTTGTGATCACAAAATATGATATTGATTCAATGCAGTTGAGGAGGCAGCAAGCACTTCCATTTACGTCAAATCAGAAAAAGCAACTAAAATATCATAAAACATCATAGCGTTTTTATTCCTGAGCTATGGCCCACAAGTAGCCCATTATATTGCTCTTATTAAAAGCTGTGACTTGCTTGGTGAGGGACGTTACAATATGTATGATGTCTCTCAGATGTCTGAGAGAGACATTGATGGATTGATGCCATGAGCTCATTGATGTTAGATTTATTGTCGCATCCCTGTTTAATCATTACTGCTACAGGAAAAAATAAATAAAATCAAGGTCAACAACATCCAATAGCAAAGTCCTTGAATTCTGGAATGAAATGAGGCAAACACAGTGAAACAGACAAATTCATTCTTTCAAACATTACATACAGAAATCTTACCGCTTCAAGGATGGATTAGTTTCTTTTATAAGAGCCTTTGAGCAATGACGCAAAGCTGCTGGGTTCTGTTAAAGTGAAGGTTTCAGCCACTAAATGGATTAGCCACAGGGACACCAACGTAGAAGAATAAAGGTGACAGTACTTCAGTCTAAGTCTAAATGACTACATCACTCTGACCACATCCAATCGATCAAAGTGCAAACCGTGACCCGCAACCAAAAAGAGACAATAACAATAGCCCAAGTTCAGATCCCACACACAACCTTTAACCTTCTATTTATCTTGGAAAATGTTCAAAGGGATGTTCGTCAATAAATCTTCCACATGCTTCCATTAGGACGAGTCGGCCAGTAACTGGACACCACACGTGAGCTCTATTTTGACTTTACTCTCCTCTTTCTCTCTGCAGGTCAAAGACCGGCTCCTCCTTTCAACATCAATGGAGAGAAATAGACACTAATGCAGCATCTAATGATTTACTGGTAATCTCGCGTTTCACTCGCTACGGGCAGTTGGGGAAACAAACCTGAGGCTTTCCCTCCCTACAAACAAACACACACGCACACACACACACACACATACATACTCACACACATGCGGTGGACAAAACACACACTTGTCGAAGCATCCCATCCCCCTGCATGATCAATTTCTTCTCCAGTCGCCTGCGCCATTACCGGCAGCCCGAGGTGCTCCACCTTCCCCTACTCCCCTACTCCCTTTCACATATGCCGAGCTGGGTTCAAACCCAAGTAGATCTCAGCTATTGATTTTAACTCGGGATTCTATCTTGTCTGCCCGGATCGTACACCCCGGGTCATGGAAACACCACCACAGCCTCGGGGGAGCTTGGAGCTCATTCTGAACTCCCTGCAGTCTCAAAAACATTCCGGAGCACTACGGAATATCTATCTGGGTTCTGAGTCTCACTGACTACAGACTGTTTTAGATCCGTTCAAAAAGAAAAAAAAGCATAGAGGGAGGTGTGCAAGGAGCCTAGTGGACTAAGTAATGAGTAATGCATTAAATAAGGATGACCACTGAACTGGGGGATTAAAAGAAGAACCTGAACGCAGCCTAAACACATCAGAACAGGGCAGAACTATAATAGTGAATGTGAGTGATTATTTGTCATTGTGAACAAAGCACAACACGCAGTGCACCACAACGAAATGTGACCTCTGCATTTGACCCGCGGAGGAGCAGCGGGCAGCTGATATGGGTAGCATCTGGGGAGCAGCGCTTGAGGATGGTACCTTGCTCATGAGTATCTCAGTGGTAACGTTACCAGTCGGGGATACCAGGGGCAGCCTTCCGACCACAGGGCAAACGCCTTAATCGCTATGGTAGCAACTGCTTTATAAAAGGTTATAAAAGTGCTGGTCAAATCAAAGTGAATAGATCTACAGTTGCATAATTTGCAGTATGGAATTTTCCTTTACAAGAAAAACAATATTTGATTGACAATAAACCTCTGTCCTTGATTTCCAGTAAGACCAGAACGCACATTCTGCAGCACTTTGGAATATCTGTCCGGGCTACGGGACTCATTGACTACAGACTCTCCTCGATCCACTTAAAAAGAAAACAAGCATAAGGTGTAAGGGGGTGTAAGGAGCCTAATGGACCAAGTAATGAGTAATGGTCTAAATAAAGATGACCACTGAAG
Source organism: Distichodus sexfasciatus (assembly GCA_032718565.1). NCBI lineage: Eukaryota > Metazoa > Chordata > Actinopteri > Characiformes > Distichodontidae > Distichodus > Distichodus sexfasciatus. The sequence continues at coordinate 7,585,514 of JAVGVS010000005.1, forward strand.
TGGAGGCGGGAGAGAAGAACCTGCATGCAGCGTAAACGCTACAGTGCAGAATTAGAACTAGTTGTACAGTGAGATTAAGAAGGGTTCACACATTCTCCTCCATATTAATAAATGATGAATAATTTAAGGATGTGTTTGAAGTGAGTTCCTGGATAATGACTACAGTTTTTCTAAAAAGATTCCCAGTCAGGAATTCTTTCTGAATATATCAATGTGAGCAAAATTGGGTCAGTAAGAGATACTCGGTTGCCGCATCCTGCTGTGCCTCAGTTGTGATTACATACACATAAAGATCTCAATGTCATAACCATTAGGGTTGTCACAATACTAGAATTTCAATACTAGCATTTTTATTACTTGGAAAAACTAATCCCACTTGAAAAATAACAATTAAATATACGAACAACAACATCAATGACAAGACTAATTTTAGAGTTGATGTCATGCATAAATAAAGTAATATAACTGTCATATGTTTATATGAAATTTGGTTAGCTGGAAGAGGAGATGGCAGCATCAACAATCAATAATATATATTTTTGTATTAATTAGTATTCTTTGATGGCCCAAACAACTATATATAAGCAAAGCTAAAATCTCTCATTTGGTTGTAAAAAATGAATTTTGGCAAAAGCCAATTTCTTATAAACAGGTTGAACTGACTGGTTGAGCCCCTGTGATTTCTGCTGTAGAGCAGCTGATGGAGGACTGTAGAATGGACTGCCTACATCCTTCTCTCCACACTTACTTCCCATCTCTCCATATCTCAGTTACCGCGGCAACTGGGACAACTTCTATGACACCAGAGGCATGGCTCCAGGTCAAAGGTCAATTAGAGCTACTTTATTTCCACAGGGAGGAGTTACAGTCCACTCTCAACAAACTCGCTTGTCCAAACTGGATTCCTGTAACGCTGAGCGGGTTTAAACAAAGAAGGTCTTAAGTTTCAAGTTAAATGTGACTGAATAGCTCTACAGTTGCAGAACTCGCAGAATGCAATTTTCTATTACAGCAATACACTGTATTTCACCTAAGGCTGGGCTAAATGGTCTAAAAACAATATATTTCACACTTATACCATGATACACAATATATTTCTTGATTAATTCTCTACATTTCCCCCAATCCCCTGCGCATGACTTGGAGCCGTGACATGCATCATGCGGAAGTACGTCCGGAACAAACACTGAAAATATCAAGTAAATAGCTCTATTGTGAGTAGAACGCTGGTTGTTATTTATCAGCTAAAATAGTTTGTATGTATAGTTTTGTATGCAGAGCATTATGCGTGCTTATGCATAAATGTTTTTGTTCACGGAATAACAAAACTAGTGCCGTTTTTCTTCCTAACCAAATCGTCTGTTCCGTTTCCAATTAAGGCCTCTGAAATCGTGTGGATATTTTCACTTCTCTCTCTGCACGTTCGCTTCCCTCCGTTACCGGTTCAAAACATTGTGTATAATTATACTGTATATATAATATTGTACATCTGATATATCGCCCAGCCCTAATTTCACACCCCACACACCCTTAACAGACATTAAATATGAGTTAATTCTATTTGATTGACAACCAGCTGCTGTCCTTCAATCCCAGTAAGATGAGAACAGACTTTCTACTATACATCCCCCTCCACTCAACACACACACTTTCCATCTGTTCATCTGAGAATGTGGCTCTTCTCACACACACGCAATCACACACACAACCCCATACATGTTTCCTTCTCACAGCAAGTTCCTGATGGAATGAAATTTTAGCTAATGGTGAGCATTACATGCTTCAAGATTTCCAGATTCATCTAGCTCTTTAAAGAGACATCAAGTGCAAAACGTTATACATATTTAACCATAAAGAGTGCATAACGAGCACAGTAATGCATGCTTCCGTACACAGCCGGCAGCCTTAAAAGGCCCTGGAGCTGATGCATTCATACAGGAGAGCAGGGAGATGCCCTACAAACTGGCACTGAACCAGATCTTCCACTCGAGTGCCTTAAACCCTAAGGCGGGTCAGCTGATCCACTTCTCCAAAAGCTCCACAGCAGCCATCTACTCATGGCTTATTAGCCACCGATCTCAACATCAAACGCAACGATCAAAACACACACCAATATTTACGCACTCACACTGAAACCCAATCTACTGGCTTGAGGAGAAGCAATACAGTTAATTTGGCAAATGACATTTGGTCAGAGGTTATTTAGATGCTATCTGCCATACTGTCTTTGTGTTTAGAAGCTTTAATACCACCAAGACCTGTGCTGAATGGGATCTTTGTGAGGCAGAAGGAGAAGGAGAAACAGAGTAAGAGATGGTAACATAAAGAGACAGAGAGAGAGATCCCTTCGAACCGTGTCAGAGAGCCTGTGAGATGAGGAGGGGGGCGTGGGTTGGTGTCAGTTATCGGGGGTCCTGCCATGCTCCACTAATCTCCTGAATCCACAGAGTTCCTGAAACCGTTCCAAAATTCCAGAGCCAACGGCCCAAAGCGAGAACGACAAAGGTGACCATTCACAGACGTTCTGAAACATCACCTTTCCAAACAGAGCGGGCACTAAAAATGGCACGCTGCAATCAGAGCCAGCCTTTACCATGCCAAGCTTTCCCCTGGTGTGAAATAAATAAAAAATACTCGCTCTGAATCCAGAAACATACAGACACCCTACCACCTGAAAAATCTAAGGAAAGCTTGGGTGGGCCCGAAGCTTTTAATAACTGATTAGTTTATCGATGATTCGGTTTTATCATATGTCATATTGGATTAGACATACTTTTAGCTATTTTCAAGAGCAAGTGTAAATGTACAATAAAAAACAAAAAACTATATAAAGTGAGCAGCTTGTAGGTTTCCTTTTCAGAGCAATTAACTTGTTATTTCAACTGCACATTATATGGTCAAATTTAAATTATGAAATGGTTACCGTGTAGTTTGTGTTTGGTCCCATATTGCATTTTTGCAGTGCAATGAATAAACAGTAAAAAGTAAATAGTAGAGATGGCACGATACCACTTTTTTAATGTCCGATACGATACCGATATTGTAAATTTGGATATCTGCTGATACGATATCAATACGATACAGTCTGGGGGTCTCTTTTTAAACATAAAATAATGCTTTATAAATGTCTGAATACATCACTGAGATTATCCTGTTATGCTTAAGGAAATGCTTGACTTAAATACTGTTTTCCTAACTAAAACAATGTAATAATTACACACACATATGTATATGCTAAAATATTTGTTCTCAATAATTATTTTATAAATATTTCTTCTGTCTTATTGATCACACTATAACATTACAAAAAAAAGATCAACTGAAAATAAAGAAATACTGAAGTTTTGGGTCCTTTTGAACCAATCAAAACCTATAAAATGAGCTGCTTTTGGCTTTTCTGGAAGAGAACTACATTTTATGCGTTTTTATGCATTTACTTTTGTTTTTGTGCACGAAATATCTCTCAAATACTTTCAGATACAGAGGGATCAGGTCTTGTCTTGATTGCGCCACTGAAAATACGTCACTAATAAGCATCCCTATGAAACACAAGCAACGCATGCTCTAGTGAGTGAAAGGAATTAAACGATTCTAGAAAAATTGCCTCCACCATTTTTTGTAATAGAATTATTCGAGTTATTGGAACAGTCATTTCAGCTCTATTTTACCGTAGTGCCACTTCCCATGCATAACGAATTGAGCGTGCATACATTTACAAATCGGCTCCATAGAACAGCCCAATGCCACCAGTACCCGATCCAGCTGTTTGAGTCGCCATCGGACCGTTCCACATATCGGATCGGTGCCATCTCCAGTAAACAGTATATATTTAATTTATATTTAATAAATGTAAAAACATTTATGCTATAGTGGAGCGGCTTAACAGCATCAGATTGGTGAAAAGATGACATGGTTGACATCATGACTGAAAACAACAGGAACACAAAAAATTTGCATAATTTTTCTTTGTTATTCACTGAATCATTTCAGCCCTAATTTAATTACAAAACAAAAAGCACTGACCTTTTCCATTTACTAAAATAAAAATATAGTGACAGCAAAAGTAACACACAACAGGACTATAAACAATTACACAGTGTACCCATACACAGGGTACTCAGGGCTTGCAGGGTCAACATGTGTGCAGGCAAAAGTCTCAGTGTGACCTGAAATACCTGCAGGAAGAGGGGGTGAGAGGAGTGGACAAGACAGGAGGAGAGCGAGGACAAGAGCAATGAGGGGGAAATTGAAAGACACATCACTGACAGTCGTGTGACATGCACTTCTGAAGAGCTGACAGTAACATTCAGATAAAAAATCCCGCAACTTAACACTGCTGGATTTCCTTGAGCTAAGGATTGATTACAGTAAAGCCGAAGACAAAAATAATGTCATATTTGTAACGAAGGCTCACAACTGTTTGGACATTTGAGAAAGGAAATTAATGAAGTTAGCGTAAAAGGCTAAATGGGTGAGATGACTGCTAAAGGCTGTCAACTTGTCTGTATAAGATCTTCATCCCTGAGCGTTTCTGCCCGGCCTCCTTACTGATGTCTTAATTTAAAGCTGGAGAGCTGAAAGAGGGAGGAGACCTCAACACAGAGGCTTCACACTTCAGGGGTTTTGGGCTCATCAACAAAATTTCTTTTCCTCAGATCTAGTCTTTCACCATAACGGCACCAAGCAAAAAATAAATTTAAAAATTTTAAAAGCATGGCCCAGTCAGGCTTGGACAGGAGGAATTGGGGAAGATGGGATTAGTTATGGTGAATTAAGTGACAGATGCCTCAACATGTCAGAACAGCCTGGAGAGGGGCCCCAGTGTGTCACAGCCCGTTTAGGCTTTTCTTCCTGCATGGAACGTTGCATTTTAAAAGGCGGAAACGTCAAACTCTTATTCTGCGGGCTAGGTAAAGTCACACAGCGTTTCTGGAAAAATGCATTTTACTGTCATCTGCAATCACTCACACTCACTATCATTCCCTTTCTGCTGAGTGAATGCTTTCGTTTCTCGTTTCTGTCTCCACGCACACAGACCCTACAACATTCTACGCCTTCCCTCAGAGGCCCAACACAGGCCGAATAAAAGATGCGACTGCCTTCACAACAAAGGCCTCCCCGGCCCATTTCCTCAGGCTATTAGCACCCATCTCGTGCTGCTCACTGGGAGAGAGGAAGACAGCAGCGTTCACGAAAGGATCCAGGAAAGGATTACAGGAGCAGAGTTTGAAATGGGGTGAAAAAACTAACTGGACAACGATCAAAAAGCATTTTCTTTACAGAAATGTCTTGAGTAGGGCACTTTCCTTTTTCTTTCAAACATCTTTTATTTGGCATTATTAATCTGGGAAAACACAGAGGCATACATTAAACATAAAGGACTAAACGTAGCTTGGTTTTCTATGACAATTCCCCCTTCTCATGTAACCCTCCAGCTCCCTCCCCTTTTCAACTAGCTCAAACTTAGTGAGTAAGTATATAATAACAAGCTGTAAAAACTCAACTGGCCAAAGCAAGAAAATAAGTTTTAAATTCATGCATGTCCAGTAGCCATCACATATTCACAGTTATGAGAACACTAGCGGTGACACATTTGATAACTCGATATCCACACAGACGCGTTGGTGTGTTTGAGAGCTTCACGCTTCAGCGTCAGTGTTCCATAATTCCGCCTTGGAGTTGACAGCCGTGCCACAGGCTGAGATTTGACTGACTTCCCAGCAGACCCGACGGTTTCGGTTCAATTCCACATTCACTGCAACTCACACACAAGCCCCAGCACACCTTAGAGGTCTTGGCTCCCGTGTGAGCTTGTGTGTGGGTTTTTTCCTATGAGATTCTGTCTGCCTTGTCCTCCATTCAGGCACCGTCATCTCACTCACACAAAGAGAAGCAAAGCTGGGGGTTTTACCCCTGGAGCTGAGCCATGTGCCTACAGAGAGCCACGCATTCAAAATCCTGAACTTAATTAAGATAAACTCTGTCAGAGATTTGCACTGACATTTCTCCTGCGTGCCAGACTGAGAGAGAGGCTGAATGAAAGAGAGAGAGAGAGAGCGGGAGAGAGGGAAAGAGGGGGAGTGGAGAAAGATTCCTTCAGCAGAAGCAGCGAGAAAAACGTACGCTGAAATATGGAAGCATAACCAAATACCTGGGACTGTCTTATCTCCGAACCTGGATAAGAATGATGACAGCAGAGGAATTACAAACATATCCACAAATGGAACAAACGCGAGGCGAAAGGAGGCCAGATGTGATGAGACAAAAATATTCAAACCACCACTGGTTTAAAAGTATATCATGTTAATCACTTTTCCTATCACTGTATTCCTGTATACAGTATATGTGATTTATTATGAAAAAATGTTTTATACATTTATATATACATGTGACTCACTATATATATTTTTTTCATTCGCCCACATTCTGTACCATGTACACTGCTGATGAGCATACCATGATTCCATCAGTACCACCACACATACATAGCTGAAATAGAATTTTAAAAAGCCAAAGTATGAATTATTATTTTTTTCCAAATAAATTTAGCAAAGCAATTTCTTTTCTTATGAGAAAACATTTGACCGTATGGTTCAATAATAATAATAATAATAATAATAATAATAACAATAATAATTTGACTTATTTTGAAAATTGATTTTGGCTGACAGAAAAGAGGTCACCGATGATCTGTTTTGGGGAAAATAAATAACTAGGACCATGCCACCTCCTTAAACATGACGCTGACAAAGACACCACAGAGCCAATATTATTAATACAGTTTGCATACTTTCTGAATTAATGTACACAAAACGTGACTTAAGGTCTGTTTACACGTATGCAGATGTTTTTTAAACACATTTTTTAAACGCATATTTTTAAAACGCTGTGGATACGTGTAAACAGAAAGAACAAAATATATGCGTTTATAAAAATATCTGCATATATGTAAACAGGCTCTTGTTATAAAATTCTATTTCAATATATAAAATAGATAAATAGATAAAATTCTATTTCAGCTATATATGCGTGGTGGTACTGATGGAATGAAGACTCTTATAAGACACTTGTATTAATAGACTGGATATCGAAATCTTTCATATTGAAAACTGTCAGTCAATTTCCACTTCTAGCTTAAAATGTATATTTTGTGTCCTATTTATATATTGTTTATTCCATGTGCCCTATCCGTTCTTTGTTCTCTATTTCTTGTTGCACTGTGTAAACTGGAGCCACGTCTTCTTGTCTCTCTCTGTATATCTGTACAATATATAGAAGAGATGACAATAAAGTTTACTTTGACTTTATTTTACTTTGACTAATTATAAACATGGACATTGTTCAAATATTTCAGACTGTTAACCTGAACAAGATTCTCAGAAAGAAACTGAAGACAAGCCCCAAAAGTGGCAAAAGAGCAGTTTCTTTGCAATTAAAGCCCATACTACTGCTGCTGTATAAGTGTTGGGTAAATAATGCTCAGGTTGTTCCTCATGGCAGGAGTTCTTCAAGAGAGCTGAGTGTTTGATCAGGATGGCTCTCCGACATAATGCCTCCATCAGCCCACACACACAAAAAGGCTTGTGTGGAGCTGTGCAACTCTCTCTCAGCGCTGAGTAATCAGCTCTAATTACTTCCTGTTCAGTCACTCACGCAGGTGAGGCTCATGGGAAATGAAGACTTTACTGCTTGGCCTGGCAGTAAAAGGAGGTGGGGGTGGGGGTGGTGTGTTAGCGTTAGCGGGTTAACGGGAAGTCAAGTTTCGCAGAGTTTCTGCACTGCTGCTTTCTCCACCTCCTCCCATCTCCCCTTAATCCAGCCACAGAAAGACATCCATTCATTAGATTATGTCCTAAACTGGATGGCTGACAAACCGGCCTCTTACTGGCTTATTAGTATGTACATCACAGCCATGTTTGTGAAGAGATCAACATTGTGCCCGTTGGACTCGCCCTGTGACTGAAAGACATTCCCAAGATGTGTGAAAAGCTACGGCAAAAGGATATTTAAAAAGGCTTTAAAAAGTTAACTGCAAGAGAACTGCGGGAAAAAAAACAGTACTCGATGGACAGTGGTTTGTTCATGACGGTCGCTAGCTGGTTTTAGCTTGGTTTAATGTTGGTCAAGCAGACAAACCTGTCAATTACATGATGAACTGAGTTTGCCATGTTGGTCTGACCCCGATACCAAGCAGTAGTAGTTAAATAGTAGAATAGAATAGTCAAATAGCCTGTAAAATGTCTCTTTATATGCAAACCCATTTTGTAAAGACGGTGACCAGCTTAAACCATTTAGCTGCGTTAAGTTGTCTTGTTTTACTGAGGCAAGTTCATTCAGAATGAAGTCTTTGAAATTTCTCACTTTAAGTAGGATGTAATTTCACTTAAATACCCATAATCACACGGCACTAAACACCCATTAGCAACCTGATTCAGCAGACCTGATCCCAACATAAATACCACATAAGTCTGACCACAATATCAGTCTTATATCTTCAATTCTAGGAATAAAGAAATATTTTATGTTTATCTCAGACACACTTTTTATGGCCTTAAAAGAACCTCAGTGTATCAGGTCAAACTCACCTACAGACTTACAGACCGAACCCCACACATTCTTTAATGAAGAGCTAAAAGCCTCCTGTTTCCCTCCACAGACAAAACAGCCCTGTGAGGGAAACCACAACTCTAACACAGGAAGTCTTCTAACTAATCTGAGGCCGTCTAGCTAACAGCTGCGGCGAGTTTACTGGGAATGGAATTGGACCCTGACGCCCCCCAGCTGCAGTGTCGGCCCTCCAGGTGCTCTTCTGGCGGGTCAGTGTTGGAAACACAGGCGTGATGAGGCCAAAAAGACCCTGATAAACTGCGCAGGAGGTCAGCAGATTGCTGCAATTCGGAGTCAGTAATGCTGAATCAAACCTGTGAGTCAAGCTGGGAAAACAGCCCTGCCTTCTCACCACCATTTTAGGAAATTTTCTAAAGTGTAATTTTACTTGCGACCAAATCTGCAACTCTTAAAAAGGATTTTGGTGCAAAACTGCTTGGCAAACCGGTTTAAGGTGTGATTCAAACGCTTCACCAGCTTGCAACAATATCCATTAATGAACAAGTTTCATAAGCTTTAAAAACTCTCCAATTTACCCTGGCTTTATCATTATTATTATTAGTGTTAAATATGCTGGTCAACACTTCAAAGTGTTTCTCTTATTACTTCTGTATCACTTTTTGCAGCAGTCGGGTGCTTCACAGTGGTTTCAAGTGTTATAACTGCAGATAACTGAGCAAACATCAAAGGAACATAAATCTTACTTTTCCCATTACACCACAGTTTAATACTTTTGTAGATATATTTATTGCAATTTAATCTTTTATTGTCAGTTTATTTCAACTTGATTCAAACTTTATTTTTGCAACAGCTTATCATAGAAGTTCATTCCAACCACAAACCATCTTTGTTCTCTACAAAATTCTCAAGATTTATTTTCTCAAGATTTATTATTACAAGGAAAAACATTCATTACTTTATTTCTAGTCTAAAAGTGCAGATTTTGTGTGTGTAAGTAATCGTTAAGACTTTTGTGTAGAGGCTACTTAAGGCTGCTTCCGTGAGGATGTGGCTACTAAGACAGGGGGCATCCGTCTTCTGCATAAGTGGATTTAATGAAAATGCAAATGCAGTCATCTCATGCACTAACATGAGTCACTGCTCAAGCTCATGCAGATTAGAACAGTCGACATGCTCCAAATGGAATGTTCTCTTTAAGGCTGTGAGGTGAATATGAATCTGACTACGGTCATGTCACTGAGCAAAAAAAAAAAAAGACTGTTAAAAATAAGACTGTTCGCCCATTTATCACCGAATATCATTATTAACATTATGACCCTGTTAAATATATTCTAAACAGGAAATGACACAAACAGGTGAGGACAAGTGGGAGCTATTTCTCCATGTCTATGAGTGTGTGTGTGTGGGGGGGTGGGGGGTGGTGTACATACAGTACATCTAAGCTAAGTGAATTTGTGAAGTGTGTGCCCTGTGGGGGGGTAAGTAGTGTGTAGTAGAGCAGGGTTAACAGCCTGTCACTTGCTGTCTTTGGCACAGCTGGCACGCTGCCCGCAGGTGAGACAGGTAAGACAGAACAGGTGTGTGTTCAGTGAAGTGAGAAACCTTATCAGCAAAAAAAAGGGTCCAACCAGACAGAAAAGAAAGTAGTCTCCAGCCCTGTCACAACCCTGACATGTATTCCCCACACACACACACACGTGTGTATATTTGTGTGTGTTTATAAATGTAACATTGCATGATGTGTCATTTACCGCAATGTTATAACATGTGATGTCAAGTTAAAATGACATGCTACAACTTTATCTGCTTTATATAAAAGGATTCATTTACAAGAGAAGTCTAACGAAACATAAATCATTCCAATTGAAAGGTTCTTGGATAAAGTTCAATAAAGGCTTGTTCACACTCAAAAATAAGTCATTAACTTTCCTATTACAATACATGTCAATGAAATACAATATTATAATATCTTCTTTGTCCAATCTAGTCCTAAAACTGATCTTAAAGTTTTTTAGTGCAATTAATAGGAACACAATTGACCATTTTTCATAATCACCCTTAAGAACAACAGCAACAAAAAATTAACAGAATTTTAAAGAATAATCAAAATGACTGATATGGCCAAGATAACATTTTGGTTTTGATTAATTTGATAAATTTTTGATGAATTGACAAGCTCTACTTTATATACATATTCTTTCTTTGTGTTAGACTCAATCTGCTAAAAGAGCAGTAATTTCTTCAGTAACTTACCCAACTACAGATCTGCTTTCTGCCATTTTCTTTATCTAAAGTAGCCTCACTTACTCCCCCCACCTCTTAAAACATCACAGGTTCTTTGTTCCAAACCAGCAAAGTTTTGGTGCTGGTTCGAAGTCAAACTATTTTTCAGAGGAAAAACACAGCACCGTTTCCAAATTGGGAACCAGCACCGGAACAGTCCCGGCATCAGAGCAGTGGAAAAGTGGTACGAGAGGGAAGTTTGTGGAGCGCAGCAGAGTAAATAACAAACTGACATCAATAGCTTCTATAGAGTCTAACCCCTTTTACCCCAAGGCACCTCGTTATAAAGGATCTCTCTCTCCCTCCCTTCCTGTCGCTCCCTACCTCACGACACACAAAACCCTTGAAAGCCTGGCTGTTCCCGTAGCAAGCTCGCGTTTCAGAACAAAAAGCAGCTCCCCTTACTCCGGGCTTGCCACTGCGGCCTGCTCTGGATCGCTGCAGAAGGGTTTCTATGCTTCCTTTACACCAGATCCAAACCCCAGCGCTCCCTTCGTGTCCTACCAGGGAGACAGATCCACTTACGACCACTCTCATTTTAAACATTCAAACGCTACAAAACAAAATCGCCAACACAAGGATGACAGAAACCATCGACGTTTGGCTCAAATAAAACATTTCAGAAGGAGAGAGGCCAAAACCTGATCTCCGCTATTTTAGAATGTAAGATTTTACTGATTTTTACACACAATCTGCTGGTAAGCACTTAAATACACCACACACCAGTGCTTTCAGTAAAAAAAGTGAAAGTGTAGAAGAAATGAGAGGCCATTTGTGGGGGTGTAACAATACAACAATCTACACTGATTTAATGATCAGAGCGCATAGCATCAATCCAAAATGAAAATGTTAAACATCATACATCTTGTAACAAGCAAACAAGGAAACGTCAGCTGGTTTAGTCAACTTTTATTAAGCATACTAACGCAGGCTACTATGGGCCATAGCTAAGAATAAAACTGTTGAAATTAATCACAATCAATGCATCGCAAGGCAGATGTGGATGATTCTGCATCAGTGCAGTGGGAGACCATAATCGATTATAACAGAGGTTTTCAACCAGCTGTCTGCTGTCCCCTAGGGGTCCACGGTATCGGCATCGCAGGTGGTCCATAACATGCAGTCAACTTTTAAATGTTTTTTCATTGTTCAAAACATTTCCAGAAGATCTGGGAATCTTTATGAATAAATAATTTAAGGCAAATATATAAAAAGTAATACAAAAAATACTCTCACACTCATACTGCTCAGTCTGAGTGGTGTTCTCTGGGACAGAAGCAGTTGAAAACCCCTAAATTATATCATGATGACTTGGCAATTTTCTGGCTACGGCATAAAAATTCTAGTTAAAAAGAACATCACGGTAGCAACTATGGCTGCACAATTTGCGATCCATGCCCAATTTGTGTGATGCACTGAGATACTGAACTGAATCAAATCACTGACCTAATAATCGTAATCGAATCGTGAGTCCAGTGAAGGTTCACACCTCTATAAAAAAATTTGTCATTAATTTGTCATTTTAATGACATTTTTTTTAAATTTTCAAATGACATTTTAGTTGCTTTTTATGATTTGCTATGAGCAGAAGTGATTGTGTTAAATTAGCATATGATATTGTCTCATACTGACGGCTCCTGAGTTGAAACGAATCAAAACCATATAGTAGCAGACTTTGTGGTATTGGCAGACATTGAATCGTCCACTGAATCGATATAATATTGTATTGTGACAAATACAGGTGGGAAGAGCAGGATCAGGTGGAGGAGAGAGCAGACAGCTGGATCTGAGCTGAAAATGTAAGGTTTTATTCATACTGAGCAAGGTGAGACCAGCCGGATAATTAAAGCTGCTCTGGCAACACATGCACACAGAGACTTGAGGTCTACAGTATTATTAGTGGGGAGATTTATTATCCACATTCTCTGACACGCTGCCTGTCATCCTCTGGTATGTCTTACATATTTTCATTAAAGTTATAACAGAGCAGTGATACAAACCAGTGTGGCGGAGAGAAAATATCACATTCAACCCAAAAGCCAAACAAATAATTAGCACTTGCTATTGACACAGATCCTGCTTTTAAAAATCTGCTGGATGTAACGCTGGGTAATAAACCTGCTTTACTCTCAAGGCAATTCAAGACCTTTTCTTTTAAATATGTCTGGCAGATGAAAAAAAAACTTCAACACATCAAACAAATGTCTACACAGAAATGAAGATGTAGGTCTGTGGGGTTTATTATGTAATTATGTGTCATTGGTGGAGGATGACGACAAAGAGAAAATCGAGCAGTGGCGACACAGGGGAAAATCTCTACCGAACAAAATGATATAGTGTGTTTACTACACATTTATTTACTGTGTGCATTTCCCCAACAGAAGAAAGTGACTGCTGCCAGGTCAGCGTGGGTGGCTGCGGCGAGATGGACCGCAACAGTCGTGCAAACAGAGAACTGACAAACACGTCTGTGACATTTTGTTGATGCTTCTCCTCTCTGGCCATCTCTTGTCTCGCTTTGTTAAGCTGCACACACATATCGGGATGATGAGGTCACTCAGTATTAAGCTTGCGTTTTCCTGCTCGTGCTCACTTCACTTTCTACCCTCAAAAACAGTTACGACGGCCCATAATAATAAACCAGCCAAAGGACTAACTTAGAACTAACCTTAACCCTAACACTGTGTTCCTTTTCGTTGTAGAGACTGAGCATTCACACTCACACAGTTAGACTCACACATACGTCGGGTCAAGAAACCAGCAGCAGCTTTAAACCCAGAGTAGCAGAACTCTGACCTGACCTTTCACCTGGAAGCAGCTGAGCTGAAGGGATCAACAGCAAATCAGGGCTCAGAGCTCACAGGTTTACCTGGAGTGTTACTGTGTGAGAGACAGAGAGACACAGATAGAGAGAGAGGGAGAGAGAGAGAGAGAGAAAGAGAACAAAAAGAGAGAACAAAGAGAGAGAAGAGAGAGAGAGAACAGGGGGTGAGAGAAGAGAGAGAGAGAGAGAGAGAGAGAGAAAAGGGGGTGAGAGAAAAGAGAGAGAGAGAACAAAGAGTGAGAGAAAAGGGAGAGAGAGAAAAGAGAGAGAGAGAACAGCCAGAGAGAGAGAGAGAGAGAGAGAGAGAGAGAGAGAGAGAGAGAGAGTGAGAGACAGGGAGAGGAGAGAGGGAGGCATGCGTCATAAAGACAAAGAGGCAGGAGAGAGAAAAAGAAAAGAGCAAAAGAGAGCAGATAGAGGGGAGAATAAAGAGAGAGAGAGAGATAGACAGAGAGAGACAGAGAGAGAGAGACAAGAGAGAGAGAGACTAAACTCTTGACTAAACAGGTGAGAAAATGAGAGCAAATTAGAGGAGGGGTAACTGACATAAGAAAGGAGGGAGGAAGAGAGGGACGAAAAGGAGAGTGAAAGAGAAAGAGCGAAGAGAGGCTAAAGAAGAGATGGTAAGAAAGAGACAGTGTTTGGGCAAGAGAGAGAGAGATGGAGGAACTACAGCAAATAAGAGCAGAAAGAGAAGCGGCGAGACAGAGATAGAGGGGAGGCCAGCAAAGAGGGAGAGAGAGAGACATTGAGACCAAGAACAGGATAGAGAGACTTAGAGGCGAGACTCTTAAAGAGAGACAGAGGAGAGGAGAGAGGGAGCCACCTGGCTGGCTCTACGGCCTCCTGGCCTCTCTCTCTCTCTCTCAGTGTGAAAGCTAGGATGTTTAGCATCCAATGCTCCTGCTGTTCCCTCAACCGCCCCAAACACCAGCACGGCCCCTGAAGCAGCGAGGGGCCAAAAGCAGCTCTGAGTCGGTGTTCACGTCCCAACTCAATGCCTTTCTCCTCGACGCCGGCTCTCTACGCTCTCATTCATACCACGGCAATAAAGAGAGCTAAACAGAGCAGGCTTGAGGCCAGCAGCGGCTCCCAGACTCAAATATAACCGCACTGCGGCCGCCGGACCGGGACACACAGCTGCTGTTTATTTGGACCTGATAACGTGTTTTTCATTGAAAACCTTAGCCGCTGTAAATCACTAACACACACACACACTTCGCCTATAGCGTGTTTCATCAATTTCCACTATCTCCCCCATTCATTACCATAAACTATAAGCAGCTCAGATTTACGCACAAACATAAAAGGCCTTATTAAACACAGCCCACATAGAAGAGTGGGTTCAGGTCTAAGCACTGAGCAAATGTCTTGAGCCACTGAGACTCTTTAAATCTTGCTTCCAAAGTGTTTAAAAGAAAAGATATTTAAAAGAATATTTTATTACAATTTTTATTTAAATGTGTGCAAAATATTTTGCCCCAATGAAACTTATCAGAACATTTTCAATTTATGGAAGTTGAGACATATAACATTTTAGTCCTTTTATTGCATCAAAAGACAGCCTGCAAAAGCCAGCAAGAAACAATGATTTTTTTTTACAAAAACAACAATTCTGCATGTTAAAAACATATCATAGAACATGTTCTTTGTTATAAGTGGTCGGGTATTTTGGACTCGCCAAAAGCAAATTTAGCAAAGATGCACCAAATAAAAAGCATATGAACTCCAATTCAATTACTGCTTCATTCTTGCCTCTTTGCTAACAAGAAGCACTTGTTTGCAGATTCTAAAAAGGAGGAGCTGAATGACCTCAATGTGTTCAAAAAGCTTTAGAAGGACCACAAGGACCAAGGCAGTGTCCAAACACATACAGCAGTGTAACAAACACTCCAGATCAAAGAGCCCGTGGCCTCATTTTTAATGGATGTAGTGTAGTACAGATCAGTTTTTGAGTTAACTGCATTATTTTATTAACATAGACTTCTGTTAGGCTTTAGGAATAAAAAATACATCAGTCCAGAGTTTAAATTGAAGATTAGGCTGATATTGGTTTTTCAGGGCCGATGTTTTCAAGGCTGATTATTGCTAGTTAATGAGGAAGATTTTAAAAAATTATAATTTTTTAAACACCAAGCGCAGGTGAAACTCTACTTCATGAGCTTCACACTGCGCTAGTGTCAGTAACAAAGGCCTACTGGAAATTGTGACATACACAGCCAATCAGGAACTGTTGTGGTAAGGACATTAAATGAAATGTAGAGTCACAGTAGCACCTTGTAATTACTTAATATCAGTGATGGTCAAAATTAAACACTGATACCGATAATCAAAATGCCTAATATCAACCCGATAATCAGGATGCCTGTGGATTTAAATACTACAGTACAATAATCCAGAGTTTAAAATCAGTTAAAATTACTGATTGTAGGGCTTGTCATGTTCAAGACACAAAAGACAAGTCAAATCTACAGAATAAAACAGGTCTGGAAAATTAATCTAAACTCATATTTACAGCTTTATTCTACTTTCTCTTGGTCATTTCAGTTAATTTAAAACATATCCCAATGCATGACCGTCAAAACACTGTGATATTCCAGCCACATACACACAGCTAGAAGAATCCTATATGGCTACAAGCAAGCCTACACTGTAAAAATGGAAAAATGTACTGGTAGTTTATTTACATATTTATACTACAGACTTTCTTTTTATCGGTTGTACAGATTCTTTTCTGTAAGCTGCTACACATTTTAATAGACATTCTGTTAAACAATACCAAAGCATTTGTATTAAATTACTGTGTTTTTTACAGTGCAGGCCAAATTCTCACAGAACACGCCTGACTGGCTGATCTCTCAAAAGATATGTGAATAAGAGCTGTGATCTAGCACAGTGGTGCTTCTGTGTAGATGAAAATCACCATCGCGTCTGCTCACATCCAGCATAGCGTCCCTGCACCACAGCCCTGCCAGGAGGGACGGATACGCACATTGTTCAAAAAACAGCAGGCGGTGGGCTAAACCACTCTGGCACAAAGCAGCTGAGGGGCTGCGAGAATACACAAATAATGGAGACCAGAATAGCAGCCATTAGCGAGGACACACGTTACAAATATGAGGGCAATCAGACACAGAAGAGTGACCTCTTAGTGCTGAAGAAAGTCATCAGTTTGCTGGAGAAAGCTAATATTTGTCATAGTGACAGATACGGCTGGACGAATTGATTTCAGATCATTATCACGAGTAATTTTACCTTGATTATTATTTTGGTTTGGGGTTTTTGGTTGTTTTTTGGCCTCATAGTTTAATGTTTTTTTTTCTGTGAATATGGTCAACTATTGATGCTTTTAAAATAAGTGAAACACACAGATGTAGTTGCAGACCTTCCTTCCCAGGGCGAACTCCCTAACGTTACTCTACCAGCATATCAAATGGCAAATATATTAGCATTTTTTTGTCCTCCAGTTTTGACAAGGTTGTACTGTTAAACTAGTAAATTCATTAAAATATTTAATGAAACTGTGTGTATGTTATCGTTGTGACCTTAATATAACTGAAGGAAAGGCACATCAATGTGGTTAAAGACTAAATAGGGCGGAGTCACATGATAAAAACACTGGAAATATTAACAAAATTTTAAATGTATTAACATATTTAAATGTGACAAATAATACAAATAACCAACAGGGGCAAGATTATTTCGATTAGAGGTTCTGAATTTCGGTTTTGATTAATTTTCGATTAATTGCCCAGCTCTACACAGTGCTTCAAAAGGGCCAGTGGAAAAATAATAAATAAATGGAATAAATGAATAATAATAAATGAAATTATTTCCTGTATTGACATCTAGACTGCGCTGACTGTTACTTTACTTTATTGTCTTCGTATTGCATCATGCACCTCCTATATTTTAGACAACATCTTTGTTATAAAGACATATTATGGGGACTTGGGACTAGACACTGGTACCCCATTTCTGAGCACTAATTCTAAAACTAATTCTGAGCTCTTAAAAATGTCTTTTTTTCCCCCTTACTGGGCTCTGTATGTAGCCTTACATTTTGCATAGTACGGAGGGATTTCTACTCCACCGCCCCCTTCCTCCAATTTCCAGGACACCAACTGCTAAGGTCAGAGAAAAGGCCAGACTCTGATGTTAAGCCTTAGAGATATCAGTTAGTGATACTGTGGCTCAATTACAAAGGCTAAGCAGTTGCGGAAGACAGCACATGTCTTTATCTTAACAGCTGTTAAACTGTGCAGCTCTGGTCGGAGAGTTAGTGCTTTTCAGATTATTTACTGGAACTCCTGCTTACATTCTCCTCCCAATTCGCAATGTAATATTTCACACTGTTTAAACACATTTCACTACACACAACACTACACACTTTCTACACACACTCGACTCGTGGGTGCAGGTGACCCTAGTATTACTTCCTGTGAATTAAATCCTCAAACCAGATTTCTGATTTTTTTAAAACTGGATTTACCAAGTGAAATTAGATTTTCAAATCGGAGATCACTGCTGCACCACTGTCTGAGAGTTAAAGGGGTAAATATATTACAATTTCAAATCAGGGGCGATTCGCAACAAGACAAATCAGGTTGTAGCGTTCATTGTGGAAGTAGAGGAAACCCAGAGTCTGTCCTCTTGTGTGTCACTCGGCAGAACCTGTGAACATTCAACATTCAGCATTTTGTCCTCCTGGGAAATAAAGCTCATGTTTCCTCGTCTTATAAAAGCCTCCAAATCCATCACTTACTGCTAAAGTGGTGAAACAGCGACCTGACAGAGAGACGAGAAAGGAGAAACAACGCGATAAGGACTGAGGTTCTAAAACACACACAGAGAGTTCAGATGAACGTTTCCTAAGTCCTGCTGTGAATGAGTTGGGCACATCGTCCGCGTGTAGTCCTGTAAAATGTTAATGCATCCAATGGTTAGAATTTCGTAAATGAGCGCTTATTCAGGCGTAGCAAATCACCTGCCCGCTTAGCAAAGTGGAAACATTAATGTCTAAAATAATCAGGCCAGGTAATGTTTTTAAATGATTTATTAAAATTGTGTCTACAGCTTCATGTCTAACAAAGGCTTTAACTATTAATCATAAGCAAATTACACTGCAGCACATTCTGTTGCTTCATCTTGTCCATAGTTCATGCATATGCAGACTGTTCATCTATATTTTGTGATTTTTTGTCTCACGCTTTGATACTGAAGCCAATTAAGCCCACAAAGCAGGGCCAATCAATACAGAGCAGAATGTAGAATAAACTGGGGTTTTTATTTGGCATGGCACAATGTCAAGATTCCAAAAGAACAGATAGAGACATACAGCCTCAAGTCGCCTATCTGCGACAGAGACGTAAAAGCTGCAAGTGCAATCATGCACTGAGGGAATACGGCGAACATAAGTTTTGCTCTGGGCTACCCTTGCAGCATGTGCAGCCTGCCTCGCTCTTCAAGAAAGCGCTGAAGAAGACAGAAAGGAAGGAAGAAAAAAGAAACTGCTGGCAGGACATGCTCCTTTTTGAACCGAGAAATGGAGAGAGACAGAGAGGTGGGGGAGGCAGAGGGCAGGAGGGAGGGAAAGAAAAGTGAGTGAGAGAGAAAGAGAGAGGTGAGC
This sequence comes from Distichodus sexfasciatus, assembly GCA_032718565.1. Taxonomy (NCBI): domain Eukaryota; kingdom Metazoa; phylum Chordata; class Actinopteri; order Characiformes; family Distichodontidae; genus Distichodus; species Distichodus sexfasciatus. The sequence goes on from JAVGVS010000005.1 coordinate 7,604,818, forward strand.
CTGATTTGCAGGCATCAGGAGGGTAACAGTGTAGTATTTCATCCCTCTTTTTCTTTTGCCATGCGTGTGAGGGAAGGATTCTGTAACTACTATTACCCAAATCTGACACAGGAGCCGAGGTGAGGTCCTGGCTTTTAAAATGCCACAGTCACAGCTCAGCTGTAGACAGGCCCTTGAAAGATCCATCACACGCTGTAATCTAATCACAACAGCTCCACTATCGGTTTCTACAACGTCTGCACTCCGTTCAGGTATGTAGCTTACAGCGTGTTACCGTTTAATGTTTAATCCATAATCAGTCTGTGCAACGGAATGAGAAAATGAGCCTTTGTTCAGCTGTGCATGGCGCAGGGTGGTAGGGAGGGGTTAAAAATGCTGGGTAAAATGATTTTTGAAGAGTAGGTGCTTTAAGCTGCACTTTATTGTAATGGGAATCATGTGTCAAAACTGGATGGAAGAAGCATCTCCCAGCCATGCAGAAAAAGAAAAAAAGAGGCAGTATATACTCAGGGTTCCATCTGACCCAGTTCAACACAAACAGAGTAATCTTGACCTTAAGTGTCTGACTGTCTCACAGAGGCATACATATATACATATATACATGCATAAACACACACACATATATATATATATATATATATACATACACATATATACATATATATATATATATATATATATATATATATATATACATATACATATATACATACATATATATATATATATATATATATATATATATATATATATACATATATATATATATACATATATATATATATATATATATATATATATATATATATATATATATATATATACATATATATATATATATATATATATATATATATATATATATATATATATATATATATATATATATATATATATATATATATATATACATATACATATATATATATATACATATATATATATATATATATATATACATATATATATATATATATATACACACACATATACACACACACACACATATATACATATATAAAAGACATTTGCACACACACACTCATGGTAAGGCACAACTGGGAACAGCACAGTTTGGCTGTAATTGCAGAGCCGCTACCCTTAAGCCCTAGGAGGTTTTGTGCCTGTCATGTCAGTGGGAGGCCAGTCGGTTGGAGCCCCAGGAGAGCCGAGGAGAGCTTCATCACTACAAACCCATCTGCTGCACACCAAAACAACAACGCCACAGCTGCAGGCTTGCTGGTACTAACACACACACACACACACACACACTACTGACACAAACACTTGGGAAAAACTCATAATTTCTTTGTACAATACTTCCACATGCACAACCACACGTGTTGTATCTCCATTTCATGAAACCTTGTTCTGGATAGTACTATAGCATTCATGTGACATACCACACACACAAAAACACACAGGTCTGAGGTTCTCATGTCCCAAAAAGCTGCCCACTGCTCCTTCACGTTTGAGGTCACATTTCATGGTGTGCACTACGCTCGAAATGCTCCACCCTCTGCTTTCATCCTAGCTTGACTTAGCTCCGTGTCAGAAATTTCTGAAATATGTCGTTATTTTTGTGCCAGAATTCTGGGCACGGTGTGGAACCTTTTTTGCAAGCAAAATATCTGTATCAACATTGGCAGAAAAACATTGGATATCGGCATCGGCCAATAATTTGTTCATCCATAGTAATTACAGGGTCTCCCTGGAGAAACCCGAGGTTAGAGGTATTGCTTTGGACCTCAAAGGTGGTAGTGCTGGAGGTAGGATAGAGCCAGAGTCAAATCCACAGCCACTCACACATCCACGCCAATGACCATCCCGCCTCTCATGACCTTGAGTTTCACTCCTGTGCGTACATCAACCTTCCGACACAATATCTAGAAACGTCACAGTTTCCAAAGCAGGTCGCAGTTACGGCATTGAAATCACTGCAGTGAAAACAGCTTGAACCGGGAGAAGAGTGACGTCCAATCGGCTGCGGATGGAGAATGCCAGCGGTCCCTCGAGGGCCCGGGTGGGGCGGGAGGCCATACTTTGGTCAGCATAACACCAGGCAAAGATATGGTCCACAGAGGAACAGAGCTCCCAGCATTCCTCCAGGTCAGAACCCACAGTTGCACTCCGCCGTGTAAACAGGAAGATGATGTAAAAGTCAAATCACCTTCAACCCCCTACAGGAACCGCTGCCAGTCTGTTTAGTGAGATCTCAAAACAGCAGACAGCAGATTAAGAACAGAAGGAATTGGACAGAAATAACTGCTTTTAAAAATCATAACATGAAGCGATAACTGTACCAGCAGAAAATGAAAAAAGGAAACAATGGAATAAAAATGGTAATAATGCTGATTATTATGAGAGGAAGAAGTAAACGGAGGGAGGAAGGAAGGAAGGAAGAAATAAACACACCCGACCAGCAGAACGCAGGAATAAAATCCTAGAATCCAAAACGGCTGGCATGTTTAATTAAAGCGATTAAAACAGCAGAGCTCATTTGCTGCTGCACTGTCTAACACGTTTACCCGCTCCTGTAATTACTCCTCATTGACACATGGCACGGAACATTCTTTGCATTCTGAACACTTCCAGACAAAAAAAGGAACGAGCACTCACACACAGACACAAGCACACACATTCACACATATGCACTCAGAGTGCATATTTTTTACAAATCTATATGGAGATTATAGGGCTTAATTAGACAAAAGATGCTCAGCTTAAGGAGCCTTGCAGCAGGAATTGTCAGAAAATTAACGTTCAAACGTACTGGGAAGGGGGAGAGAGAGAGAGAGAGAGAGAGAGAGAGATGGCAAAGGACAAATCTTGTATCTTTACAGGTAATTAAAAGTCCTTGGATTAAAAATATGTGAAATACATATGAAACGGTGGACCAATTTTTAGAACATATATTTGGCAAATAAGTATGACATGTTTTAACTAATAAAACTAATATGCCAATAAAATAAATGTATTTGCAAATGTGCAGCCATCTCACTCTTTCTGAAACCACCACCCTGTGGTCTAAAGGACCACTGAGACCGACCCCCAGCACCGTACTCCACTAAAGACTGAAGACACTGATAGTCTGACATTCTGACACAGAAGTTGGGAGCTCCCTGTACCTTTTCTGTTAAGAACTTTATGGAAAGTTCTCAGAAATAAACATCAAATTTAGTTTTGTGTTGAAATATTTTCTATTCTATAATATTGGTCATCAGTCTTCTTGATTAGTAATAATCTGTATAGACCCCAAAAACACCATATTGGGTGACCCCTAGTATAGACACACACAGGATTTCTTTATCTCATGCAAACTAGTCATAAAATATTACCATAGTATTCTAGCATAATTTACTTTATCAAGGAATACAAATTTGTTCTACAATCATACAACTGTGCGGCAAGTCACATTCAGAATTGTGCAATTTATATTGGATGTTTTTATAAAGGTTAGGGTTTAACTGTTTAAAACTCTGTGTTATGTTGTATTAATGACCATAAAATTAAGGTTCAAACCCTAAAACACAAAATAAATAAAATAAAATCCACTGTTTGGCCCCTGAGCAAGGTCCTTAAGGTTCAAGTTGCTCCAGGGAAATGGAAATCGCTCTGAGTAAGAGTGTCTGCTAAATGCCATAAATGTAACAGCATTTAACTGTATCTCAGTACCTCTAATAAAAAATAAAAAATCTGCAATCAATGCTGCCTTCATTTTATGTAAAAGTACGTCAGTGTGTAGAAGATGCTGTAAAACTAAGTCTTCGTTTTCATTCTAATCCGAGTCAGACTCGCCGGTCTCAAACTCCCGAAGCAATGAGTCTCTGGAACATGAACAGAGCTCCAAGCAGCTGCTACAACAGTTCAGAAACTGCTGACAGCATAAATTTAGTACATGAGTGATTTTGCATGTAAAGATTTAACCATTTAATGCTATGTTTAAACGTAAGCAGGCTGAGGTTAGGAGACGTCTGTCTTCAGCCATCACCTAGGTGTAAATACTGTTTGTCAGGTATTTAAATGACCAGTTGTTGTCTTGTGCATTACAAAAGGACTCGTCTTGTGTATTACGGTTCTTCATTGCCTTTCAAGTACACACTAAAGCTCGTAATAAACTCTGTAACAAAGACACTGAGGGAAGTGAGGAAAATGTTGGGGTGTGGACCCAGGAACAACTAAAATAAAAGTACTTTCCCTCAAGCAAGACTACAAAAACATGTGTTACTCTTCTCCTGAAAATTCACACCTACATCGAACAACAAGCTTGGCAGATTGGACCTTCGTATTATTTTGCAAAGAAACATTTATTTCTTGTTGGGCAATATGATCTCAAGTCAATATCACAACTAATAATCTCAATTATGATCAATTACGTTGGGGGGGGTTTGTTTGTTTTCTGCTGTTATAGTTCACAGACAAGGTCTGTACTCTAAAAATGAAGGGTTAAAATGGTGACAATTTTTCTTGTGAAAGTGCATATTTTTGTCATTTTAAAATAACTAAAGGAAACAAACAGATACAGTCGCAGACAGGATGGGTCAGAGTCACGTGACAACAAACGGTAGCGTGCTTTTAAGGAGACAGTATGTTTTTAATGACAGTACAGTATATACAGGAGATTATATCAATGTGTGCGACAGCTCATGTGAGACTGGGTGGATTATAATCTGTCCTGTAGCTCCATATCCACAGTTTTAGGATTAGTCTGGTGTGTATCACTGGGATGGGATTGATCCAGAGGTTTTGGGGGAGGGGAGTGTGACTGAAGCATCTTTAAAATCCGGCCTTCAGTAACAGTTTAGGCAAAATGCTTGAATGTGCACTTTTTGCAGTTTGGTTTGCTGAGCAATTATGAAACACATGAGGCTTTAAAAAATGCTTAATTGAACGTCACCCAGAAACGCTCAAGTGGCTAACTACGAATGAAAGCCAATTACATAAAGAGCATGGCAGGCTGTTTTTATGGAGTATTCCTTTAAGAGCTTAAACAGTTGCAGGCTACACACAAGCCACATGAACCACAACATAACCAACCTCAAAAACTCAGATCATAGAGCCTTTTAGACAGACTGGGCCTACAGCAGACATCTACCCCCCATTCATCAGTACATCACTGTCTTTAAAAGTCGATTTCTCTTTTCTGCCTTCGGCCAAAGAGCTAAAAAAGTGGGCGGCGCTTAGAGGTCCATTCAACACCCCGGCCCCCCCACCGTGCTGTTGCCTAGCGGCCAGCTTCATTCAGACATGGCAACGAGGGAGTTAATTTGTAAGATTATGCAACGGCATGCCAGGCCTCTGCCAGACAGAGACCGACCCCCAATACCGCCCAACTCATAATCCACTGCTCTAGATGAGAAACGTTTTATCTCGGAGTCAGGAAGAAGGGGATTGCAGAGGGTTTGGCAGGTGGTGAAAGGAGGCCAGTGTGTGTTGTGTGTTTAAAAGTCTGTGGTTTGAAAGGCATCTTGCTTATTTTCACTAACACTTCACAGATCCAGGAGGTTTTGCATTTAGATTTCACTGTATTTATACTCATACACTAAGTTTATCTTTAAGTAGGGCTTAAATGTGCCACTGTAGTTTAATTAATTCACTTAATTCAAAAAGATGTGCAATGCCAAAGAAGGAAAATAAACCCAAAAAGTTGTGAGATGACACGTTACTTGAAACAAAAACTCTTTGGATTCTCATTCTCCATGACTATTCTGAACGAGGCAATGTAACTTGCTCAGATTTAAAGGTTCATGGATGAAGTTCAAGACTTTATAAAGTTCACACTCAAAATGTTATTTTCACAACAAATCACCACTCATTCCGGAATGTTTTATTTCCAAATTAAACTATTACAGTCACTTTTTGAATTGTGATGATTACAAAAGTCTTGCACCTCTATAATTAACCGTTCTAAAGTTTCTTAATTACAAATTGTACACTTTGAGGATTTCAAACATATTCACACCTAAAAATGCTTTTCAGCTTTCCTCAGTTTTAGAGATTATTTGAGAATGAGTGTGTGTTAGGGAATTAGAGCGAGAGGAGAGGCAGGGAGGCTCGGGTGTATTACAGCAGACACTCTAGAAGGCCCTGAGCCAGACTCGGCCCACAGTTCTGCTAAATCAGGCGAACAACGTAGCCAGCAGCACAGCAGGTTTGCCCCCTACCTGCATGCTGGCTTTGGGTGTGAGAGAGAGATGCAAGCCAATAGATGAGCTAATGCTCTCCTACAGGCCTCATCGCACAGAGAGAGAAACAAGACTTTGATCTACGTCAGCGGTGTGATCTCAGCTCCTTTCACGCACTCACACGCGAAAACATACAAAATATCGATATTCTCTAATGATTCAAGAATGGCTGAAAACAGAGTTTATATCAAATCACCTCCAGTCAGCAAATTCCCAATAACAATAAAATAAAATTACATTTTTGTAGGCAATTCATTTTTCCATGTAGCTTTTTTGCTTTAAGGTTCATCTGAGTTGAGGAGGATCATGTTTTTCTTGAGAAATGCTGCAGGAAAAACCCCTGTTGAGTCAAACACATCTGTATACTGCCCCCTCTCTCGCTCCTGCTCCATCTCCCTCTCCGAGGACTTTATAAGGATAAACCTACAACATTCCACTATGAGACAAAGGCAAATGCTTCAAAAGGCATTAATGAAAACCAGGTCAGAGGTTTCACAAGAGGGAGGACAAACTCTGTGGCTACTTTATTGGGGGGGAAAAAGTCTTAAAAATCAAATCATTAAAAGCAGCACATACACATCGACTTGTTCTATTATAGAGATTATTATAATTTCTATAGCAATGAATGCAGGAGAAGTTACAATCTGCAGACCATGAGAAACCAGAGCTGAATATGTTTTAAGAAATAGCCTAGAGTATGAAAAGAGCTGGGAAATAAAGAAAATTCTTTATTTAACTTTTTAAAGGGGGGCTTCTTGAACTAGCAAGCCCTAATATGAAAGGGATTCTTTAACTAACGCATATTTGCACTAGCTAATGATAAGTTTCACTAAGACAATTACAAGAATAGTTACATTAGCATCAAGCCCCGGCAGGAACGGACATTAGACGTGGACGCTAGAACATGCTAGGAACAAAAAAATTATTAGAAAAACTAATTTAGCCTCCAGGCAAGAAGTCTGATCAGATCTCTTCGGGTCTGAGAGGAGGCTTACCAAGTTCAGCCACTTTTTAAGGTAGAGAAAACACATAGTTCAAGTCTCTGGCCGGAGGTGGTGCTTGATGGAAAACAGATTCACATTGTGAGTGCCACGGTGAGCCAACGTTCACTACAATGCCACCAGGACATGAAGCCTTTACCTCACATGCCTTCTGTACTTCCCACAGTCTCTCAACACACAGATTTTCCAGCTCACTCAGTGTTTCCTCCCAATACCCAAGGCCTTACTGCATTGTTCCCATATGGTGGTGGTGGAACAAACTCTTTGAATGCAAATGCTGAAGGCACACCAGGGAGCATCTATTCCTCAACTACACAAATCACGCAACAAAGCCCTAGTTCATGTTCAAGTGTTACATGTGCCAGATCCCTGAGCAACGCATCAAATAAGGCAGTTAGAACCCTGTCCCACTGGCTGTCAATAAAAGCAGAACACAGTTTGAGCACCAAGTTCAAATACTCTGTTCTATACCAGAAAAGGCTGTTTTAAATAGGGGTGTAATGATGCAGCAATCTAATCTGACACATCGATTCAGTGATCAGTGAGCCAATTGAATCTATCCAAAAATCAAACACTGATTAGACATCACACATATTGTAAAATCACTTTATTTATTTATTTTAATTAGAAGATTGCTTCATTTACATGTCTGGTTAATCTCAGGAATAAAAATATTAAATGATTGTTTTAGTTGTTTTTTGTGATTTGAACTGATATAAAATTATATCATGAAGAAAACTGTGCTTTACAACCCGAGTGCCACATAGCTCTGAATGCCATCCTTGAAGTAAAATTCAAGTAAAGTGTTTTTATTGTAACCAGAAGTACAGTGTACACAAGTACCATACACAGTGAAATGAAAAGATGTTCCTCTAGGATTACTTAAAACAGATGCAGATATATTCTGGGATAAGAGCATTAAAACAAAAGATTATACGAAAGTTTAACAAATGCAAACCTGTGTGCAAGCAGGATTCTCTACCAACAGCAGCAGCACTGGGGGTTTCTTAATGTGTGACGCATTGTGACGTGTGAAGTCCCAGTAATTCACTGATTTATGGGATGACTGATGGAACCTGTCTCTTTTACCTGTGGTCTGTGCTGCTGATCTGTGCCTGTGACAGAAGGATTTTGATGCAGAATCCCACTCACAGTGAGACAGAGGTGGTCATAAAGTTGGGCCAGTGTACTGTATTGCCAACATTAGGTCCTTAACTAGCAACATGCTCCGGTTGTTCTGAATAAATAGCAGCTCATCCCAATACATCAAGACACATTTCAAACCATTTAATCTTATCTTGCAGATGTTGGTCAACTGTATTAGTGCCAACTTAATGAAATACTGTCATGTTCAGTCACATGCATCCAACAAAAAAAGCCAAATTATTACTTAAGTGTAAAAACGAAATTAACCTTACGTCCTGAAATAATCATAATGCTGGTTAAATGTCTTGCTGCCCAACCTCATCTGCCTGTTTGTTACAGTGAAGTGGTCTGGGATCAGCAAAAAAATTTAATGACACTGCAATGTTGTATCATGGATATGACAATCACTGTAACTTTATCTGCAGATCATTCGCAAAGCAGCATTGAATTTGCAGTGGAAAAGTAGATCGGGTATGGTTCACAAACTTAATAATGTGGTCAGTGTCACATTTCCGCACATAGATATGAACACACAGCTGGCTTCGAGCACTGATGAAATAATGATATTAAAAGTAGGACTGTGTGGTGGAATCGCAGGCTGTCGGCTCCCTCCGAATGCTTTAAAGCACCATGTAGGGTTAACAGAAGTGCACACACTGCACAGTTAAAGTTGTAGGCAAACTAAAAATGGTCTGACATGTCTCACTTGGTATGCTATACTCTAAAGACGTCAGTAAGAACATTTTTACCATGACCTTGGAGATTCCATATTCACCAAGAATCCAATCTCTAAACTATTCAACCAACTACACCAATCTGTACCAAGTAATAATGCATTATGCGTTCTTAAACACGTTGCCATCTTGATACTAAACACGTCCAGTGTCGTTCCACTTTTGCTCACTCAATGCCCGATGGTGAGATTCCAGTCAAGCCTCCAGCACACACAGTGCCCTAATCCAATTTATGCCTGTCAAACACATGCTAATCCCAGCAATCTAGGGGCTACTGCATGACTGACGACACATCTGGGATTCTGGAGCTGCAAAGAGGGAAGAGGAAGCATGGTGACTTATATGGGTATGAGCTTCGCCTTTCTTCAACACCGCACTTAGGCTTTCTAAGTACACAAAAGTGAAATACGGCCACTTAGTAAGCGGAGACAGGGGTGGTCTGAGGGAGAAGGAAAGACCATGTGGGATGGTGGGAACAGACCCAAAAAAGTCTAAAAGTTGCTTACAACCGCCATACTTCCTTTTCCCTCCATATCTTAAAACAATTGCCTGGTTTCTCTAAAACTTGCAACCTGTTCTGAATGTTCTGGATTATTCTGTCGATCCTTTAATCACGCCAGAGGAACTGCTCGGCTGGAAAAATCCCGCTATCATAAATGTGGTTTTTGATGAAACTCAGCTGTGGTAAGAGGTTCTCTCTCACTCTCTCTCTCTCTCCCTCTGTGTGTGTCAGTCTGTCCGTCTACCTTTTTCTTTCTTAACCCCTTAAGCTGGAGAAACATCCTTCTTATCCTTGTTGACACGGCCGCAACTATAAACAATGCTAAGGAATACACTCAGGCGGTTCTTTACAGGTTCTGATCTTAAACTAAGCTCTGAAAATTGAAATGGGGAAATGCAAAGATGAAAATCTCAGAGATCAAAGGGAGTCCTGGGTGGAAGGGGTGAAGATGTGAGTGTGAAATATTTGATATATGCCAGTGACATCAGATGAAAACTTTTTGAAGGTTGCTTCGTTTGAACAAAATGAAGAGTCTGAAATGAAAAATCCTATCTCAAAAGTGCACATGGATATTTTTCAACAAACAGAGCAAATTGAAGAAGAACTGCTTATATTTTCACAAAGTAGCAGATCTTAATGCAAAATGAAATAAAGATAGCATGGATGAAGAGAAGGACTCACATCTAAACGCAAACGTAAAATCCGCTATGAAATAAATATTTGATTCGTGGAGGTCTGCATGTATTTCAGAGATAAAAGGACAGTTGGGTTATACAGTTTGGCATGACTTAGAAGTTACGTGCTTACACTAAAAAGTCTGTTTGCATTTCTTAAGTTCCAATAAGTGGTTTCCAAAAATTTAGGGGCAGAATCAGCCCCAGACACATCCTTCACGGCCCTCTGTATCTAAATGGAAAATAAATTCTGGTTTGGCACCAACACTAATAACTATCTCCTGGGAGTTACGCCATCAGTTTTTTAGGATACAATTGCGCTTCTGAGAGTAATATACAAACATGTAAATCAAATTGCCCTGAAACTTTTGACTTGTCTCCCTACATCGAAGAGTGCCATCAGACATTTTAGAAGATGGCACTGATCGTGCAGTAAATGCCCATACACATACAGAGAGGAACAAGTATGCTCAGACTCTCTCTATCACTCTCTTTCTCTCTCACACACACACACACCCACACACTTGTACTTATATAATAGTGAGGACCTCTATTATATTATATTATATTATCTATATTACTGTACCTAAATAATACTACACCTAACCCTAAACATAACCCTAACCATAAACTCAGTAATCAAAAGCTAATCTTTCTATACTTTTAGTTTTGCAAATAAACTAGTATTTTTTTGTAAAAGCAGTTTAAAGAAGTGAGGACCACTAGAAAAGTTCTCACTTCCCAAAAATGTAATCACTCTGCTGGTTAAAAACTCATTTTGGTTCTCACTAAGTAGCAAGTACAAGAACACACACACACACAGACACACAGACACACACACACAGTGTTTGCATTCATCTTTAATAAGCTGGGTAACATCCCCTCCCCATTGCATCCACATCTACAGCCTAAGGAAATTCAAACATCAAACCAAAGCCAAAACTTTATATACAATCATATATTCAAATAAAAAAGGGACTGCTGTGTACGGTGGATTAAATATGGTAACATGCATCCCATAGCAAATGAGAAATACATCGCAAATACGTTGCACTTATTTTTCTACATAGTCAAAATACTCAAGCTGTCAGAAATTCACAGAGCAGCCAGAACCAAATTTGTATGTTGTCTTTCATACTGTAATTTAAAAAAGGCAGCCTAGCCATATACGGACGTTGTAGAACAGCGTCCTGTTCTACAATGGCACAGCGAGACAGCTGCCGTGAAAGTGGAAAAATATTTGGAAAGGCCCAGGAGAGGGAACAAATAAAGATGTCTTTACTTCCACATAGAAACACCGGCTCTGACTCAGTGAGAGAACCAGATCTCACCTTTTGTCTGTAACGGCTTTCAACAGCACTGCAGCCCCTTATCACAATAAGCACATAACACATGACTGGAACCCAAAAAAGCATGACAGCTGAGCAAAGCAGGACGCAAATCCAGCTGTGACACCATAAACACCTCCTGTAGTCTCAACTTGTTCTAGAAAATACCTGTGTCCTATTGGATTTTACTTAAATAAGACTTACCTCTGTGAATCATAACAAAAACACAATGAACTGAGCATGATGGAAAGTGAGTTCAAATAGACTGAGAGAAATTATGAAGTGTATCTGACACTTCTGTCACTCTTAATAAATTAAACAGAAATTTAGGGAATTTCATTCCCCCTTCCCCTTTGAGTTCTGATTAAAAAATAAAATCCCTTACGAGGTCATGCAAGTTAAATTTAAATGAAATGTGATTAAAATGTAAGATATTCTTCATGAGGGACTTTATTTTTTAATCTAAGACTCAGTATGATGGAACAAGGGATGGTGGGGATAGTTATAAGATGATTAAAATGCAAAATATACTCTCCCCTCTCCATTATTCCCCCACCGGCATCTTAGTTTAAAAACCTGGACTATAAAGTTGATGCCAAACGGTCTTTATTAGTCTACAATCTTAAAACTGAGGTTTCCAAAGCGTTATCTGTTGGGGGTATACGGTAAAAGTCAAAATATTTATTTGGCACAAAACTTTTAAAAGATATAGAAGACTGTCTGTAGTGCGAAAGGGATATTTAGACTTTATAGCACCAACTTATGTAGGTTTTGCCATGCTATCATTCAAATAAAGTCCTTCATTTTTAAAGTTTATGTAAAACATTTATAAAGTCCATCATATAACCGCATTTTTTTGCTCTCATTTATCTACGGATTTGAGTTAACAGAGATTGTAATGTTTGGGGCTAGTTTGGAAGTCCCGGAGCTGTTTCCTTGCGTTACTTTATGCCGGGTTTTAAGCGGATAAACGGCGCCGATTCGCTTTGTTGCTCTCCGGGCGCCGTGACCGAATTTATTTACGGTAAGAATCAGCAGATCAAGGTGAAGCTGAAACAGTGTAACCTACTTTCCCCGAGATGTCATGGCAGACTACAACTTGTAGCGACAACGTGTGTGTGTGTGTGTGTGTGTGTGTGTGTGTGTGTGTTACAATAAGCTTTTAGCGAGCTTACCTTCTGTGCACATGATAGTGATCGCGAAAAAAGTGCCTATCCGGCTCGGTAAATGAATCCTTCTTCTTTTATCTCCGAAGCCCATGTTTGGTTCGAAAGCGTCTCTGCTCGTTACCGACGCTTCCATGGCCGCGGTTTCCCCGGTTAAAAAAAACGGCCAGGTAAAGCCGAAGTGAAAACGCGCAGGTCGCAAGCTGTGTGAGAAGGCACCGAAACCTGCGAGGCTAAACGCCGAATACACCCCGTTTACTCAGAGCCGGAACGGGAATGTGAGTTACACACAGCCGAATCGAGCTCAACTTCTCCTCGGCTGTAATTGTTTTTTGCGTTTTGTTTTTTTAACAACCGTGACGGTTCGAATCCCGGGACCTGGCGCTTCCTCACCGACTCCGCTGACCTGCTCAGTCCACCGGACCTTCCAGTAGTCCCCGGCTGCGCTGCATCTCTCTCTCTCTCTCTCTCACTTACACAAACACACACACTCCCTGTCTCTTTCCCTCTCTCTCCTGCTCTCGCTCCACTCGGGGGAGTTTCCGGTTTCGGTGCGCGAGCTGCTCGCAAAACGAGGGCAATGCTGCGACCGCCTGGCAGCATGAGGTAAAAGAGCCGCGTGAGAGCTGATCTGCTCATTAGCCTTTATGATCCAGGAGAGTATGACCCTTTCCTCTCATATTTGCGACTTTATAACCACGGAAACTATCTAACATTTTTGTTCTCGCAAATTTGTGAGTTTTTTCTCATAAATTTGCCGCTTTAATCTCAGAGAATATCTGCCTTTTCTTCTCCTAATTTTAAGACCTAAAAATGTTTCCGCCGGAATTCTAAAATAGTCCGAGATTTCACGCTACCACAGAACATTCTTACATTGGATTTGCCTTTCGTTTCCCTGGTTCTTTCCCAAACTAGTTACTTCGCTCTCCCCATACTCACGTCCACTTTTCTTATGGCCTTACAGCGTAAATCTAGTGGAAGTGAGTAGGGAGAGGGCGAAGCACATGGTGACATACTCCCCATCGCCCCCCGCCCTAATTAGATTAGATTAGATTAGATTAGATAGATAGATAGATAGATAGATAGATAGATAGATAGATAGATAGATAGATAGATAGATAGATAGATAGATAGATCCGGTTGTTTTAAGCTATTTCTAAACCAGATCTTTTAGTCCCCTAGACGCTTAGTCCGCCTTGACTTGAGATTTGTCATATTTTTGTGGCTTGAATGTGACATTGGTCCTATTAATAACAAAACACGTTTACAGTTTTTTACACATCAAATGTTTCTGGGTTTTATTTGGTAATTTCAAGTCGTTTTATTTAGGTTACATTTATGTTGTGGTTTTATTTAGAAATGGGTGTCAATAGATTGCCTTCACCAACATAGTGAACGAAAGGCATGTGCATGCATGAGTGTGTGTTTGCTTTTGTTACAATCGTGAATTCAGTAAGTGATGGAATATTTGACTGTTGAGAACTTTAAGTGAATAACTTTTACTGACATAATAAAAAGTAATGTGTGTAGATGCTCTCACCAAAACAGGACAATATTAAGAGCTGTCACAGGTTTGCGGTCCTCAAATGTATATTAAAAGTGAGTGGGTGAGTGAGTAAGTGTGTTTTGGCAGCATCAAATATAACCTGTAGAAACATGTTCACCTCTCGTAGGTGAAAAGATCTTTACACAGCACCTGTGCCAAGGTGGATCCCTTCATACATTTACACTTTGCAACAATAATATAGAAGCAGAATGAAGTTTTGCTGTCACCAAATGAGATGTTGATACACTCGGTTTAAGATCTTTGGATAAACTACTTCAAACAGTAAAATTTCCATAATATTCAGTAAACTGTACCTTAATTTTCTAATTGTTAAAGACTGGAAAGGAATTAACCATTCCACTATGACTTACGTATGTTTAAAAGATATTCTGATTACGTATGGGAACTGTAGGCAGGATATAATTAAGTTTCTGTTTTAAGGCCTATGATAAAAAATACTTTATCAAAATATAGCTGTTTGTTCCAAATAACTGCTGCCAATGCAAATTTAACTTCAATGCCTGTACCTTTTTTAACCAGTCTCTTTAAGAAAATATTGGTAATAAATGACTTAGAACCAATTACACTCCTGCCCCTAAAGCTTTAAGTTGTTTTTATGTGACACAGCAGCTGTAGTTCATAAACACACAGACTTAGGGTAACATAATTTTCTCTTTCTGTCATAGTACTCCTTTCTTTGCAATTATTTAGCGAATCTGTCAAGCTCCCCGACAGTGTAAACTCTGTTTGATGACTTATAGGTCTATCAGCAACGGGGGGCAGCATCTCTAGTGTCACACAGAGCCGAAGAAAAGAGACTTGCAGCTGAAATGTTTTGTCTAGTGTTGAAAAATTGAGCACCCAGCATACACTAATGAACTCGTTTGCTCTGGAGTTGTGCTCTGCACTGCTGGCTGAGTGAAGGAATCAAGACAGAGAGATTCAGTAAGGTAAAACTGAAAAAAGAAAAATTTAAAATGTAGAGGAACTCAGACTGGAAACTCGAGTTTATATCAGGCAGGCATCTGAAGCAAGACGGTTCATACAGGAGCAGAGTTTCAAATGTGTCACCATTTTTTTGCACAACAAAAAGCAAAAAGAAGGCATAAGAATGCTTGAGACCAAATTTCCAACTATTTAAAATGACCTCGGCTTCAGAGATTTATGATGAAAGATATTAGCAACTTAGTAGCTGGTAGCACTCTGTAGTAAGCAAGAAAATGAATGGCAACTAATCAAACCAAGATTTGACATATGGTTCAATTATTTATTTTCCCAAACCTTATTAATCTTTTTACAACATATAGCAGGAAACGATAGATCATACATATGGCTTACTTATGAAGAACCTGTGTTACTATGGCAACCATATCCAATAATAGTCAAGATGTTATTTAAACGAAATATACTGTAGTAATCTTACATCAGAAAAAAATATTGATCATGCAGTATTGAGACAGGTGGGCATCTGACCATCTTTATTATTAGGATTATCATTAACAATTGCAGGATAACTGGAGGTTTCTATACATTTAAAACCATGTATTTAAATGTGTATTTGCAGCAAAATATTTAATAATGTTGATTTGAAATGTTTGAGCACAATTTGGTAGTGAAATATTCTGAAAGGTTATTTACTTTAAAAAAGGCAGTGCAACTTTTTAAGTAGCTTTTTAAAATTTTGAAGTAGTACCTACATGATTTTTTTTTAAAAACGGAGTTAAATATAACATCCAATTTACAAGACGGCTGCAAATATAAATGGCTGTATTATTTATCCTGAATATACTCATCATGTAAACTTCTCAGAAACTTGGAGCATCTCTCAAAAATCCCCAACCCTGAATTTATTTTTTATATCAAATGGCCAAAATTGCAGCATCAGTCTGGAATAAGAACTTACAATATACAATCACATTCTTTAAATCAAAAGAACAATAATCATAAGAGACAAAAAAAAATCAAAATGCACATTCAACAATCATAATTATGTTTACAGTACAAACACATAGGAGACGTCAACCTGATCAATTCCCTTTTAAAAACTCATCTCAACTCTAAAACCCGACAGAAAAAATGCAGCACAAAATCTATTTTCTATTTTCATAAAAAATCAGTTCTCTGTTAAATGACATATAGTGCACAATATCAGTGAAGCCATGCAAAAAACAATTCCAAAATTGTCTGGTGCTCAAAGCTCCCTTAATATCAACTTTGATTTTTTTGAGTGATAGTACATAAAGTTTTAAACATAAAAATGGAGGCATCATTTGTTATGTTTTTAATCTCAAACTGCAGTGATGACTCTCATCCTGTCTGTTCCAAGACAAACTGTAAAACGTTTTTAAATGATATTCTCTTACAGTAATATAACATTTATTAACTATTATTAACTGTATTTCTCTATGGCAACATTAAAATCTTTTCTCCATTAAAAACCATCGGTGTTAAGTCCTCAACAGTTTTAACATGGAACAAGCCAAAGGTAGACTAATATTGTCTTTCTAGTAAATCTGAAGATTGTTGCATTTTTTCACCATTTCAGTATATTACTGTCTACATATAAGAAGAAAAATGAATTAATGGAACATCTATTCAGGACATCAGATAACAGATACTAAATCAGATGTAATGTGACTACAGATACAATAACAGGCTTGGACCAACACAGCTTGATAACACTTAAAGGGCTCTGGGGTGTAATATGGCTACCCTCAGAATTGCAAACATATTTCAGCACCAATTATGTTGGGGGGAAAACCTTAATAAAAAGGCAGTAGGAAGAAAATACAATAAAAAATCTAAGTACAACATCCCAACAGGATATCATAATTTTAGGAGTTTACGCAAAAAAATCAGCCGTTCAAAATCATAAGGGCACAGGTTTAGCAGCGGCAACATTCATCGTGGCACAGTTAAACAGAAAATATGTCTCTATATTGTAGGATCTATATAGTTTGGCAAGATCGAAGGGTCATCAACAACATAGGCATCTTTGGCTGAGGAAATTTTCTTTGGGAAATACAAGACCTTGGACTTTTATCATGGAGACAGCTAACATGATTGGACTGACTGAAATGGCAAAACATTTATCAATGTCACAGACATCTAGGGCATAGTTTACAGGAGTGAAAGTCAGAAAGTGCAAACCTACCAATGGACTTGGTAAAAATATTTCTGGGCAAAAGCCCTAAACTGCAGGGCTTATGATACATTGGTTGTACTGGCAGCTCTGACTTCTCCAAGGCGTTTAAAGGAAGAGGATTTGGGTCAGACGGTGGAGTGTCACGGCAGGAGTTGTGAGTGGATCTGCAGGAGCTTCATCTCAGTTGCCACTGTAAAGATCTACGTTACTGGAGCTCAGTCCCCGACTCTCTCTCAACCTAGTAATCCCAGGGCTCTGTGTGTGTAAGAGAGAGAAAGATAGATGGAGGGAGGGAAGGAGGGAGATAGAAATGAAAAAAGAAAGAAAAGAACAAGGGTTGCTTGGAGTTTGCATCATCAGAGTCTTTTGTCCGAGAGCAAACATTTCACGCTCTCTTCATCTCTGCTTCTGTCCCTTGCTGCTAAGGACCCTGAGGGCCCATTTAAAACTGAGCATCTGTATCTGGCTGTCACCTACTACCACAGTTCCTATGATAAAAGACTTCAAGTCAACTTTTTTTGTAACCTCTCATCTTTATATTTAAAGAAATGTACAAGAGGTATCTTATCACAGATATGGGAATGGAGGAGTTCTGATTAATCCAAACACATTAGTTGTGTTGTCTGTAATGTGTCCCAGAAGTTTACCTGGAAGGGATCATCGCTGGACCTGTTCAGGTAGTTGAGGGAGGCAGCTCGCTTCATACTGAGAAAACGGATGACAAATGAGAACAGAATCCATTTAGTGCACTGAGACCATCAGAGAGAGAACATACAGTTTTCTAAGAGTCTAAAAATAATTTTAAAACAACCCAGGGACCAAACGATTTTATCTATTGTCTAGCGATAGTCTTAGTGTATTTCTCTCTTCTGCTCAAGTATTGCGTGAAGAGCTTTAGGTCGTATGTATTTACTTGGTGTTGGTGTTGGTGTTGCGTAGTTCAGGAGGCCCGTTCCCCTGCAGTTTTTTCACCAGCATCTCGCTGCTTCTGCGCAGGACATCTCGGATTTTCCCGAGGGAGCCACTCCTCTGTAGGGCCCCACTACCATCCTTTAAACACACAGTCACTACAAAATCACTTTATATATAAATACTCAGACACACAATTCTAAAGCCACAAAATCTTCATTTAAACTGCTTACACATTTATATATGTATAAACACGACTAATAACATTTAACACACAGTGATGACACATTTGTACACTAGGCATAGTTTCTTGATGTGCACTGCCGGTTTTTTTTTAGACGCATTTGTGTATTGTGTTCTATACTGAAGAGAGAAAGTCATGTAGCAACAAACAAGACAGTACAATGTCAAACGTTCTAACTATAAGACAATCTACGTGATCACTATATACACACTGATTGGCCATAACATTTTGATCACCCAGTTACAATGGGTCCCCACTTTTGCCACAAAACAGCAAAACTCTCAGTCTTTCTCTAAACCACTGAAGAGAGAGAATATTCCACAAGAGCTGCAGTTTTGGAGATGCTCTGACTCGGTCGACTAGCCATCATCACAATTTGGCCCCTGTCAGAGTCACTAAGATCCTTCCACTTTTACCCCATTTTTAATGCTTCCAACACAAACTTAAAATGTTAAATTAAAAGTTCACTTGCTATCTTTTATATCCCACTCAATGCCACATGTCATTTCATCTGTCATAATGTTATGGCTGATCAGAGTAAATATATTCTATGATGCACACACTTCAACAGTTCTAGTCAAACTGTTTAAGGGCAGCTGTTATATTATTTTTTATGAACAGTCAATCAGACGTGAGGACATAATCTGCTGAAAGTGTGTTCACCTCAAACGCAGGCGCAATGATGATATAAATACAGTTCATTAAGTGCTAGTTTGATTTTAAAGTGAGTAAACTGTTCTGCTAGCCAGCCATCTAATTTGTTCAATTTAAGTATATTTGCATTAGATCTATGGTGGAGTTTGTGTGGTGTATATGGACTGCACTGCATTGAGGACACCAGCAGAGGGCTGGCAGAATGTATTTTACTATTCAAGGACAAGCTTGCCGTTCTTCCATCGCATGCACAGACTGAAAAAACTATACACATTTGCTTACTACAAATAAACACATTTAAAAAATGTCAATTTACCTGAAGTTTTTTTCCAGTTTTATATTCATAAAGGTTTAGCATGGAACAGACGGTATCCATTGTAAGGGCGCATTCAGAAATGACTTGATTTGAAAAAAAGAACTTAATCTATTATATACAACTTTTTGGAAAGTACATTGTTTGTTGAGAAACCACTGCCAAACATTCACAAATGAAAACCTTTATTTGAGAATATCAACAAGCGTTGATTCACCAACCGTCACAATGCTGAAGAATGAATACATTTGCAGGTCTACTGTCTATGAGTGTCTACGCTAGAGGTCAATACTACTGTTCTAGAAAAACAAATGTTACATTGTTTGTATATATATATAGTAATAAAGATCAGCTCAATAAATAATCCACATTCCACTAAACACAACAATATTGTCTTTTAGAATAACATGATAAATATTTGTTCACCTTTACACCCTTCGCTACCTCTGGGAAGTCTTTTGGTGAGAGAAAATGGTATGCATGGATGGTCTATCAATGAATGAAACCTTGTGTGTTCAACTTTATGAACGTAATTATACAAGTGTACTATTGATATTACATTCAGGTGACAAGCTTAACATTAGTGAAGGTGTCGTCCTCTAGCTTGACCACAGAGCATTTCAACAAAGCGTAAGGAGCTCAGCCTGGTGCACACTGGACACAGACCACAGCAGCTTTTTATTATAGGTGGAAAAAACATGCTGCATCTTTTTATTTCTTAGACGCATAAAAGTGACCCTTGTGTTGGTGCATTGTCTAGGCATTTCAGTAATGTAGTGTGTAAAATAGGGTGAAAGTCTTCTTATATTCCCTTTCCAACGGTTAACTATCGTGGTAAACGTTAAACACTGACTAATAAAAATCAGTCAAGATGCTGAGTGTTGGCACTGCAGCTGTGCAACAGATCAGGCTTGTGAGGGGGTCGATGTCTGTGGCTATGCTCAGGTCAGTCATGCTGTGTTTCCTTATTTTTGGATTTTCTTATTACACATCGACACTGAAAAACCTCACATAGCGGGTTACCGGGGCTGTAGTGTCAGAACATTAGTTTTAACCAAGGTAATGTGTGAAGACATGGCAGGCAATAAACAATGTAAACATATGAATAAAAATCAATACTATGTACAACAATGATAAAAAAAAAATAATAACAGGAAAATATACTTTCATGCTACTCCCCCGTAACAAGAGTTTACAGACCCAGTCCTCTTAACCTCTCCTCCACGACTGTTCAATTTTGAATACTTTGCAAATAAAAAAACAACATGAAGGAGCCACTTTTGCAAAAGAAAAAACAATATGAAAATAAATCTGCAAATTACAGGCACCTAGATTATCAAAAACAACCCAAAAACCTCAAACATGTTTGAAACTGCCACACTTGATCTGTTCAATGTAGGCCACTTAAATACAAGATTACAAACAAAGGCCATTTTAAGTGGAACAAAGAAAGCAGATTCAGAACTGCACTAGTCAAGCCAAATTCCAAATGTGATACTGTGATACAGTGAGGCTCACTGCACACACATTTTGTAGAACTACTCCGCAGAAGGACGAAACTGTGATCTATTCACAACATAAGATCAGTTTATACAACCAACACTGAAACTGCTCAGAATAAGAGTTTAATTTCTTGAAGTAAAAAGCCAAATGAGAGAATGAGGACAGCGGAGAAGAAAGAGAGAAAATACAGAGTAAGAAATATATACAGTTATTAGAGTGAATGACAGGAAAGATAATGAAACCCAGAAGAAGACAAAAAGGAGAATTAAAGAGGCACTCTACCCAAACACACTAATGTGGCTTACAAAAAAATGGCACCATTCATTTTTATTAACTTCATCAGCCAACTGGTGTGCCTTTAGACTTAATTCATTATTAGCCACCTTTGTTTTTTTGGCTAGAGTTCCCCGTTAAGCAAAAGGAGCAGATAGCACAACGTCCCAAACGATTCTCAGTGATCAGGTGAGAGCATCAGGGAGCAACCTCTCCGAAGACACCAGGAATGGAACAGGATGATTCTGCAGATGGGCAATTAAGAAACCAGAGGGAACAACAAGAACATCCTTTGCTATGTGATGGGGGAGGGAGAGAAGGGTGGAGGAAAAATCTTGATGGCTTATGCCTGATAAAGAGAAAACGAAAAAAAAAAAGAAGAGAGAGAAACCACACCATTGAGAATCACAAGAAACACTGCAAGTGGCCTCAACTAAACTACAACCAGCTTCATTAGACTAGCAGTCCTAGTTAAAAGAATTATATCCTCATCTGACCTCTGTAAATTTTACACTGCAGTTATTCTCACTAGATTCCCTTCAGCTCATCCTAAAACTAATGTATCTGTTCCTACAGTCTCCCGGGTTCCAAAGTCAGAACATATTTTCCAAGATCATTCTAATACGTCTTGATATCGTGGTTATATTAAGCATTCATGCAAAACTTCATTCAAGAGCAGTTAAGATAGCAGAATTTACAGAATATACAGCTATATTTTTTTATGTGAACATTGGGCTTTATTTTAGATTAGGTTCTCTACAGAGGGAGGTCAAAGTTCCTATGCATACATATAAAATGTAACGTGAACTAAAAGTAGTGTACAACATAAATAACTATAGGGGAAAAGATGATGCAGACTGACAGTAATTTTGGAACCTCTTTGGCATACATGGGTAATCAGATCATGGAAGATCAATCCCCATAAAACTGTAGCTGTTTAAATGAATGCTTGTGTGTGTGTTCACACACTTTGTGACCCCACTGTGGGAGTGACTAAGCTCCTACATACTTTCAAGGAGGACAGGAGAAGGCCTGGCACACTCTACCTTGTGATTTTAGGTAAATCCATCCCCCTCTCACACACACACACACTATATCTAATGTTTATCAAAGAAACACTGACAACCGGCTTGGGTACGGATAGCTTCGGATGTCTAATTAAAATAAACAGCATCTTGCTACAAATGGTTACTTTCTATCTGACAACATTCTCTAGTCCCTGCCACCTGTAATACTGCAGTGCTCGTTTGCAGAGGTAAGATAAGGGGCAAATCATAAGCTAGTATTTAAATCAGCTCATGGACTAAGAATTATGCAATTTACGCAAGAACTGTACTAATGTGGAAAACAACACAAATGCATTGTTCTTTTAACTAGAGCAAAGTAATAACATTTGTAAGAACTACAGTACGTCAGGAAACTATATTTACTACCTCTACCTCTTGTGCTAACTCAGGTCTGGAAAGGGATCATTTAATGCTTATCACATGTTTAAACTTCCACCGAGCTCATGGACTCTCATAAAAGCTACACTATCTAAAGCTGGCTGTTTTAACTACTCGGCCCAACCCCCTCAAAGCATGAAGGAGGCCAAGGACATTGCGGTGAGAGTACAATCCACCACATCCAAATGAAATGGATTTCGTTGGCTGATTGGTTGTCATGGCAATGTTGACAATGATGAGCTGATAAATGCAGTTGGTTAGTAAAACAGAAAACTAAAGCCAGTATCAGTAGAGGATCATGCATATTTAGACGATGCAAAACTAAAAATAAAACATAGAAGGGCAACGACGAGGTCACAGTCACACCAGGTTTATGCAAAAGTGAACCAAGCACATTTCTAGCACAACACGACAGGAGTAACGTACAAAAAGCAGTCCGACTGAAAGCGTCAGGTGACCAGCAGATCGCTGCCACACTGCCCCAAAGCTTGCCTGGTGCAGATAATCAGGCGTCAGTGCAGCGCTGCCAGATGGCAGGATTGCGCAGCACACCCGGGCAGCAGGGGGCCTTCCTCCAGCACAACGCCCGCTTTCAGGAGCCCTGGCAATACTCCAAGCCTACGGCTGGACCGCACCGTCCAGAGAGCTGAAAGCCTCAACAGAGGCACCTCAGTGAGACTGGACCATGCACTCAGCGTCCACTTAATGTGCACGCATTGATCAAACCCACCTCAGCATGGACTAAAAGAAACATTACAGAGTTCGAACCATTAAGGTGGGGGATAAATCAGATTCGATTCTCTAATGCCTAATCTCTTACATATACTCTTGCTGATTCCATAAAGCAAGCCTACACAGGGCTGGGTGATATGACCTGAAAACAATATCACGATTAAATTAACATTTTACCTTGACAGCAATTAATAAACATTCTGGTTTATTTTTTGCCCTCATATTGTACTTCACTGAAGACTTGTACAATAAATATTAGGGGTGTGTAAAAAAAAAAAACCCAGAATCAAATCACGGTTCTTTCTCTCTCGATTTAAAATCGATTCATATTTTTCAACTAACGTAATGGCACTAGTTTACTTTTTCCCTAACGAGTTCAGTTTGCCAATCCTATAGATGGCGCAAACTCGAAATCTGCCCAGACAGACCTCCTTTGCGTGAAGGAAATGCAGTCAGTATGCGTACGTATGCATTACATTTCGTAAACTACATTTGATTCAGTGTGATTTTTTTGTTGATCTGCCACAGTCAAATGGGAAAAGTAACTCAAAACAGCAATCTGGAAACAAATTCATCTATGTATTGAAACCTGAATCATTTATGAACTGTGAATAGCTTATAAATCAATTTGGAATCAAATTGTGAGCCCAAGAATCGGAATCGAATGGTGAGATTTTCTGAATTGTGGACCATTAATAAATAGGCTAAACTATTAAAGATGGCATATATTTTCTAATGTATGAATCTTTATAATTTTAAAATAACTGAAGGAAACACACAAGATGTAGTCACCGACTGGATAGGACGGAGTCACATGACAACACACAGTAGTATGTTTTAAGGCGACAGGGCGTGAACACACGGGAAAGTATTAACAGAATTTTAAAAAGGATTAAGAGAATTTTGAAATAACTGATATGGGCAAGTCGTTGAGATGTTCTGAAATTCATTTTTGATTAATAGTTTGAGTTTAAATAAATCATATACTTTTTGTCAGCAAGGCCTCGAATAGTGTTTAATGGCATTAAGGGACAGACCAACATCATACATACTACGTTATATAAAACTGTGTGCAAAGAAAATATTTATCTAACTGAAGTCTGAGTTTGTGTTTATAGACCAATCAATTTTACAAAAACGAGCTAAGACATCTACAGACAAGCTTGCAAGTTTTATTTATTCTGGACACAAACTTCTTCGGGATTTCCTCAGAATGATCTGCAGTGCCATGGATATGACGAGAGAGATAAAGGCAAACAAGCGCCACACAACCCACTCAGGTCCACATCCCACCTTAGAGAGATACAAAATGCAGAGGACTGAACCGCTACAAACTACCCAAAGACATGCAAAAAGCTTTCATATGATGCCAACTAAACTATGTTCGAACAACTTGTGCAAAAGTTTACCTCTGATTTCAGAAAACTTGTAGACTTTAAAAAGTATGAACCTATTTGTGCAGAAAAGGTGTTTTGCATGGTCTCCGATGACCAGCACAAGTTAAAGGGCAGCGTTGTCAGTGTGAGAGAGTCATCAGCCATGAGAGTGAAGGTTAATGAGCACCGGTGATGTGTTGCAGCGGATATGCCCCGCACCAAACAAGACCAAAAAGTAAAACGCATGCGCAGACAAAGTGAGGTACAATAAATAACACAGGCAGCTTCACAGACTAGCGGTACATGCAGTAATATAAAGCAGATGCAGGCTGAGCATTTCCAGCACACAGCATCCTTTCCTCCTGCAGAATCCTCCGCCCAGCTTTTATCTGCACCCCACATCAGCACAGCTTTGAGAGCAGCGGGGCAGCTGAGGACAGAGCCCAAAATCCTTACTGACCTTTAGAGTGCAGCTAGGCCAAATCAATTATTTAACACAGTTTTGTATCATGTGACCACCTAGCTTTCTAAAGCCTTATTAAGGAGTTTTCTTTTGGAAAATGAAACAATGGTGCCACGTATTAACATTGCTGAAAACTTGGGTTGTTAAAGAAAGCTGCAGTTTTATATATAAATATATAAATTATATATAAATATATGAATAAGCAAGACTTCCTAACAATGGGTTCTGCAAGAGGAGCGTCTGTGTGCTTTGAAAGATGCTCAGAGTGCTCTAGTGACATCTACCACAGCGCTAAACACAAACAAGCAACACAGTCAATTTAGGCAAAACATAAAGTAAATAATGCAAAAATGAATTAGGTTATCAATAAGGGCTATACAAATATGCCAGGACACTCAATCAGCATTTGGTTCCACTGAAATATCAGTAAGCACTTTAACAGGACAGAGCAGCCTCAGAGCACTCCTTTTTTTATATTTAAAAGGACAAAAATTTTGTCTGTATCAATTTTTGATTTGGATTAATATCTAGTCCTGCAACAAAAATCTGATCAATGTGATCAACAAGGTTCTTATTCACTGTCCATTTGAGCAGACTGCTCTGTGCTGTGTTTAAATGCCACTGATCATCACTGATTGGATGATGAGATGGATGTGTACTTACCCCGCTCCACTCTACGCCCATACTCACTTCGTCTCCAGTCTCTGAGCTGTTTTCATACTTAACGCTGGACATGCTGTCCCTGCTCCTCCTCCTCTCACCTTCACCATCCTTCAGGATCTCAACCACACGGCTCTGGTTGATTGGGTCAGTCCCCTACAGCGACACATAGATGCACAGAGAGAGAGAGAGAGTGTGAGTGAGTGAGTGAGTGAAACATATCAGTTGGTAGCACATTTTCTCTTGTAACTTTCTATAGGTCTTAGCTAGTGAGTGAGTTTGATGGAAAAGTTAAGTGGCAGCATCTAGCGTGTTTAATCTACAGTGAAGGCGGCAGTGGGACAATGAGATGTTATGACCAGTGAAGGATTGTGGATGTTCTTACTTTAAACACAAAAACTTACTGAGTTGCTCTGGCATCCAAAGCAAGCCAAAGGGACAAGAGGTAAAAAAAAAAAAAAAAAAGACACAAGCATGATTCTTTTCCACAATTGCATATGTTTAAGCAAAAGTGATTCATTGTTGTTATGAAAACAACCTTAACATTAATTGTTCCCAGCAGAGCCTTGTAACGATGTTGTGGTGATATGCAACTGACCTGCTTGCGGGATCTCATGGCACACTCCTCCAGGGTGTCTGCAGCCTCCATCTTGCCCTGACGGCGATACAGAGCGCCAAGATTCCTCAGAGTGGTGTTCACAGTGGGGCTGAAAAAGAAAGTCATTAAAAATAAGGGCAGAAACCATAAAACATACGACTTAAATGAAATATATGAATTTAAAAAGCGCAGTCTAACGTCTAATTAAAGTTATCATGTGGTACCTGTTCACTTTGCAGGCTTTGTACCAGCCTCCATATTCTCCATACGGGGTGTTGTCTCTGTGCTTGCCCTAAAAGTAGACCAGACCACAGGAGGTGTGAGCAAACAACGCTGGGAAACAAACATAAAATCCTTCAGTTTTATCAATCAAGTTAATGTTTTGAAACATGTGTGATTGGTATGTTACAATTTCCAGCAGGTGCTCCTCGTGTAGGTCATTTTATAAAAATGTTTTGGTTTTTCTTTTCTTTGTGCTTTAAATGATGACAATATGTTGCTTGTTGCCAGACAGGTACTAGTTCCTACTAGAACTGATACAAAGAGTCTTGAGAAAACAAATCTCTAAGTGAAGAAAGATACTGCTAAATTTGCCATTTCATATACACAGACATTCATCCAAATCCCACCTTGCTCATCTCCTCTCTCTCTTCAGCATGCATCCAGATAGGCTTGTTCTCAGCTGTGGACAGAGACCCGGGTGAGTAGATGAACAGTGTAATAATTATTTACAGGGTTTTTTTTTTACCAGGGTTTTTTCCAACAGATTTGTTCCAGATGCTCTAATGCAGCTGCTAAAACAGTAGTATACCATCATATTTCAGTTAAATTAAAGTAATTGAGTACCTGTACAGTATTTAAATCAATAATTTATATAAAATGAGAAAAACAGGAGTACAACTGAATGAAAGAAAAACATTATGGACTAAAAATACTTTATTATAAAACTTTGGGGACAGTATGAACTGAGTTTGGACAAATCAGAATCAATCTAATTACTGTTTTCCAAAAATTCTATTTTGGAGATATAATCTCTCAAGCTGGATGACTTCAGTCAGCATTTTATTACGAGTGCTGGAAATCTTACCATCAACTGACCCAAACTCCTTCTCATGGGCACGGGTGAGAATCTCTTTGTACAAAATCTCAGCCTCTTGATATTTCCCTTGTTTGAGATAGCAAGAAGCCTTAAAAGAAAAGTAAAGAAAACGTTACCACAGCCAGAACGGAGTTCATTACCCACTAAAGATCAGTGAAGGTCACTAAATAACAGACTGAATGCGGGGACTGTGATTACAGCTTATTCACTTTCCTTCCTGGCATAGGTATGGAGAATAAACTCATTTGCCACCGTGGAGTTTCAATAAAGCTATGTCAGTGCTCTTGATAAAGCTAGATTTATCTCCCTCACACCCACACAAAATGTGTGCAGCCGTTAGAATAGCTCACACCTAACCTCAATAAGAGCATTAAGAGGAATGAAGCTTGTGGCCTCGGGAATAGCTCAGGCTGCAGAATTCACACTCACTTAATACTTTCAACAAACCATGAATTTTCAGTGGGAGCCTTAATGCCACACATAGAAAACTCTATTGGCACAAAATAACTTGCTCCAAATAATTCAAAAACAGTCTGAAGGTCTTAGCCAAGAGTTTACTGAAGCCATGTCACTCACAAAAGCTTAAACTGCACTGATCCTTAAAAAAAAGCAAGTTCTTGTGAGTGAGTCGGCATTTGGAGCTGCATAAAGGTAGAATATTATACAGTCTTTCACAGAACACAATCCAGGCTCCAAGAACTAAGACCTGTAAATAAGCTATGATATTATAAACTAAAAACATCCAAAATGATTAAGCAAGGATCTGTGTGAACTCAAGTGGGCGTAATTATCAGAAACAGCAGAGCACATGCAGCACGGTGAGGGATTTCTGGATTTAAGGTGTCCTCTTCTCTACTTACCAGATTGTTCTTGGTTTTGGCAACATTGGGGTCATCAGGGCCCAGTCTGCGCTCGTAGATCTCCAGGGCTCTGCAGTAGTAATACTCCACCTCCTCATACTTGCCCTGGTTTTGGCAGAGCAAGGCCAGATTGTTCAGCTGCTTGGCCACATCTGGGTGATCCTTTCCAAGCACCTGAAAAAGAATGTCACACACAAAGCTGGATAAATATCAGTTGTTTGAATTAAAGTAGCCATAAATGTTTGTGAAAGCCCTTTAGTGTCTTATTGTCTAATTCCAACTGTACTGATGTAGGGAATTTCTGATAGTCCTGTTTCACGCCCTGGACGTGTTTTACTCCTCTCAGTTCCGTAACTCCCTCCAGCAGCTGGAAGGTTAATCTGAGTGGGTGTAAGATTTCTGCTGTTTGCTCAGCATCCACATGATCTCATAAAGGCTGAATCAATATGAAAGGCTGCAGTACAGCTCTCTCAGGCCCTGAGCAATCTCACTGCCAGCTCTATGTTCATGCTTGTCAATTCGTTCCACCTTGTCAAGATTTTGTGCAGTAGTGCTGAGCATTATCAGATTTCATTAGACAATTTAATTAAATATGTCACATACTTTCTCTAGAACAAATCTCTGGTACAAATTCTGCAAGAAGCATTACACAAGTAATTGAATGTACAGTGCAAAGCATAAATATTTTAGGCTCCACTTTTGTACTTTTTTCCCCCTCCATGATTTTTTCCATTTCCCCCATTTTAAGAGTAGCCATACCTTCTCTCTGATCTCCAGAGCTCTCTTACACAGCGGCTCAGCTTCCTTATATTTGCCTCTTTTTCCGTACAGCACGGCCAGGTTATTTAAGGTGGCAGCCACCTGCAGCAAAACATGAATCAAATCAGTATTACAAAAAAATAATTCTGATAGAAACACATTCATGACAAGTTTAATAATGATATGCCACTGAACTACACCACAGGCAGATTTTCCTCAGACTGAGATCAATAGAGACTATAAATTGTTACTGGAACTTCCTTATGAGGCCATTAGCAAACAGCATTCGATTCCTGCAGACCCCACATGGGAAATCATTTTACCGGCATCATTTTCATATGTAAATGTTTAACCAATAGCCTGCAGAGTTCATTTTCAGAGTGTGGAATGTGAAAGTAACTGTACAGAGCTAGGTGAATTTTTCAATTTAGTTAAAAAATTACCCAGAAATAAGTTTCTATATTTGAGACAAAGTAATAAACTTCAGTGTTGGAGGAAAACGGTTTCAATTAAATTGCTGTGACATACAGCAGGATGGTCTTTGCCAAGAGTTTTCTCCCTGATGGACAGGGCATCGTTGAGCAGGTGTGCTGCCTCTTTGTATTTGTTCTGATCCCTGAGTGAAAGAGAGAGAAAGAGAGAGAGAGGGGTGTTAGTGCTGACTCGCTCATAGAGGTTTAATGCACTGATGATAACAAATAGCCACTGGCAGCAATGTAGGGACGGAAGGAAGCAGATAAGAAAGCAACCGACCTTGAAGCAATTTCGAAACAGTTAAAAAACAAGATGACATTCAACAACCGTGAGCTGCAGTGCACAGTAATGGATACAGAAGAGCACTCACCTGTACACCAGAGCGAGGATGTTGAGCATGGTGGCGACATCAGGGTGGTCATGGCCTGAGGTTTTCTCCAGGTCTTCCAAAGCCTGTTTGCACAGTGGCACTGCCACCTCATATCGGCCCTGAGAGGCGTACTGGATCACCAGGTTATGGAGGGTTCGAAGACGGGCCGGAATCTCATAGCCTCCCTGCTGCGCCGCGGCCACAGCTGCACTGTTGTGCTGGTGCTGCACTGCAGGGGTGAAAACACAAATGGATACTGCCAATATACGTTCACATACATGACAAACTTCAATGATGTAAAGCATACAATATATAACAGTACAACAGGCAGAGCGGTACTAGCTAAGGCGGAATAGCCCCTCTTGACTAGAGTAAAGATTTTACCGGTTCAAGTCCTGAACCGGTAAAGGTACCACTGAGGTACTCATGAGCAAGGTACCGTCTCCAAGCACTGCTTCCCGAGCGCTTCCCACTGCTCCTTCACAGAGGCCACATTTCGCTGTGGTGCACTGTATGATGTGCTGTAATATCACTCACTTAAATTCACTTAAAGGTGCAGTTAAACAATGGACATTTGGATTATTTATGTTTTAAACAGAAATGTATGTGTATGGATGTTTGCTTTCAATACCACAAGAGGAAAGCGGCTGATAGTGGGGGAAAAAAAGCCTGTAAGCGAAACATACTATTACTGATTTAAGGTCTCAGGCAAGACCTAAAAGTCTTAAAATGCGCCCCTTTAATTACCCTGCCCCTTTAATTAATAACTGCAAATAACAGGGGAAATTACTCAAAGCTGTTTACTTACTTCCTTGGCCATGCTCCTCTTCATCATTCGGAAAAAGATCGTCCAGAGAGTCCTTAGGCGGTTCGCCATCTTTTTCCTCCTGAGACAACAAAGAAGAGGAAAGAACAGAGCGGAGAGGCTGATTCAGATTAAGCAGTCTATCTGGCTCAAATGAAAGGCTTTTCATCAAGTGTCGAATGCAATGGAATTAACTTGGAACCTTTGGAACCAGCAATCCTCATGAGACAGCACACCTGATGAAAGCAAACGTCTGTCATCTTTCTGTAGGCCAACCTTTTCCAGCAGTGAAAAAGACTCAACATGTTGTGACAGGTGTGTCTAATTATTAGCAAATGTGTTCTGACAAGAGTGCCATAAAAATGACCACACAAAATCTGTAGCGTATTTACGAAGCTGTCAGCGAGTTAACCCTCAACTACTTGTTTGGTTATTGACAAAAGACCTATAGAGTACACATGCAGATCTGACGCAGGCGCACATTAGGCTAAGTGAGCTTTGGCATGTCTTCTTTAAACAACAAGAGAACTCAACCATTTCCTTTTACTGTTTCCACTGCAGCTATTGCTTACTATAATCTTTCAGTGCCAATATGAAATGCTACATTTCATTTCATTGGCAGCTTTCACAGACTTTAAAATGGCAAGGCGAAGCTAAAAGGCTTTAAAGAGACACAGCGGAGAGCTGGCCCAGAATGTGGTCCCAGAGGCCCTGCTGCACTCGAGCCCAGCGCTGAGGTCAGCAGCTCTCGCGGCTCTGCTCCCTTCCGGCGTGAATCAGGAGAGGAAGAAAGTCAGGATGCAAAGGCCTAAGCTCAGCCTGATAACCCAACCTAAAAGCATAATGTGCTTTTTCCCCTTTTCTTTATTACAAAAATTTCATGAGGGGATTATAGGTTACAGGGTGTAAAATAAATGTTAAGATTTATAGTAATTCACTATCCTTTTCATTTGGTTTATAGCACAAAACACTAGAATACAAAGAGACTGCATGAAGCCAGCAGTGGCTTCTTTGTAACAATTCAACTATGAAGACCTGATTTATGCAGTCTCCTCTGAGCTGATGTTATGATGTGCCTGCTAGTTAACTCTGTGAAACCTCTGTGGGTTCTAATCTTCTAATCTGAAGTGCTGTAAACTTATAGATCTAGATTTAAGATATAGAATTTACATATAGATAGCAAAGAGGAAGAGCAGTTTTCCACAACCGTGTGACAAAAATCAAATGTGATTCTCCTACCGAGGGTGAGATGTCTTCATCGTATTTCTTGAGCTGGTTCATAAACTCAAGGTGCTTCTTCTCCTCCTCCAGCTGGGCCACGCTCTGCTCACTCTTCTGCAGCTTCTGCTGTGTGTTTGCCAGCTCGTCTCGCAGCCACTGGTTCTCCTGGCACAGGCGGCGCACCTGAGCTCTCAACTTCTGCTTCTCCGACTCCACCGCATTCAGGTGGTTGGAGAGGGCAATCATCACCTATACAGAGACACAGGTTTGAGACAGAGAAGGAGCAAGACAAAAAAAGTAAAAAGGATGACAGAGTGTACGGTGGCTAGGAATGACAATCGCTCATATTTTCCTAAGACAACTTCCTTATTCTACCTTTATCTTTTATTCAAAACAGTTCTAGCTGAAGCATAAGTTCAAGTTCAAGAGCTGAAGCGTAAATGTATTTTCAACTGAATACTTTTTCATGTTTTTTACTGCAAAGAATTTCTTTAAGTATAAAAATATGTACCTGTGCCTCTCCGAGGCCCAGTTCGATCATCTCCACAGATTTGCGGAGCAGGTTGGATTTCTCATGAACCAGGTTGGCTTCCTCATCCTTCTTCAGGCACTTGATGGTCTCCAGCAGGCTGTGCAGGATGGAGTTGTGCTCGCTCTTTAGCGCTTCCAAGCCCTGAATCACCAGCTTGGTGTTGGAGATGATCTCCTCCTGCGAAAGTTTCTCCAGCTTCTCTTCACGAGGATACACCATTGTGGACATCTTCTAACAGAGGAGTAACCTGAGATGTAACAATTGGAAGTATTAACACAGCACATTGACGAACGTTGAATTTTCCAACAAAGAACCAAGTAGGGAGAAGTCAGGCACGTCTAATATTTGACTAATAAAATACTGAAAAATAAGGAGCACATTTAGCTCATGTTTAAGATATATGCTGTTAAAATCAAAACATGTAGAAACATAATTGCAGGATGAAGAGGCCTTACACGTCTTTGACAAATCACACACATAATTGCACTTGAAGCCTCTGGGTACTTGTGATATGGCCTCAATTACTACTAATAACAGACTACGAATGCCTATATTTGGAAATACGGTAATAGAATCAGTTCAGCAGCAACTTTTGACCTCTTTATGTACCCTGTGGAAAAGCTGGCATACATCACCATCACCACAAGCTATACTCTAAACCTATAAGATAAAAAACCAAAAAGAACATGGATTGGGAAACACTTACGGTACAGTTGTAAATAGTTAACTGACAAACAGTTTATACAGCATCTAATTTTATAGGATCATACAGAAATTAAACATTAACACAAAAACATATTTCCAGACAATTTCTTTTTTCACGAGAGAAAAGGGCAGGACTAAATGGAACATCTAGCTCATATTGTCATATTACATTCAATTGCTGAAGTGTAACAATACATCGATCTACACTGAGTCAATGATCAACAAGCCCACAGCATTGATACAAAATGAGAACACAGATCAGACATGATACACATTGGGGCACTTCATATTGAACAGGATCTATTTTCATTCATTATCAGGAAACAGTGAATCGTACATCTCTATATATTGTACATATTATTTACTTCCTTATCAAATGCAATGCAAATAAGAAAAAGACTAAGATTTATAAATGGGCATCATATCTATTGTATTAAGGATAAAGCCAGCCCTGCCAACTGACAGCATTAATGTTTGACCTTTGCTTAATTTCTGGTATGTGCAGCACTGAGTAAAACCGCCTGACAAAACCATTTTACGTTATACATCTTTTTTTGCTAAACACACTTGCATGAGACCCCCACCTCCGTCTGGCTACAATGCAGATTAGAGTCGACAGAGCCGCAAGGGGAAAACGAGAGCAGGTCTGAACACAGGGCACCAGCTGAGGACCATCTGCTTTCAGACTCACACACTCCCCTTTCTTCAATAGAGTTATACGCTTCCGCCTATTCCTACTTAGATTTATGACTATGCCACATCTTCCCCCTTATGCAGATCCAGGTCTTTCACTCAACCATATCACTGTCACACAGTCATGGGGAGCAGAGCTACGAACAGAAAACAAAACAATTCTGGTTTCTCGGCATGAGGAGAAAGATGTTGTTTGTGTCATCCTTGCCATAATACAAGTATAACATTCTTCACAATATAAATATATTCATAGTATATATATTCTGTAAAATATATTATAAATAATAATTTAAGATAATGGCTTATCTTGTTTATCATTCTTCACTGTCACTCAGTCAAGCCAGTGCCAGTAAAAAGGTACTGAAAACGATGCAATAAAACAGCGATGGATAATTACATCCCATTATATTTCTAGGTGGATGGCATTCCCCTGTCAGGAAATTTAATATTGTGACATCAATATCCAGCAGCTTTCTTAATGTCCATCCACCATTGAACAGTTGCAAAAAATGTCCACCTGCTAGTAATGATCACATTGAAGTTAATTATTTCACATATATCTTTATGTCAGGTGAAAGTGAGAGAGATTTGTCATCTGATCTTAACTGTAAGCTTGTGTTCTGTTGGTTGAATTAGTGCCATGTTATTTAGTTTATGCACGTATGGGTTCCACTACAAATTCTGTTTCCTCATGGCAAAACCTGCGCAAATGTTTTTCTCCAGCAATTCAGCTGGCTCCCCAACATGGTTATAACTAATCAAGAAAACAGCATAAATAAGTATAAATTAAGATATAATTAAGCTTAGGTTCGGCTGATGACTTCAGTTCTTGGATGAATCAGCGTGGTACTGCATCAGTGAAACAAACGGCAGGCACAATGCACAGCTCATTCAGGAAGGAAGAGAATCGCAGATAAACATCTCCTTTAAACACAGCTTAATCAGGGTTGTGGGGACAGACAAATGCATTTGTTTGACATGGATAACGTAGCAAGCTATTAGCGCTTTGACAGAGGAAGGGGCTTAAATAGTTACATTTGGACGTTTTGTGAAACACACAATGTGAGATCACACTATGTCTCATTACTAAAATGCAGTCTCTATAATGACATAAGAATACTAAGAGGCAACAGAAAAAATAAAATAATGAGCAAGCAAAGACCATTTTAGAGGACGAAGGTAAAAGAAAGAGAATATTTATAGTATCACTTTTAAACAAAGACAAACTATTTGAGTTTTATAACTGCAGTTCTTCTTCAAACATGCCAAGTACTGCAGTTTTGCCATATATTAACATACATTACTTCCAGCAGTGTATTGATTATTTGTGTATAAAAGCTACAACAAAGCAGACATTCAAAATAAATAATAAAAGTGACTGTACATGGGCCGAGATGTCGAGTCATGTAATAATCTAACTGGCTTTAGTGCAGCGTTCAGTACGACACTATGTATCATGTCAAAAATATATATTATTTTAATTTAACAATCAAGCTAAATATTTAGATATGTAGAAATGTGGATGTTCATATTTTAAAAATATGACAAAATATGTAAGGCAAAATAAGCCTGTAAATATTTAACACAAACAAGAACATTAACACAGAAACAATCTTCATGAAATGTGATGCAAATTCTTTGCTTCTTTAGGTTATGACCAATGTATTAACATTATACTATGTTGTGCTTATAGGCATCCTTGTAAGCAAGCATTACTCTTATGGCTCTAGCGCAAAATTAAAGCAGTAAGCA